>CM069131.1:52298660-52595807 GCA_035221665.1 Okamejei kenojei | reverse complement strand
AGACTCAGACGAGGCGCACTGCGGCCGCCCGCTCGTCTCTTTGCTTCCTCGCGCTGTCTCTCGCCCGGTCTCTTGGCACCGAGCTCTCCCTCACCACGATCCGGTGCTATCCAACGCCGCCTAGCCCCCCCGTTTGTTTTCAAATTTGGCAGAAAAGGAAAGAGAAAAGAAGTAAAGAGAAAAAGGCAGAAAGTGTGACGCTAGTAAGGTAGAAATGACAGAAAAGAAACCAAGTAAATCTTATAGCGGCTTAGTAGGATACTTTGGGAAAAGAGGAAATATGAGAAAGTAAAAGAATGGGAAGCAAGAAAAGAATATAGAAAAATGAGAAAGAAAAAAGGGTTAAAGATTAAAAAATGGATAAGGAATAAATGAAAAATAAAAATGAGCGAATGCGTTCTTGCAGATCGAGAGGTACCGGAGGTTCACAGCGAGTTACAGCCAGTCACCGGCTTGTCTTCTTGAAACCTCTCCGTCTCCCCCAGCGATTGATTTAGGACATGGCGGCCCTCCCGTTGTACTGTCGCGCTGGGGCATTGAGATTGGAGGCGGGGGGGGGGGGGATGGGCGGCAGGCCAGGTGTTGGCCAATACTCCAACTCCCATCGCCTGCGTGCTGCTTATAAACCCATTGGTTTGTGGGCCAGTGTTCACGGCGGCGCGCAAATAAGTCCTGTGATAAAAACTTGGCGACCCCCCCCCCTCTCTCTATTCACCATCTTGCTGACTGCGCCTCCTCTCTACTCGCACCCTTCTTTCAGCCCCCACCTATTCTCTCGTCCCCCCAATCCCGCTCCCTCGTCTCCCCCCCCACCTCTCTCCCCCACCCTCTCTCTCCCCCAACCTTCCTCTCCCCTCCTCCGCCGTTCCCCCCACCCTCCTCCCCCCTTCCCCTCCTCTATCCCCTCCCTCTTTAAAAAGGGGGGATAGGTTAGGCGTTGTTGTGCTTGGGGGTAGTTAGTGTGTGTTTGGGGGGGGTAGTTAAATGTGGTGTGAGCCGCCAAATAACGGTACTTGTAAACGTCCAACATTTTTTTGCATCCACCGCACTATCACCGTTGTCCTGTGGGTGGTTGTGTCAAAGCTTTGTCAGAATTGTTGTGATATTTTACATGTTATTCCCTAATTTTTAACTTTAGAAATTCAAGTTTAAGAATTAGAATAGTAGCTAAAATTCCTTGGCGGCCCAGCTTGCCAACTAAAGTTGGCAATCTAGGTGTAAAGAAGCTCTTCTCAGCTTACCCCCCAGTCGGTTCAGTCAAAATTAACCACTGTCAAGCACTGAGTTACAAATAATCTTTATTTTTAGATGGACAGCAAAAATTCCTCGATACGATACTAAAACCACTGTGGGTTCAGCCTTGTATCGGCTTGGCCCATACACCTTCAGCCTCGTGCATTCCAGAAACACTCCAAAAGGTCCACACAGTCCCTAACCGGCACTTCCGGAAGAAGGGACACCGGTTCTAAGATGGAGACACCTTTTAGGTTCGGAAACCGTATGGGGCTGGATACTTCATAGAGGTGGGCTCGTGTCAAATCCAATTAAAACATATTTTAATTTATCATCATTCATTATTGAACAGTTCCCCCAACAGTAACTGAGTCTTCCCATTCATTGTTTGCTACAGAGGCTTCTGGTAAAGGAACCATAACGTAACTGAATAATGCAAATTTTACCTGGGATTCAAAACAAAACCTTCCTGGGCTGAACACTTTGGCCAAATCAACAAAACAGGCGGGCGGTTAATGGTCTCGCAACATTATTTACACTATTTCCAATTTGTTTGCTGTAAATCCTATACATTCATGCATTTAAGTTTGTCTGCAAGAAGTTTGTATAGCATTTTATCAATTAGCGGTCAAATGTGGAGAAAACCTTGGATCTTTTCACCCCTACATATTCTATCTGATGCTCAGATTGGTCATGCGCCATTCCACTGCCGTGTAAATTTCCTCGGACAAAGGGTTAAGATTCTGACAAGTGCAGGTTTCTCCATTTGGTGGTGGTTCTGTAATTTTGGGTCCAATATTAACAGAGGAACATCTAGTCCTTCCAACAAGTTTTTTGACTGAACGGAGTGTGTTTGAGGGAGGCACATTTTGCCTGATTTTCTAAAGTCCCTCGGAGCAAGAGGAGGGTGAGGCAATCGCTTGGGCTTATACGCACTCTGTCCACAGTTGGGGGGCGATGGTGAGTGCTGGAATATGGGAAACTGGTGAGTTGGGGGTAAATTTTAGGGTCCAGTTGGTTCCTGTTATATTACGATAAACCTCTCTTTTTGTAGGTTTCTATTGGCCAGGCGTGCGTGGCGGTCGGATATTGTGATTCCGGAATATGCAAAACAATACCACGAGTAGTGCTAATTTTTTTGCGCAACCAACTTGTCACGCTTGTCTTGTGGTGGATTGTGTCAAGTTTCATTCAGAATTTAATGTTATATTTTAAGACATTAGATCATGTAGATGATGGAGTAGGGTCATTCGGCCCTTCGAACAGCAAGTTATTAACCTTTTTAGCTTGGCAAAATTTCCCACTTTTGAGGTAGGATTTTCTAATCGCACGAAGTTCCCAGTTATGACGTTTTACAATGGGATTGTAGCCCTACCGCTACATTGTTTGCATCCCAGGTCATTGGAGTCCTTGCCAGCATCATGTCCCCTTCAGGGGAAGAATCTGCCACGCATAACCCAGCACATATGTGTTGCAAAGCCCTTTTAATTGCTCTCTAATTGAAAGTTTATTGATTAGATTTGGATAAACAAAGTGGCCTGTCGGTGGCACCTACATCACATTTAAAGCAGGCAGGTCCGCAACTTATGGCCTCTGGGCCCAAATGCGGCCCGTAACCCAATATCATCCGGCCCGCCAGGAATTCCATCATCTCTGGTTCATGGGACGGTTGGATTTTAGGACTTGAGGGTCGGGTGATGAAAAAACTGTGAAAAGGACGCATGGAATCCTGCTGGGCCCTTCGCTCCTTCTCCCGGGACGAAGGCCGCCGAGGGCGGCCCAGGCACGTTGATGCAAGGTTGCAAGGGGAAGCGTGCGGCAGGCTGGGGCGCTATGAGCGGGTGCGACCGAGCTTCTGGCTGTTCCGCATCCTGTGCTCAACCGCCGGCACGGCCACCCCACGTCACCTTTTGTGTCGGGCTTCCACTGTCAGGATTGGGGGTTGTCAATAGGCTGGGGACGAGGACAGCGTGAGTATGTGAGCCACTGCCCTTCAAGGACAGTGCCAAGGGCTATGGACCGTAGGTACCAACCGTGTTCGTTAATTACAGCGCCCGTTAAACTAGGGTACAGTGCTTCCCGGTTTTGGGCATCCTTTACAATGTTTTTACAAATGGACAAAAACCCAGTGGAGAGAGTCTGTTACATTGTTGTAAGGAGGAGGGGAGGGGAAGTGGGTTTATAGTGGAGAACTTATTTATATGTTCAGGAAGTTCTCCCTTTTAGTCATTATGAGAAACTTCAGGTTGGACAGTCACCACAACCCTAACATTAATGGACATTGATGTAGAGTTTGGTTTCTGTAGCACTAAAAAGTTCTGGGGGTGCAGATCATGAACCAGGTCTGATCTGGTCACCAAAAAACATCGCATCACTAGTTAAGAGAGCGCAGCAGTGTTTGCACTTTATCGCCGGAAGAGAAGGAGATCATCCTCCCCCATCCCGTCTCCCAACTTTATTTACAGGGGCACCATAGAGAAGCATTTTTGACTGCTGGCAATCTCTGTCTGGGTTTTTGGGACTGCAAAGCCGCCGGAGGGAAGTCCATTGCAGAGAGTGGTGAGGAAGCTGAAAAAAATCATCAGGACTTCTTTCCTTCAATCCGGGGAATGAGTGCAAAACGTTGCGTGGGTCCATGGCCAACAGGCATATAAAAAGGGACCCACCCATATCCATCAATGGGACTGTTCACTCTGCTCCCGCGGGCAAAAGGTATGCAGTAATAAGGAGGCCGAACGGCCAGGGTTTTTGCAACTGGTTCTTCCCCCGAGCCAATCAGACTCTTGAATTCCATATAATGTGCCGCCATATTATCTTTTATTGTTTTATTATGGTTTAGTTGTGTGCCTTTTGTATTTAATGTTGCACGGTGAGCCAGATGCAACAAAATTTCGTTCAGACTTGCATTTGTTGGTGTATTTTTGAATGATAATAAAGTCTTTGATAGATTGATTGATTGATGAAGAGACACGGGGTAAGGTAGCGTCGTATACGCATGAGAGCTCTCCACGAGACATTCAAAGCCATCGAAAGATGAATCTTCAAAACACAGTCTCTTGATTAATAGTTTCTTTATTGTCGAAATAAAACAGTAAGAGATTCATCCAAACTTCTTCTTGATAAGTACATTTTAATCTTAGTCAAACTACAGCATGTGGCTCTGAAACGTTAGAAAATTTATTTAATGTTGGAAAGCTCTGACCAATGGTCAAAAGCTATGCTGTCCCACCATGCTTCCTCCGAACTAACTAAAAACTACAAGCTTCTGTCCAAGAATCCCAGCAGCAAATATGCCTCCGACTACGTAATAAATCTCACCCACACAATTACAGGCAGACAATATTTAAAGGCAAATGCCATAATTTATGACACACAAAATTAAGCCAAATGGCCACTACAGTGGGGGAGTGGAGGATTGTTGTTTAATGTTATTGAGACATTGTGTTTATTGGGGGAGTTGGGTTGGGAAGAGGTGAGGAGTGGGGGAGCAGGGAGATAGAGAGAGAGGAAGGGGGTAGGGAGGGGAGAGGGGTTATGGAGGGATGGAGGAAATGATGGCGGGTAGGGTAAATGAGAGGGAGGGAGTGAGGGAGGGGAGGAGGAGAGGGAAAAGAAGAGGCAGGGTGAAGGGGAGGGGAAGGGAGTGCTGGAGGGTGAGGTGGAATGGAGGAAATGTTCAAATGTCTTTTAAAAGTCGTAATTACATCAGCTCCTCAAGAAACTTATTCCAGATTTGGACTGCCCTCTGTGTGAAAACTTTTGCCCTTGAGGTCTCTCATATAGTTTTCTTCTCTCACCTCAAACCAGGCACGTGCAGTCAGGGTAGGCAAGGTAGGCACTGCCTACCCTGACTAAAATTATAACATGGTAATAATTAAATATAAATAGTAAAGGCATGGGAGAATTATGCCTATGTAAGAGATCCATCTCTTAGGTAGGCATAATTCTCCATGCCTTTCATCGGCAGAGCTTGTAACACGGGAAGCTCTGTGCAACCCACGTGCCGTCAGCGCTGCCTGAAGCCGTCAATGATAATCGGGGCTGAAGGCAGCAGAAATTCTGCCTTTGCAGCACTGCGCATGCACATCGGTCTACTGTGCATGCGCATCGATCTACTGCACATGCGCAGAGCAAGTTTCTTGGCGGGGTTTTCAAATATGGTTTGCCAATATTTCAAGTGTATGTTAGGTAACAAAGAGAGAAGGAAGAAGCTTGTGTACCAATAATGTGGTAAGTACATTTTGTGTTTATGTTTTTAAATACTGTATTTCCCGGGTTGTGTGTGGGGGTGGTGGGGGGGGAGAGCTCCTTTTCACAGTCTGGCCCGGGTAAGGTTGCGGGGAGGGCATGAATGTTTTATGAATGAGGGGATTTGGGATAATGCCACTTGCGACGCTCCTTGCACGGAGGCGTGGAAAGCCACCGCATTGAGGCCGGGGGGGAGGGGGGGGGGGGGGGGGAAGAGAAAGTAGCTCGGGTGCTGTGCGGCCGCATCGGGCTGGACAGCGGAACCAGCCGCCACCTTAGCTCCTTCTGCCGGTTCCCGCTCACCTCTGGCAGCTCTCCGTCTACAAACCACTCTCCTGCCGCTCGCTGGCCTCACTCATGTCCTTAAATCCCGACAGCGCGATTGAGGTTACTCGGCTGTGGGAATTTAAGGATTTGCAGGAAGCCGCTGACATGAGCAAAGTCGGCGAATGGCAGGTGACAGGTGTTCCAGAGGTGAGCGGGCCGGTAGAAGGCGCTGAAGTTGCGGCCAGTTCTGCTGACGGGTACCGGCAGCCGCTCGTGGCTACCCGAGCTGCTTCTATCCCCAGCTACAGTGCGGGGCCTTCGTGCCCGGAGAGCTGCGGCAGCGGTGAGTGAGCAAGTTGCTGACATTATCCCCGACACCCTCCTTGTCAACACTCGTGCCCTCCCCACAACTTTACCCCTGACACAGACTCTGCACACGCTGTGAAAGGAACTGTTCCCCCAATTGGTCTAGGACTAGGAAGCCTTGGGCAAATTGAAATGTCACTGTTTTTTATTTATTTAATTATTTAACGGAGCGGACAATCTGTGCGTGCGCGGTTTAATTTTTTTTTAAGCGGACTGAGTGCCTACCCTGAGTAATTACTCACGGCACGTGCCTGCCTCAAACTTATGCCCTCTAGTTTTAGAATCCTTTACCTTGGGAAAAAGACAATGAGCTTTCACTTTATCTATGCCCCTCATTAACTCGCGCATCTATTGAGATAAGGTCACCCCTCAGCAAATTTCACACCAACACTGCTGTTTGCTTGTATACAGAATATACAGCATATATGATACCGTATATATGTGAGCTGCTTTGCACACATGTTATTTGAACAGATGGTGTGTAAGATAAATGTAAATGTGTGTGCATTGATGATCAGTGTCTTCAGGATTGTAATGATTATGCATGAATCAATAGTACAAAATGTCCCAAAGTGGTAATGATTCTATGTTTACATTAAACTTCAAAATGTAATCTTAATTCTGTTGGATTTGTTAAAAACGTGGAATAAAGATGGATACATTTATCATTAAAAGCTAATGTTTAATAACCTTTCCAAATGTAAACATTGCTTTTATTCCCTCCACTCTGTTAATGAACAAAGATAATGCAAAAATAGTGGAGTAACTCAGTTGTTCTGACAGCATCTCTGGAGAAAATGGATAGGTGTCCTTTCAGGTCAGATTGAAGAGGGGTCACGACTCGAAACATTGCTTATTCTATGTTCTCCAGAAATGCTGCCTGACCCGCTGAGTTATCGCAACATTTTGTGTCTATCTTTCGTATAAACCAGTGTCTTCCTTTTGATTACATATTATCTGTTAATACACAACTCTGTTAAATAACTAAAGTTCCCTAAAATGTATGATAAACTAATATAAATTGAGAAATGAAAATAACATAAGATTTTGGATTTGAATTCTGGCTTGCTGTGATGATTATGTTAATCATGAACTGTATTGCATTGAATTGAATTGAATAAAATGTATTAGCTATATATGTATCCATACAAGGAATTTGCCTTGGTGCCTTGCTCGCAAGTAACCACGATACATTAAGAATAAAACATTATAATTTAAACATGTGAAGAATGAAATAAAATACCAGAGCACAAGAAGGCTACAGATTTTGGTTATTGAGTAGAGCTACTGCTCGTGGAAAAAAGTTGTTTTTATGTCTGCCTGTGGCAGCTTTGACAGTCTGGAGTCGTCTTTCAGAGGGAAGTGCTTCAAAGGGTTTGTGGCCAGGGTGAGAGGGGTCAGAGATGACCTTATCCGCTTTCTTCCTGGCCCTTGTAGTGTACAGTTCGTCAATGAGGGGAAGGTTGCAGCCAACAACCTTCTCGGCTGATCGAACAATGCGCTGCAGCCTCCGGATGTCGTGCTTGGTGGCTGAGCCAAACCAGACCATGATGGAAAATGATGAGGACAGACTCCATCACGGCAGTATAAAACTGGACCATCATTGCCTGTGGCAGATTGTGTTTTCTCAGCTGCCACAGGAAATACATCCTCTGTTGTGCCTTTTTGACCGTGAAGTCAATGGTGGCCTCCAATTTTAGGTCCCTGGAGATGATGGTTCCAAGGAACTTAAATTACTCCACAGATGTGCCTGTGGTGTTGTTGATGGTGAGTGGGATAAGGAGCTCTCCTAAAGTCTACATTCAATTCCACTGTCTTAAGAGCATTGAGCTCCAGGTTGTTGTGATGGCACCAGGACGCCAACTGTGACACTTTCTGTCTGTGGGCAGATTCCTCCCCATCCTGGATCAGTCCAATCAGGGTTGTGTTGTCCGCAAACTTGAGAAGCTTGACAGAGGAGTCAGTGGAGGTGCAGTCGTTGGTGTAGAGAGAGTAAAGGAGAGGGGAGAGTACACAGCCTTGCGGTGCTCCTATGCTGAGGTCAGCGGATCCAAGATGTGCTTTCCCAGCCTCACATTACTGCTTCCTGTCTGTCAGGAAGTTGGTGATCCACTGACAGAGGGGTTCAGGCACAGTCAACTGGGAGAGTTTGGAGTGCAGTAGCTCTGGCACAATGGTGTCACCTAGATGCAGGAAAAATGTTTCCAATGTTGGCCGTGTCCAGAACCAGGGGCCACAGTCTTAGAATAAAGGGGAGGTCATTTAAGACTGAGCTGACAAAAAACTTTTTAACCCAGAGAGTTGTGAATTTATGGAATTCCCTGCCACGGAGGGCAGTGGCGGCCAAATCACTGGATGGATTTAAGAGAGAGTTGGATAGAGCTGTAGGGACTAGTGGAGTCAAGAGATATGGGGAGAAGGCAGGCACGGGTTATTGATAGCGGACAATCAGCCATGATCATATTGAATGGCGGTGCTGGCTCGAAGGGCCAAATCGCCTCCTCCTGCACCTATTTTCTATGTTTCCATGTTTCTATGTTAGTCCTCTCCAGAGATGCTGCCTGATCCACTGATTTACTCCAGCCTTTTGCATCTGTCTTTGGTTTAAACCAGCATCTGTAGTTCCTCAGGTATGTGCCGTTTAAAAAGAAAATTAAAAAAAAACATTTAAAACATTAAAAAAAACACATAAACTGTTCCCCCGCAATGCTCATTACACTGAGCGATGCGTCGGGTCGGGGTTACTGAAATGACGGAAGTTACGCTCTGGTGCGTACTACTTGTCAGCCCATTGGATTTAGCAGGAGTGGTCTATCTTGCTCGCTGTAGGATCTTTGGCCAGACTGATGTTGGGTGGTAAGGAGAAGATGGGTAGTGAACGTGTGCCCAGTCTTTGCAGACTGGAGTCAGGCTGTGAGTAGGTGTAAAGTGGTAATTGGGGAGGAGTGGGTGGGGGAGGGAGGGAGAGGGTTTTGTTTCTGTCCATCAAACCTGTAGTAGAACTCGTTCAGGTAATTTGTCAGCTTCTTCTTATTTTGTGTGGCGTGCACAGCCTACAGTTGTTGGACAACTTGTTCTATTTGATCTTCCGTTTGTGCACGTCGAGTTGAATGCGTTAGTCGAAACAGGGCGGACCATGTCAAGGTTGCAATCTTCCACCCCATTGGTCAGCTGACGATTGTCCAAGGAGCGGGAGGTTTTCTCTTGTAGCTGGTGATTTCTTGCAAGCCCTTCCACACTGAAGATGAGTCATTAGTTGAGAACTTGCTCGTACCTTTCCTTGGCAGCTCTGATTCCTTTTCGCAGCTTGTACTTGGCCTGTCTGTAGAGGTCTGCACCCCGCTCCTGTAGGCCTCATCTTTAAGGGCCTGTCCCACCAGCACGCGACTCCATGCGGTGAGCGCGACATAACGTGGTCGCTTGAGCCGTCCGGCCTCGCAGGGCCGGTCCCACTTCGATCGCCGGAGCCGTATGGAGTTGTACGGTGTTATCCCGACATCGCGCGGGGCTCCGAAAAACTGACCGTGTTCAAAAATTCCGCGTGGCAACGGCCTGTTGGCCCGCAGTTGCCTCGACGCGTTACGCACCGCCTCGACGTCGTGCCTCCGTGACTCTCTCTGTGTGCCTCCGTGTCTCTGTGTGTCCCTCTCTGTCCTTGCCAACTTACCGCGGACTTTGCTCCAACTTCGCGCCACTCACCCGACCTCCGCGCGGCCCTCGCTGCCGGTTTGGTCACGCTCGCCGCATGCTGGTGGGACCGGCCCTGTACGGGGATCACTCGACCTCCGCGCGGCCCCCGCTTCCAGTTTGGTCGTGCTTGCCGCATGCCGGTCGCATGCTCGTGGGACAGGCCCTTTAGACCGGCGGAGCTGTCTGAGTTCTGCTCATCAGACCAAGGCTCATCATTGTTGAACCTGATGCGGAACCCAGTGGGAATGCAACTGTCCTCACAAAAGCTGACATATGATGTCACGGTGTCTGTATATTTATCGTGGCTTGTGGTTGCTTCCCTGAACACATTCCAATCAGTGCAATCAAAGCAGGACTGTAGGTTTTCAATGCCCTCACTTGTCCACTTTTTCAATGTTCTGACCACAGGCTTAGCAGATTTTAATCTCTGCCTGTCGGTCGGAATAAGGTGAACTAAACAATGATCTAGGTATGTTACAAAACTTACGTTCAGCGGCGCTGCAGTTCTGTCACTGTAAATTGATGACAATGAGATTTAAAAATCATGTAACATTTCTAAATGATCAGAGAGTCCCAGAGTCGCACGGGGAACGGAGCAATATGCATTCTTGATTGTAGTATAACAATGATCGACCGTTCTCTCCCCTCTTGTTGGGGCAGGTTTCGTGTTCACTTTCTAGGTCTGCACAAAACTTGAGAGTCTTCAATTTACAACAGAAGTCTTTAATGTTTCTTTACTAAATGCTGGCAGCAAGACAACTCAATATGGCTTACCCTCACACACTACAGGCAGGATAAACTATATACAAAACATCTCCCTTTGTCCTGTGCAGCTTCACCTGCTGCACGGGAGGAGCAACAGGTCCTCCCACAGTCCACCAAACATCACATTCTCCTTTTCCAGTTTGAACGTCTCCATTTGGCTGGACCTCGCTTCACTCTTTTTTCTCAGCATTTTTGTGTTTCACAACCCTTGCTAAAAGCTCAGAATCAACAGAGTTTTCCTCAGTGTTCTCTTTTGCAGAGATATCAGTATTTACTTTATCTGTATGCTGTTCTTTCTCCACTTGACTGTAGTTTTTCTCGGCGGTCGTCAGCATTTTGGATGTGAACGCGATTGGTTCTTCCATGCCGTTCAGTGCCGTTTGTGAGATTACAGCTCGAAGACCA
The DNA here is from genome assembly GCA_035221665.1 of Okamejei kenojei. Taxonomy (NCBI): domain Eukaryota; kingdom Metazoa; phylum Chordata; class Chondrichthyes; order Rajiformes; family Rajidae; genus Okamejei; species Okamejei kenojei. The sequence goes on along the minus strand of CM069131.1, from coordinate 52,584,833 downwards.
TATGGTGATGCATCGGTGGCCAGCGAGATCGGCTTCGATGGGTCACAGTGAACCAACACGTCTTCTGGGCGAGCATCTCCTTTAGCCTGGTGAATGCATGGTCACACTCTTTGGACCAGTGCCATTTGACGTCCTGTTTTGGCAGGTTATTCTCGCACATGCTGACCATGTTGCAACCTGTGGTCAGTTTATAGTTGATCCATCGTAGATAAAGGCGTTCATGTCAAGCTTGAAAGCATGGATCCAGTCGATAGCGCACAGGGATGTACCTTCTTTGCCAAAGACGATCAACGGCAACATCTACATAGAAAATAGGTGCAGGAGGAGGCCATTGGGCCCTTCGAGCCAGCACCACCATTCATTGTGATCATGGCTGATCGTTCCCAATCAATAACCCGTGCCTGCCTTCTCCCACTATCCCTTGATTCCACTAGCACCTAGAGCTCTATCTAACTCTTAAAATCCTTAAATCCATCCAGTGATTTGGCCTCCACTGCCCTATGTGGCAGGGAATTCCACAAATTCACAACTCACTGGGTGAAAACGTTTTTTCTCACCTCAGTCGTAAATGGCCTCCCCTTTATTCTAAGACAGTGGCCCCTGGTTCTGGACTCGCCCAACATTGCAAACATTTTTCCTGCATCTAGCTTGTCCAGTCCTTTTATAATTTTATATGTTTCTATAAGATCCCCCCTCATCCTTCTAAACTGCAGTGGATACAAGCCCAGTCTTTTCAATCTTTCCTCATATGACAGTCCCGCCATCCCAGGGATCGAACCTGCGCTGCACTGCCTCAATCACAAGGATTTCCTTCCTCAAATTAGGAGACCAAAGCTGTACACAATACTCCAGATGTGGTCTTACCATTGTGGTCTTACCATCTGTGTCATACCATTACAGGAAATGGCGACAGTGCATTTGCCTTTTGGGGAATGGGCTGTGGTCCGTATCCGAAAAGGCGGATATTGGCTGGGTTCAGTTTTGGCGATCCAATCCTCTCCCAGGCGCACCAGTGTCCACCTGGAACTGTAGATCGACGTTCAAGACCCGCAGCAAAATCCTCGGCTTGTCGGTGATCGTAGACACACCGAGTACTTCAATAAGAATGGTCTCCACGGTTTGGTCGACTGTGTTTTGCGCTTTCTTGCCCTTCGTCAGCTTTTCTACGGATTGACACACTGCCTGTAGATGACCTTTTCGGTAACAGGTATAACAAACGGACTTGATATACGGGCACTCACGGTGATGATGAGCAGTCGAGCCGCACCGGTAGCAGGGTTTCGATGCTCCACCCACAGGGGGATGGCTCTTCTGAAACTGTCCCACCTTCTCTGGATTTGCTCTGGGTCGATCAAGTGGTTTCTGGCGTTGCGGACGAGTCTGATGAACTGTATGCACCTCCTGAGGGAGCTTCGACGCTGTTTCGCTGGCCATTTTGTGCAGTTCTTTACTCAGCAGCTCGGCCATCTTAGCACACTGCAGCACATTCTTCAATGAGGCGTCCGATTCCTTGAGAATTGCCTGCTGGATGAATGCATGCCTGTCTATCCCGCTACGCATTGTCTTGGCACTTTTCGCAGCATTGAGTTTTAAAATCACATGCCTTTGCCTTGGTGCGAAGTTTGGCAAGAAATTTGGTAATCGATTGCCCTTCCTGCTGCACCGTCCTGTAGAAATCAAGGCGAGCTGCGAGGAAATTTCGACTTTCTTTGAAATGCAGCTGCAAAGCCGTTGTGATTTCAGCATATGAGGCTTCAGTTACTTCTTCTGTAATTAAATTTTGAAGCAGTGCAAAGGTTTCTGGAGACATTGATGAACACAAGAGAGCCTTCTTCCTCTGGTCAGATGTAATTACCATAATTTCAAAATAAAACTCAGCGCGCATTAAATACGACGACCACCTTTCTCGCTCGGGTTCGAAACGATCAAATTGCTGAGATGTTAGTTAGTTTTTTTTAATTAAAAAAATAGGCTCTTATCTGGATCTTTGGACGCAATCCGGTATCCCACTCCTGACACCACTTTCATGTTTGTTTTCTAGGTCTGCACAAAACCTGAGAGTCTTCAATTTACAACAGAAGTCTTTAATGCTTCTTTACTCAATGCTGGCAGCAAGACAACTCAAAATGGCTGCACCCTCACACATTACAGACTGGATAAACTACATACAAATACATCTCCCTTTGTCCTGTGCAGCACCACCTACTGCAAGGGAGGAGCAACGGGTCCTCCCACCCCACACTCCACGAAACATCATAGCAGATAACGTGATGTCTATATTTTGGAAGGTGGGCTGGTGGAGGGGGGTGGGGGGAATGTAAACTCAAATGAGAATAAAAGAGGTAAATTCCCTCGGAGAATAAAAGGGTATATCACATATGCAGTGCTTATATGTATGTTGCATTGATTATGTTAATTATGCACTGTATATCACTGGTTTATGCAAATGGATGGACTTATTATGCATGGGTTAATAAGTTTCAATGGATAAAATATCGCTGAATTGTGTATTTATTCCCAGACACTTTAGTAGAAAATGGTGTGATGTTTACACGTGCCAATGATGGCAGTGGCACATTTCTGCTAGATTTAGGTTATTGCATCCATCCTATGATTAACAGATGTTTGGAAAAGGGTTTGCCAAGTACATTTTTTTTCCTCAACAGGATTTCACAATAATTTTAAGTACCTCACTAACTTCTGTAAAAAAAAGGAATCTCAGAATCATTGGTCGTCAGATTTGTATACTGTTAAGTCGAAGGAACATGTACCCTGCAGTGTTCTCAGGCTGCTAGTTTCTATTCCATCTGCCAATAACTTTGGCTACCATCTTTTTCAAACCTATTTTGCAATTTTTGTTCCCAATATATATTATACCCCAATTATATACTTGCATCTACAGGATTAGTTTTTTTAAAAAGAGCTAATTAACATGTAGGTAGTTGCTTTTTTGCACATGGAGTCATTTATTGTAAGTTGGTATATTTAGTTAGATAGTTAGATAATACTTTGGCTTTCTTAATTGAGTGCTTATCATGGAGTTATAGCACAAGTACTTTGTGTATTCATTGTAATTTATAGATCAAGGAGGTCCTAGTGCAGTTGTACAGGGCCCTGGTGAGACTGCTCTTGGAGTTTTGTGCGCAATTTTGGTCTCCTAATTTGAGGAAGGAGATTCTTGCTATTGAGCGAGTGCAGCGTTGGTCACCAGGTTAATTCCTGGGATGGCTTAACTGACATATGATGAATGAATGGATCGACTGGCCTTTTATTCACTTGAATTTAGAAGGATGCGAGGGGATCTTATGGAAATATATACAATCCTTAAAGGATTGGACAGGCTAGATGCAGGAAAAATGTTCCCGATGTTGTGGGAGCCCAGAACCAGGGGTCACAGTTTAAGAATAAGGCGTAGGCCATTTAGATGAGATGAGAAAAAACTTTTTCAGCCAGAGAGTTATGAATGTGTTGAATTTTCTGCCACAGAGTGGAGGCCAAATCACTGGATGTATTCAAGAGAGAGTTAGATTTAGCTCTTTGGGCTAATGGAATCAAGGGATATGGGGAGAAGGCAGGAACGGGGTACTGATTGTGGATGATCAGCCATGATCAGAATGAATGGCGGTGCTGGCTCAAAGGGCCGAATGGCCTACTCCTGCACCTATTTTTTATGTTTCTATATCTCCCCGATCTGCATAAGGGTTACGTTCTGTATATCTTTACGTGGGTTCGATTTTACGTGATGGAATCACTGATTCTGTGTCCTTTCCCATCCACTGCCCAAAATAACTCACTGAATCGAGCAGAAATCCCACACTGCATGCTCACAAATCTTTGTCTCGCACTCCTTGTTCAAACAGCGAGTCATTACTGTTGGGCTAAAGCTCGCTGTCTCAGCGGTGTTCGGCTGCGACTGCAGCAGACAGTTACTCAAAGCCTCGCCGCAGTATCAGTAGAAGAAATGTACATCCATGTCCACCAGAGATGCTGCCTGAATCGCTGAGTGTATTTTGCTCAAGTTACTTGTAAGCTTGAGTTCTGTCTTGCCTTGGGGTCACTTTCTGTGGTGCACGGCCTTCTGGGTGAGTACCACTGCCATTGCTGGCTTCAGTCACGTCTTGCTTTGGGGGCACTTTCAGTGGTGTGCAGCCTTCTGGATAAGTATTGCTGACTTGTTTCTGCCCCATGGCCTTGTAATCCTTTAGTCACAAGAAACGACTGATGTGAACTTGAATGATCTTACAGTGTTGCGGAAAATACAAACTGCCTTGATTTAGACAATAATAGACAATAAACAATAGATGCAGGTTAGGCCATTCGGCCCTTCGAACCAGAACCGCCATTCAATGTGACCATGGCTGCTCATCCACAAATAGTACCCCATTCCTTCCTTCTCCCCATACTCCCTGACTCAGCTATCTTTAAGAGCCCTATCTAGCTCTCTCTTGAAAGTATCCAGAGAACCAGCGTCCACCACCCCCTGAGGCAGAGAATTCCACAGACTCACTGCTCTCTGTGTGAAAAAGTGTTTCCCCATCTCCATTCTAAATGGCTTGCCCCTTATTCTTACACTGTGGCCTCTGGTTCTGGACTCCCCCAAGAGAGTCTCAAGGGTATCAGTACAGAATTGTCCCCGTAAGTGTGTGTTTACATAGGTCGCCTACCGCATAAGTTAGTGAGTGCCTTTAGTCTCATGCTAACATTATTATCAGCATTAACAACCTTTAACTTTCGCTTCAGCACTTTACAGGTAATTTTACATTTTTTCCTGAATGAGTATGTTATTGCCCTCCCCCTCCCTTCCCTTTATAATAGCCCATTTAAAATGTTGTTGAACTCTTACTTTTTCCAGTTCTTAGGAAATATTCCTTCCTGTGCAGGGAAATAGACATTTGTTTCCAGAAGAGTCCAGACTCTAAATATCCTCGGGAGAACATAGAAAGGTGGAGTTTCAGGCGGGGCACTTTCTTCAGACTCAGTGTCAAGAAGGATCATGACCCGAGTTCGCTTATCCATGTTCTCTAGAGATGCTGCCTGACCCTCCGAGTGTTTCCTAACCAGAAGCCTTGGATGAACCAGGAGATCCAAATTCTGCTGAAACCAGATCCTGGGCATTCAGATCTGGCGACGCAGAGGTATATAAGAAGTCCAGATACGAACTTGAAAAGGACATCAAAAAGGCCAAAAGGGACTTCCGCTCAAAGCTGAGGATGGGGCGGAGGTCCGGCAACTGTGGCAGGGCTTGAATGCCATCGCATTTTACAAGGCAAAATCAGGAGGCAGCTCAAACGACAGCGAAGCATCACTCCCTGACAAGCTCAATGCGTTCTACGCACACTTTGATGGGGAGAACACTGATGTGCCTATCCGAGCCCCGCCCTGATGGTTTTACTGTCACAGTCACAGAGGCCGACGTCCGAAGATCCTTAAGGGGGATGAACCCATGGAAAGCGCCTGGACCTGATGGTATACCCGGTCAAGTTCTCAAAACCTGTGCAGACCAAAGGGCAGGGGTTTTTGCGGACATTTTCAAAAGGCAGTCAACATCATCAAAGACCCACACCATTCTGGCCACACACTCATCTCACCACTGCCACCAGGAGGAACGTACAGGAGCCTGAGAACTCTAACAGCCAGGTTCAGGAACAGCTTCTTCCCTACATCCATCAGGCTATTAAGCACTACAACCTCATAAGCTATGAACTACAATATACTATTATTACTATTATTGCACTGTTATTGTTTGTTCTTCTCTTTTCTATGTTTTTTAATATTATTTATTATGATTACATATTCTGTTGTGCTGCAGCAAGTAATAATTTTATTGTTCTATCAGGGACATATGACAATAAAACACTTTTGACTCTTGACCTCCTCCAGCACTCTGTGTCTTCTTGTTAACGAAGAAACTGCAGATGCTGGAGAATCGAGGGTTACACAAAACGCTGGAGAAACTCAGCGGGTGCAGCAGCATCTAAGGAGCGAAGGAGATAGGCGACGTTTCGGGTCAAGACCCTTCTTCATACTGGTCAGGGATCAGGGAAACGAGAGATATAGACGGTGATGTGGAGAGATAAAGAACAATGAATGAAACATATGCAAAAAAGTATCGATGATAAAGGGAACAAGCCATTGTAAGCTGTTTGTGGTGTGAAAATGAGAAGCTAGTGCGACTAGGGTGGTGGAGGGAGATAGAGATAGAGGGAATGCCAGGGCCCAAGGGCTGAGGGAGAGGTGGGAGGGGGAGGAGACAGCAGGGGTTAACAGAATTGAGAAAATTCAATGTTCAAGCCCAAAGGATGCAGACTCCCCAAGCGGAATATGAGGTGCTGTTCCTCCAACTTGCGGTGTTGCTCACTCTGGCCATGGAGGACGCCCAGGACCGAGAGGTCGGATACGGAATGGGAGGGGGAGTTGAAGTGCTGAGCGACAGGGAGGTCGGGTTGGTTTTTGCGGACTGAGCGGAGGTGTTCGGCGAAACGATCGCCAAGCCTCCGCTTGGTCTCACCGATATAGATCATCTGGCATCTGGAGCAGCGGATGCAGTAGATGAGGTTGGAGGAGGTGCAGGTGAACCTCTGTCGGACCTGGAAGGACTGCTTGGGTCCCTGAAAGGAGTGGAGGGGGGAGGTGAAGAGAGGTCCAATCTGAAGAAGGGCTTCGACCCAAAACGTCATTCATTCCTTCTCTCCAGAGATGCTGCCGGTCCCGCTGAGTTACTCCAGCATTTTGTGTATTTCTTCTGTTTAAACCAGCATCTGCAGTTCCTTCCAACACAAGGAACTACGGATGCTGGTTTACATTGAAGACAGACACAAAATGCGGGAGTTCAATGGTACTGGTCGTGCTCTGCAGATCCGCGTAGGGTGAAAGGATATCGTGCACATTGTCTGCGAGATTGGACGTTGACATGGACCTAAAACCGACGCAAAGTGCCGGATTAACTCAGAGGGTCCTGGGCCTCCTCCACGGCCAGAGTGAGCAACACCTGCAAAAAAGCAAACATTTTTCAACATGTTGAAAACTTCATGTTGGTGGGAACTACCCACGACTATGAAGGAGACTCCGCAGCAACCACCCACGAATATGTGGCGACCGCATAGTCTCCTGTCGTCGCCTAAAAAGTCGCCTAAGTGGGACAGGCCCCTTACAGTACACTTGTTACAAATGCACTGCCTCTAAGATTGTTATTACTGGCACCCTGCTGCAAAACACTGACATCTAGTGGATTCAATTAGCTAAACTTTACTGATTATGGTCAAATATTATTGCCATTAAAACATGCTATAACACCAAGATAAGCGCTCAACCAAGAAAAACAAACTACCATATTCACATCACCAAAGGCATTAAGGAATCAGCTCAAGTGTGAGAATAGGAGGGCAACATGTAACTGAGAAAAAGATCTTTTGAAATAACCATTTTTCTCTTCCCCAAGTGATTTTGTCTACAAAAATCCATCCCACGATTTAAAAAGAAACCCATTTAAATGTTGCAACATCAGGAATTTTGAGATATAGCTGCTGTTGCAATGTAGAAATCTGTTTACACTCAGCAAGTTCCCTCAGACATCAACTTCTTAAGTGTCAGTGGATTAATAATGTGAGATACGCTTTGTGCTCACAATCACTGCTCAAAGACTAAATCTTGGAAGCAAGAGTTTCTTTATTTTTCACGAATCTGCAGACCCGGGTGCCTCTCCAAGTCGAGACACACCGAAGTCAGAGAAGTCATCCCCCTTTATACACAGAATTTTACATTCAACCTCCCCTCCGGACCCTTCTCCAATCAGGGTCTGAGGTGCACAATCTGTAGGTACATCCCCCCAGTACCTCCCATATCATACATCGCATGTCCAGACATGTTCATGGTAATGAGCAGTTTCTTGACCAGGGGTGTGTTGTAATATTCATTTATTCTATTAAGCATGCTCAGTTGCTCATGACCTACCCTAGTTTTACTCACCTCCTAGTGAACCCTCTCAGTTCTCCTATATCAGTACTAAAGCTAAGCTATAGTGACAAGGGTCCCATCTATCACTCCATTCCACTGATAGGGATCTCTCTACATCACTCCCTTCTACCGCTATACAATGCTATTACTTCTTACTCAAGGACTCAAGGATGGGTCTGGTAACATTTAGACACAGCTGTGTCAGAACCCTCTCTCCGGCCCCTCTCAGTTCGAATTCTCTTTAAAACTCCTTACTTTAATGGGGTTTAATCACTTTATCCCTCACAATCCTCCCTTTTTCTTTTGCTACGCATATACTGATTAAACCCCCATTTCAAGTTCCCTCAACTCGAATTGACATAACATTGTCCTAATCTTCTTTTCCTGTAGATCATGGACCTCCCCTGGCCGCATTATCATTATTCTCTGTATTTCCCCTTTCTCTCCCATAGGCATGACTACAGCCTGCATCTGGCTTATACTCCTTGTAATAAGTTCCCTAAAACAAGGGATGCAACAGGGGATAAAGATCAGTCCAGCCACTGCACATAGAAACACGAGTCCCACCGTTCTCCACCATGTTCCTCCGAGGATGGAATCCCACCATCGGGTTCCCATAATCGAATTCCACTTTTGTATTGGAACATGTGCCAACTTACGGATCCCTTCTGATATGTCCATCACTGCCTGTCCATTTTCATCGATGTTTAAACAGCAATTAGAGAGGTTGAATTTCCCGCATACCCCTCCTTCTTCTGCCAGGAGGTAATCTAGGGCTAACCTGTTCTGGTATATTGCTGCTCTCATCTGTGTCCGCTGCTTTGCCAGCATCTCCAGTGCCCCAATAGTTTGGTTGGTAATTACCTCCAATACTGCCTGCAGTCTTATGATCCGGTTTAACATGTATACTGGGGTTCGGTAGCCCCAGGATCCATCCTGTGCCCAAGTGGCTGGTCCATAGTATGAGATGATTCTTGCGGGTGGCCATTCATCATCTTCCCATTCTCCAATGTCTATTTTCCTCTTCTTCCGATATAGGTCGTCAAATACAGGTGTTCCTAGCGACCGGCCTTCTTCGGTGTTTAACAGGAAAAATCCAGGTTGTACCAGTCCAATAAAACAAGTCCCACTCCAATTTATCGGTAACACCGAGTATGCCTTGTATCCGCATATCCATAACAGTCCTTCAGGGGCTGGTCCACTAGAGGTAACCTTGTTCCATATGTCTCGCAACACTGGGATTCCTTGATAAGGGTTGTTCCCGGTGCAGTTCCATAGTCCAGTCGATTCCATTCCATCAGTCTTCATCCAGATAGCACAGTTTTTCCCGTATTTCTTAGTTGGATACCATTTAGGCTCCTCTGGCCACCACACTCGGGACTGATTTGGCCACTGGGTGACGATGCGCTGGCAGGGGCTGCTGCCTACTAGGACAGCATCCTTTGCCCAGGGCCTAGCGATACACTCAGTCCCTACCGGAGCGTCTGTCAGGACCCATGCCTGGGGATCTCGGTCTTATCCAACTGTCAGGTTCCACTCCATCAGGTCCCATACTTCAATAATGGATCCTCTCCACGGCCAACGTGAACTCATCAGTGGTCCGCCACAGACCCAGCAGTTAGTCACATTCAGGATTCCAGCTAACCGGAGGGCCAAGTCCACAAACAGGTTTTTTTTTTCTCCTTCAGGGATCTCAATCTGCTTCTTTATTTCTTCGTACAGTGTCTGGTGCAATTGAGGCTGAGTAGGTGGGGGAGGGGGAGGCTAGGTGACTACTACTTCTGTAAACTCTTTTATTACTTCCTCTTTCATCTTATCTATTGCCCATTTTACGACCTGGAAAGGGAAACCTAACTGTCCTGCCTTGGTTACACAAACCCATCTCTCTCCCTTTGGGCAGGTAATGTACCCAAACCTCCCTATATACCCCCTATTCCCTATCATCAAATACTTCTTTCCCCCCTCTTCACAAATTGTTCTTGTCCTCACGTTATAACATGCATCGTTCACATGGGAATGATAGGTAAATGATCTGGTCGTCCACCCTCCATATCTGATAGGACGGTAACATTTATCACATTTATTAATATGTTTTACCACAATTACATACAAAGCAAACAATACCACGACTGCTCCCTTCATACTGTCAGTTATACATTCAATTCTTTTTTTTTTTTTAAATTACTGTTAGGGGTTTGTTTCCTGGCTTCACCATCCACTGTTCCTCCTCATCAGGGGCGGGTGGATCAACGGGTCCTTTAACCCGGATTGCGTGGGTCCACCCTTTTTCTTTTGTTCGTACTGCTGTCTCGGTTGTCAGTAATACTAGGTATGGGCCGGTCCACCTGGGCTGGAGTTTCTCCTCCTTCCAATTCTTGACCAGTACCCAGTCGCCGGCCTTTACAGCATGTATTGGAAAGTTGAGTGGTGGTCTTTGAGCCAATAGTCCTTTAGCTTTTAATTCTGTAAGGGAACGAGATACTGCCAGTAAATAGTTCCTTAAGAATACATCACTGCCCTCTATGGTGGGTATTCCTTCTATCTTTCCCAAATAAGGTAACCCAAACAACATTTCATAGGGGGACACTGCTAACTTTGCATGGGGTCTCCGTTGCTTTTCTCAAAGCCTTTCTGTTTCCCTACTGCTCCAAACATGTGCCAGACTCCATGTACATATGCTGCTCTTAAAGCCTTAATTTCTGCCAATTGAGCTAAGCAAGATTGCAGGCAAGCTTCCAATTTGATCCTGCGCTATAGCTTTTACTTCTTTAGATATTACTCGTCCAAAATATTCTACCTGCTGCTGACAAAACAAAAACTTCTTCCTTGATACATCATGACCTCCTGTGCCACATTTTCCAAGATAATTACAATGTCTCTCTCTCACTTTGCTCCTCAATTGTGGAACAAACCAACAAATCATTCACATACTATATCAACACCTTCCAAATCTGCCTACAACATCTGATTAAAAACACGGCGCTAGTATTTAAAACGCTGCCGCATCCTAGCCTAGGTGTATTTAATACCTCTTCTTAATGTTCTTACCATAGCTATGTTCACCATTATCTTATTATTATTATTATTATTATTATTATTATTATTATTATTATTATTATTATTATTATTATTATTATTATTTCCTGATTATCGTACCTGTTCACATCCCCAACACACCTTATCCATTACCTATCTCCTTACTAGCCTTGTCTGGGCTTAGATCCAGATTTATTTCACTCCCGATAGGGCATTTGAGAAAACACTCTCCCAAATACATTTATTATTGGCATGGAATCTCTGGCCCCTGTTTGGCTCTGTCGTAGGACTCACTGTGTGTCGGTGCATCACTTATTTCAGACTTTTCAACCAGGTCTGTTGTTACTGACAACATTGTCTTTCCTTTTTCACGCTCTTTCTTTCTTAAGCAGTTTTATCAATTTATCCCTCTGCTTCCCACTTTAATCCTTTCTGATCTGCCTTCTTTCTCATTCTAAACTCAATGTCTTACTTCTCAGATAGTTTATCCTCCTTTGCAAATTTATTCACCTTCCTTTTAAAATCTTCCACTGACTTCTCGATCCTCATATTTTACCACCACCCCTTCTACCTCGGGTAATGTCATCACTTTCCCTCCTACCCCCGAGATTCTGACTTGTTTTTCACCTAATCCAATTTCTTCTGGTACCTTAGTTCCACTTGATCTCTCCACTCCCAAATTACCATAAATACCATATCCTCTCCCTGGGGTCCTAATTTCAAGTTTACCAGAGGTTCCCGTGTGTATCCCATACACCCCAGGGAGCAGGACCCCCGACTTCCCTATTCTTCCTCCATGAGTGTGTACGACTGCACCTCTCGTCGTAGCCTGGGACATTCCCTCTTGAAATGACCCTCCTCATTACAATAGTAACACCAGGATGGCCCCGTGTACCACCCTCCTGATCCTTGTTCCTTGTTTTCCCGGGGACCCCAACTTCGGTCCCTCCATTCACCTCTTCCTCGTCCTCTAATACTACCGCTTCCCCTTCCCCGGTCTCCATGAGCACCCGGCCTTCTATCACCTTCGATTCCCCCCTTCTGTACTCCTTGCTGTACTGCTTGCAACATCATTTTTACCTTTCCCTTCTGTTTTTCCTCATCCCGTCTTACATATACCTTTTGAGCCTCTGTTAACAATTGATTCAATGGTTTGTCATTCCAATCTTCCAATTTTTCCAGTTTCTTTCTAATGTCTGGCCATGATTTGGTTACAAAATTAACCTTTAGCAACTGCTGACCTGCGTCTGAATCAGGGTCTATCCCCGAATACTGCTGGACATTCCTCCTCAACCTTTGTAAGAACACTGTCGGAGGTTCGTCCTTGTTCTGCTGATTTTCAAAAGCCCGTTCGAAATTCTGTCCCTTGGGAACGGCTTCTCTGATTCCCTTGATTATTATCTCCCCGAGATCTCTCATACTTCTTCTGTTTGGTTACTCCAATCCGGCGCAGTAATGGGATATTTTACTGCTCCCACATCTGCTGCTCCCGCTTGAGCCTGCAACCCCTTATCCCAGACTTTTATTCCTGCCTGTCTGACCATCTGTCTTCCTTCTGAAGTAAACAAACTTCCCATTATTGACATCATTGTCTGCCAACTACTTTTTTTTTTCCTGGGCCCCATTAATTTATTACCCTTCTCCAACCAGAATGTTTATCTAAACAAACCATAAAAGCTGCTTGTTGTTCAGCAATTAACTTATTTCTAATTTTGTTCAAACCATTCTCCCTACAATTCCCAAATTCCAATTCCTAGTTTAAATACATACGACTAACAATTTTCCAAATTAACTTTACTGAAAAGAAATCTATAGAAGCCAAGCAACCTACATTTTCCAACTTCCCCTTTTTAAGTTGCGATGATACAAAGCGTTGTCCGTTACCTTACAATAACCTCCCCCATTGCTTACAATTTCTTAAAGGAACACACACACATACCCTTACAGCATGTGGCCCACAGCAAACAAACCTATCACATATACAAACTTCCTCATTCATACAAAACCGGTTTTTTACACACACATCACATTAGTTCCATTCTTACTTCAATGAGATTGTTTGAAACAACTCAATATTTTTCATAGAAACATAGAAACATAGAAATTAGGTGCAGGAGCAGGCCATTCAGCCCTTCGAACCTGCACCGCCATTCAATATGATCATGGCTGATCATCCAATTCAGTATCCTGTACCTGCCTTCTCTCCATACCCCCCGATCCCTTCAGCCACAAGGGCCACATCGAACTCCCTCTTAAATATGACCAACGAACTGGCCTCAACTACTTTTTGTGGCAGAGAATTTCACATCATTTCTTCCCATGTACATATATTTGGCCCTAGGAACTGATCTATTTGTTCAGCCAGTCCCAAGGGGTCTTCCAATAAACTTTTCATCTCCTTTTTAAAGTTCCTCACCTCCATACTGGTGAGAGGCACATTTACAAATCCCATCCCCCCTTCATTTCCCCCTAACGGGACCTCCCTTAGGGGCTTCATTTGAACAGATCGGTCTGATCTTTGTTCGGCTGCCCTCGTTTGAGATCGCGTCATCCGACTACTGCCTGGGACACCCGTCCCATCCTCGTCCTCACTTTTTATTTCCTCTTCCTTATCTGACTGGCTCTCTCCTTCATGTTCTATGTTTGAATCACAGTTTCTCTCACCCTGTTTCTTCTCTACACTCCGTGATTCTTTACTATCTGTCTCTTCTGAGACAGGAGCGGACAGGTTTACTGCCGATCCGCTCTGGCTTAGTGGGACCTCCTGGGCAGATGCAGCCGGCGCTGATGGGGGTATATTTGGGGGCTGGGATTCATATGGCGGGGGCAGTCGTCGTAGGTGATCATCACTAATTGGGGGCCAGTCAGGTTCATCCTGCTCTCTCTCCGTCTTTAACGGAAACATCCCATTATTGGGTTTCCAGCACTGGGCATATTCCTTTTCTATTTGATTCGGCGTTTCTCTTTCATTCATAAAAACATTCAACGCCTGTCTCACCCAGTCCTCATTTGAACCCAACCGCGGCCACCACACTGCGCTCCCTCGAATAGGCTCCTTCTGGCCATTCAAAGTAACAAATCTTTATCATAGTTTCCTTACTCTTACCCCGGGTGTTCCCTTCACCCCATCTGTGCAACATTCGCCCCAACGGACTATCGGGCGGAATGTGCGGCTCCATATCAGTATGAGCCTTATCCTGTTTCCCCGGACCCTTTTCCCATTCCGGTTTCCATTGTCTCGTCGTACTATACCCGTCCAACAGACCCCGGTCGCCCAGGCAATACTTAATAGTCAGTTTTCTTACCTGGGTCCTGTGCACAAGAATCGCTCGACCGTTCCTTATTTATTCACCTTACACCCCCTCTTGCTTCCCGAGTCTTTATACCCGAATATCACTCGCTCAAACTGCTGATGGCAAGCAAGGAGATCAGAGACTGCTGAAATCAGCAGGGTGCACCTTCCCCTCCTTCTTTGCCTCCACCAAGCAGCCGGAGTGGCGATCCCGGACGAGCCCCCAGTTTGTGAGATACGCTTTGTGCTCACAATCACTGCTCAAAGACTAAATCTTGGAAGCAAGAGTTTCTTTATTTTTCACGAATCTGCAGACCCGGGTGCCTCTCCAAGTCGAGACACACCGAAGTCAGAGAAGTCATCCCCCTTTATACACAGAATTTTACATTCAACCTCCCAACCGGACCCTTCTCCAATCAGGGTCTGAGGTGCACAATCTGTAGGTACATCCCCCCAGTACCTCCCATATCATACATCGCATGTCCAGACATGTTCATGGTAATGAGCAGTTTCTTGACCAGGGGTGTGTTGTAATATTCATTTATTCTATTAAGCATGCTCAGTTGCTCATGACCTACCCTAGTTTTACTCACCTCCTAGTGAACCCTCTCAGTTCTCCTATATCAGTACTAAAGCTAAGCTATAGTGACAAGGGTCCCATCTATCACTCCATTCCACTGATAGGGATCTCTCTACATCACTCCCTTCTACCGCTATACAATGCTATTACTTCTTACTCAAGGACTCAAGGATGGGTCTGGTAACCTTTAGACACAGCTGTGTCAGAACCCTCTCTCCGGCCCCTCTCAGTTCGAATTCTCTTTAAAACTCCTTACTTTAATGGGGTTTAATCACTTTATCCCTCACAATAATATCCAGTGCACCGACGATAACCTCACTGATGTTCAAAATGGCGGAACCTTTCCCTTTCACCTGAAAAGCAAGACCTGTTCTTTCTCCAGAGTATTATTTTAAAGACAGTACCTCCGTCAATGTAGAAAACTCTAAATCCTGCAATTCAATGTCAGCCCATATGTTTGTGCAAAAGGTTGACTCAGAGGCTAAGATGTTGCAAACTCAGCTGAGCGGACACAAAGATAAGGGGATTGGAACAAGCACTAAATAGCACTATAAAGCATTAGCTTGCTGTCACCATAATTTGAGTATTAACCTTTATTAACAAATCCATCCACATACCTCAAAATCATTTTTTCCCATAGATCTTAACTGTGCTGCCTGATAATAGTCTTTGAGAGAGGGTAGACCCCATCACCCTTTTCTTTTGTTAACTATAAGGTTTTGAGACGGGTCCCAGGTCTTTTTCCTTGCCATATATATCTTAACAATATTTTGTCCCATTCAATAAATTGTTTTTGATTAATCTCTATTGGTAGGGTCTGAAATAAATATAACAGTCTTGGCAATATGTTAATTTTAATAGATTCAATTCTCGAGCTGAGACTTAAGAAAGGAATTAGGTTCCATCTAGCTATATCCTCCTTAATTTTTTGGTGTATAGGTGAATAGTTGCATTCTGATAATTCTGTAAAATCCCTTGGTATAATGATGCCCAAATATTTGAGATGTTCTGCTTGCCATGCCAGAGGGTACCTACTTCTGACTTCTCCTGATGGGCTGTAGTTGTATGTAAGCAGTTGTGTTTTACCTATATTAATCTTGTATCCTGATAGTTGACCGCATTGTTCGAGTGATTGCATCAATTTAGGTAGCGAGCTTGTTGGTTGCCCCAAATAAATCAGAATGTCATCCGCAAAACAGGCCAATTTATGTTCAGTCCCTTGAATAGTAATACCTTTTATTTCTTCATTTTGTCTTATATATTGAGCTAGTGGTTCCAAATATAATGCAAAAAGTAATGGTGACCACGCACATCCCTGTCTTGAACCCCTTTCTAGGAAAAAAATTCTTGGATAAATATCTGTTCACTTGAATTCTAGCTGTGGGCTTATTGTATAGTGCCTGTATGGCTTTAATAATAGTGTCATGCAGGCCAAATCCATGTAGAACTCGATAGAGAAAGTTCCAGTTCACAGTCGAATGCCTTTTCAGTGTCCACACTTATCGCCATTGCTTCAATTTTAAAAAAAATGTAGTCCACAATATGTAGCGTCCGTTGTATATTGTCCTGTGTTGGTCATTGTGTATTATTTTAGGCAAGAACTGTTCTAACCATTTGGCCATGATAGAAGTGAATAATTTATAATCTATGTTAAGTACTGATAACGGTCTAAATGACCCACACTCTGTTTTATCTTTACCTTCTTTTGGTATAGCAGAGACAATTGCCTCCCTCCAGCTCGGTGGCGTTTGTGCCTTTTTTTAAACCCAGTTTAATGTACGGAGTATAAGAGGTGTTAATTCCTCTTTAAATTCCTTGTACCATTCCGCCGTATAACCATCAGATCCTGGTGACTTGCTCAGCTTGAGCCTACTAATTGCAATTTTTAATTCACCCTCTGTTATGTCTCCAGTCATTATCTTGTTTCGTTCTTCATTTAAGATAGGCAAATCTAAGGAATTCAGAAATGTGTCTACTTGAGTTTGGCTACCTCCTGGAACTTCAGAATACAGAGTTCTGTAGAATACTTCACAGGCTTCCTAGATTTCACTTAATTTACTTTTTGTTCTTGGGTCTCTGATTCTGTGAACTGTATTTTCAGCCATTTTTTTTCAGTTCCCACGCCAATACCTTCGTAGATTTAGAACCACTTTCAAAGTGCCTCTGTTTAAGGAACATTAACTTTTCCTTGATTTCTTGTGCAGCCAGATTGTTGATTTCATTTCTAGTATTTCTAATTTCCTCCAATGTATTCCGTGCCGGCGTCAATTTGTGTTTCCTTTCTATTTCCTTCAGCTTGTTTTGCAAATCCTCAAATCTTTTATTCCTTTTTTTTTTCTTATATGAAGATATTGCTGTAATTGTTCCTCTTAGAACAGCCTTCAAAGCATCCCACGAAATAGGGGAAGAGACCTCTCCGTTATCCTTGAGTTCTAAATAGAAACTTATCTCCTTTTTAATTTGTTCCTTAAAGTTAAAGTCATTGAGAAGACTCAAGTTCAGTTTCCATGTAGCATTTTTTGGACGTAGGTCTAAATCACCAGATAGGTAAATAGGTGCATGATCACTTAAATCTATTGTTCCAATTCCACAGGTGTGTATTTTATCTTTACCCTTTCCAAATGTTATAAAATAGTCTATTCTTGTGTATAGAGAGTGTGTAATCCCTTCTATTAGGGAAAAGTTCCCGCCATATATCAATTAAACCGACCTCTTTAAAAATAATTTTGACTTTCTTATGTAAAGACTTTGTATCATAAGTTTTTCTACTGGACGAGTCTAGCTAGATCTAGGTTGTAAATGTATATTTAGGTCTCCACCACAAATACGAAGGCCTTCCGTTTCCATTATCATGATATTAATGATTCTCTGGAAGAAATTAAAATCACTTCCAGGAGGTGCAGATACATTCAGCAACGTAACTTGATTACCATCTATATTCCCCCTTAATAAAATAAATCTAGCCTCATCACTCATTTCAAATACTTTCTTAAAATGTAACTTGCTTGAGATGACAGTAGCGACTCCTCTCCTACATCCCGATATATATAGGAGAAAAAGAGGTTAATGAAACCCATTCTTTTTAGTTTTTCGTGTTCTTTGTCATTTAGATGGGTTTCCTGTAAGTATAATATACCCTCCCCTCCCTTCCCCCCCACCCGTCTCTCCTCCTCCACTCCCTTCCTCCACCCCTTTCTCTCCTCCTCCACCCTCTTTCTCCCCTCCTCCAACCCCCATCTCCCCTCCTCCAACCCCCCTCTCCCCTCCTCCAACCCCCCTTTCCCCCCCTCTCCCACCCCCGTGTGTGTGGAGTGGTTAGTGTGCGTGTGAAGTCGCAGCCTTCCCTCCCCCCCCCCTCCCCCCCCGCCCAAACTTGCGTTGGGGGAACACTTGGTCTAGTATATATTTTAAAATCTCGTGTTGGTTTGTCCGGGTTCTATTTCGTGAATATTCGTTTAAGCCGTTTGTGAATCTACTCCTCCGAAATTTGCAAAAACTAAACAATGTTTACATATTCCGGTAGGGTTTTTCCTCCTCCTCTTAATGTTTGCAAAATTAGAAAATTCGGTTCAACCTTTCCCTGCTTTTTCGGTAAAAGACATAAAAAATTTCAAAATGTTAAAAAAAATCAAACTGCTTCTTACCCATAGAACGTTGAACGTTCCATCGTGTGATGTCACAATGCCCAATGCTCACAGATGTCCAATCGCAATGAAACCCATATACATATGCCTTTGCTCGAGCCCTAGCCCCACCTCCCCACCTGTGTCGAAGCCTGTGATCACGTGATCAACTTAACGGCCGTTGATACTCTCTCTGCCCACAACCCGCCCCAAAACACAGGTTTTATAAACATCTAAGTATTAAAACTTTACCCCCTCTATATCTACCCCCCTCCTCCTACTCCCCTCCATCTCTCCCAACCCCCCTTCTCTTTACCCGCACCCCCCTTGTCCTCCCCCCCCCCCCCCCCCTTTCTCCTCTCCCCGAACAGAAAATAACATATTCAGGACAGATTAATATCGACAGAAAACAATAATATTTCCTCACCTTTCTTTGTACCTTCCTTCAAAATGTGACGAATAATCGACCCCCATGCGGGCGCGTTCTCAACGGCCGCCCGACCTGGCGGGAAGAGTGACAATACACTACAGTACATGTGACAATAAACTAAACTCAGAGGATAGGACCACTCAAGGACGAAATAGAGAATTTATGCCTGGAGCCAGAGGAAATGGACAGGGTACCAAACAAGTACTTTACATCGGTATTCACCAAGGCAGAGATTGAAGGATGGCAAGATCAGGAGGTATGGCGATATTCTAGGTATGTTGATACCATGAGGAAGGTAGTAATGGGACTTGAAGAATTATATGGTGGATAAGTTCCTTGGTTCTAGAGGTTATTGAAAAAGGCAAGAGATGGTTGGGCTTGAGAGAACTTTGCATCCACTTTAGCCAGAGACCTGGAGAATAGCCAACGTTGCTCCTTTGTTTAAGGAGGGCAGTAGATACAAATCAGGAAATGATAGTCCGGTGAGCCTTACATCAATGATGGGGAAATTATTGGAGAAGATTCTTGAGGATAGATAAGGTTATAAGTGATAGAAACATAGAAACATAGAAAAATAGGAGCAGGCCATTCGGCCCTTCGAGCCTGCACCGCCATTCAATAAGATCATGGCTGATCATCCAACTCAGTATCCCGTACCTACCTTCTCTCCATACCCCCTGGTCCCTTTAGCCACAAGAGCCACATCCAACTCCCTCTTGAATATAGCCAATGAACTGGCCTCAACGACCTTCTGTGGCAGAGAATTCCAGAGACTGATAGGAGCAGAATTAGACCATTCGGCCCATCATGTCTACTCCGCCATTCAATCAAGGCTGATCTATATCTCCCTCCTAACCCCATTCTCCTGCCTTCCCCACAAAACCCCTGACACCGCATCTGATAAGCACACATTTATTTGGAATAGTCAGCATAGCTTTGTGTAGGGGAAGTCAAGTCTGATAAATTTGATAGAATTTTTAAGGTGGTGGTGAAGAAGATAATGCGGGCAGTGGATGTTATATACATGAACTTTGGTAAAGCTTTTGATTGGGTCCCTTATGGTAGGCTGATCCACAGGATTAAAGCACATTAGATCATGGAGACTTGATAGATTGGATCGAGAAGTATTTTTGCCATAGAAGATAGAGGGTAGTGGTGGAGGAATGTTATTCTAACAGGAAGTCTGCGGGCGGTGCTGTTCCGCGAGGCTCAGTCTTGGAACCAGTTGTTTAAATTTAATTTAAGAAAATATAACTGGGTTGATTAGTACATTCGCAGTTGCCACAAAAATTGGCAGATTGTGGATAGTGTTCACTAAGAAAAAGCCTGGATTAGAGAGTTTTAAGAATGAGGTTGGAAAAATTTGGTTTGATTTGTCTCAAACGTTGAAGGGTGAAGGTAATAAAAGTATATCCAATTTTGACAGGTATATCCAGGATAGGTAACGAAAGTGTTTCTCTCAGGGTGGAAATATCAAACCGTAGAGTGAGAGCATTTCAACAGACATATAAACAGGCGAGGAATTGAAGGATATAAACCATGTGCAGGTAGATGTGCAGTTTAAAATCAGTTATTTTTGTCCTTTTTACCTCAGATGTGAATTTATATCTATATTGATACTTTTAAAAGATTCCTTTTGATAAAATTATCTTGTTTGAAATAAACCTTTGCACTCTCAAATAAATTACATTCACAAATTACTGAGTTTGGATCATAGTGGAGGAGTGGATCATAGTGGAGGAGTGGATCATAGTGGAGCAAGGAGCGGTTAAAGAATAAAAAAAATATTTAAGGCAGGAGGAGGCAGTCATTAGCTTCATACAAATATGTTAATCGGTATGGACTCGGTGGGCTGAAGGGGTTGTCTCCACTCTCTATCTCTAAAACTAAAACAATTGAGGCAATTGTGAAAATGTCATAATCTATTCATTTAATCTATATATTGCACAAAACCACTACACGATAGCACTACAATTTTTTGTCCCACCATTCTCACCCTTGCCTTGTGGTGTAAATGAAACAAGTTTCCCCCCCTCCACTTGCCATCGTCTTTACTTGACTGGCGTCACAAGGGGCACCCCTTGGGTCTTCAGCCGCAGTTTCACACCGCCATCTTTTTTCCTTTCGCCTGTACTTGCCTCGCCTCACAACGGTTCCACGGGTAAGTTTCCTTCCATTTTTCAAACGTCTCCACAGGTCCACTCTTCATTTTACTACCTCGAACTTAATTTCTGCCCCCAGGAAGAGCACGGGGAGGGAGAGGAGCGGGACCCGGGGCAAAGCCCACGGAGAGAGGGAGGAGCAGCACCCGGGGCTGCTGCTTCGGGCCCGCGGGGAGGGAGAGCACGGGGAGGGAGAGGAAGGGACCTGGTGCAAGCCCGCGGGGAGGGAGAGGAGAGGCACCCGGGGCTGCTGCTCCGGGCCCATGGGGAAGGAGAGGAGCGGCACCCGGGGCAAGGATTTGAGGTGATGAGGAAGAGTGAGGGGTGGGATAGGGGATACAGGGAGGGGGGGGGGGAGTGGGGGATAGAGGGAGAGGAGGAAGGTGAGGAGTGGGGGAGCAGAGGGAAGGAGGGGGGTAGGGAAGGAGGGGGAGGGGGAAAAGAAGAGGAAGGGTGAAGAGGACGAAAGGCAGTGCTGGGGGATGAGAGAGAATCGAGGAGAATAGGGGTAGGAAGATGGATGCCTGTCAGCCGACCATGCGCAGGTGGGGGCAATGGGTCAGTGGT
Organism: Okamejei kenojei; assembly: GCA_035221665.1. Classification (NCBI taxonomy): domain Eukaryota; kingdom Metazoa; phylum Chordata; class Chondrichthyes; order Rajiformes; family Rajidae; genus Okamejei; species Okamejei kenojei. The sequence continues at coordinate 52,563,190 of CM069131.1, read as the reverse complement.
GGAATATTGCGTGTGATAGGGACCCAACACTTGGTCGAGTAAGAATTAAAATGTGTAAATTTGTACTGATAATTGATGCACAGAGGCTCTTTTTGAGAAAAAATGCCATTTTAATCCAAACATAAAAGTCAAACATAACTGGCCACTTGTTTCACAATACTACCATTTTATTTGTTTATTTCACATACAGTATCAAATGCATTACAAACATATCAGCTGCACTAGACCTCAAATTATAAATACAGTTAAGCTATTTTATTACATATATAAGTACATATTTCATAGTGATATACCATTTGAATTTGAAGACTTCAGGGGAAGAGATCATTTTTCATATAAAAATATTTTCTTAAAATTTAATAAAATAATTTTGCTTCATGGGGTGCCTGACTGCTAGAAATGAACATACTGCAAAGATCATTTTCAAAAACATGCGCAATTTAATTTATGAGTAGTTTATAGAACAAATACTACAGATTTTAAACTCTTGCGATTTATTAGCAGGTATGCATAGCTGGAATATACAGAAGCACTATTAAGAGGAAACGCTGCAATTCAGCAATCATATACAAGAAATAGAAAGTACCCAAACTTATGGACCTAACTGAAATTGTACTTTGCTTAAAACTAGAACCAATTTGGATATGTGTGTGTGTGTGTGTGTGTGTGTGTGTGTGTGTGTGTGTGTGTGTGTGTGTGTGTGTGTGTGTGTTTTTTAGGCCTAAAACTTACCGATGACCATTAAACCCTACCCGACTATCATTTCAAATATCATTTGTTTCTCCTCGAAAAATGATCTCTTCCTTCACAAGGGCTTGATGCTCAACCAATGTAGGTTCACATCCTGTAGTAAAATAAACACATACAGTCAAGGTTTGAAAATGCACAGCAATAGTCTGATCCCTTTATTTTTATTCGCAGAATTTGCGACGTACAGGTCCTATGCATGGATTTAAATCGCTCCCACATGTCTCACAGGGGGAAAAAAAAAATCAGCATCAAGCCCTACCTGGTTGTCTCTGACATATCATGCTATCAAACATCAATTAAAAGGCAGATTTTCTGAGTTTCAACATCATTTGTTGAACATGAAACAAATAGACTAAAACTTTGCAAATACAACAATAAATTTGCTACAAAGCACACTTCCACTTTTCTGAATACATTGTGTGTTTAGGTACTATAATAATAGAAGGTTGGTGCAAACAAAATACAGACAGAATGCTATTGTACCTTTGTGTTGCAAGGAATCCAACATAAAAGTAAGTTTTAATAGTAATACATGGAATAACATTTTATGTACGATACATTAAGATATTACTGACAGTTTCACATTACAAGTGAACTGATGTGCACTATTAATTATGAATGAAAGGGCAATAAAAAGACAAAAGCTAATTAAATAGACCGATGATTAAATCTAATGTTGTCAATTTTGACTGACATAATTAACAAGATGATTTTTAGAAGTGAATAAAGGATTTTTTTTACCTGAGAATTTAATTTTTGTTTTGAAGAATTAAAAAAAATAGCACTAAAGCCAAATGTTTTTAAGATTTTACCAAAGCAAGGTTCTAAGGTATTCAGGAGATGATATAAAGTGCTTGGGACTTATTTGCACAGTGACCAGTAAGAGCTTTTTCAAGTATACAAACCTCTCTCTCTCTCTCTCTCTCTCTCTCTCACACACACACGCACAACACACACACTTGGATGATACACAATTAGTGCAATTTAGTTAGTGCATAAAATTTGAAATGCAGAACTTTTTGTTGATACCATATTACTGCATTAAATGCTATGATAATAACCCTAGCAATGGGCAGTTAGAAATAGGATTACAATTTTCTGAAAAAAACACAAAACAAGCAATCATTTGAGAGGGAATTTAGTTTGCAGATTGGTCTGAAGTATTCATATATATCATCCATTATTAAAAAATACATCTACTCACTTTCCCTCAGCATGATCTACTTGGGAATTCAAATACAGAATTAGTTTTACAACTGGTTTTAACAAAGTTATAAATCATAGGTCAATCAACTAGGTTTCAATATTTCAAGTGCTGGAATGGTTTGACGTAAATACCAACTTTGGAAATATTACATTTTTTTTATATTTGCAAACGATAGAAACATATTCTGTGATGATCATATTTCGCAAACATTGTGTGAAGGGGAGAGTACTTAGAACAATGTAAAATCAGGATGAAATATTGTTGGATCAGGCCTCTTACTGGCCAAATTTAATAATTTGAGGTGCTGAAATAAAAGTATTCAAATGCTGCGTATTAGCAAACATTAAATTCTTAACTTGATTGGTGATGGTTAAAATATGTTTTGGCATCAGTAAAGCCTAATGATAATGCAGATAAAGATTAGCAACTGTTTACTAAATAATATAATCATAAATTAAATCTGTGACAATTGCAGAATTTAACAAAATTGCATATTGTATAATTACTTCTGATCAGTTAAATATCCCAAAAATCTAAAAATTGTACAAATATCAGCTACATGGACTAAAATCTAGTAAATACAATAGTTGTAAAGGAAGTACAAAAGAGTTACATTGCCTTATCTAGGCATCTAGAAATGAGTGCAAATCTTCAAGAATGATATTTAAATGTGCAGTCACAGAATTTTGGCTGTTTAAGCACCAAGAGATTATTTTACAGAATAGTAGTGCAATAGTTTAAACAGTAAACTTACTGCCAAATAACCGGAACAAAATCAAAATAAATGCTATTGTATCTCACAAAGTGCCAATATTAGATATTAATATAAACTATACCAAGGGGGAATAAATGTTTGTCAACAGAAAGCATTTATTTGGATACCAACATAATTTTCTCACATTTTTTACAATTCATCTGAATCATGGGTGTGCTAATGTACTAATTATACTAAGTTATAACTGTAATTATACCTCAATGTACTAATTATACTAAGTTATAACTGTAATTAAATACATTCATTGAGGACATTGTACAAAACAGGATTTAATTAAAAAAAGTTAAATTAAACTCATAACTAACTTTATTGAAAAACTCTCAAATTTTTACCAATTATGTGTCATATTTCTTACCATCTTCATAGAAACGACCAAATTTCACCTAGACATATTTTAAATAGCTGACTACTCAGTCCTCACACTGGTTCTTTTATAGCATCACAGAAATCTTATGAGACAGAGAAAGACAATTGAGCCAACTCTCCATGTTGCACATAAAAGATCTACTGGCCTAATCCCTTCTGCCAGTAGTATGCCTATAACGCTGCAGGTCTCAGCTCCCCAAGTACATAATTAGGCATATTAATTTTGGAGGGTTTCTTCCACGATCTCAATGTCTCCAAATCACTACCATCTAGTGGGTGATTTTGTTTTATCACAATTCCTCTGTATTCCTCCTATAACTTACCTCAAATCAATGCCCATAGATTTTGATCTCTGCCAATTCATTGTGCCTCCCATAGTCATTCACCTCAATCAAACAAAACGTTATACGCACCTCCATTTGCTCTGTCTCCTCTCCCATTCAATATGATTATGACTGATATCCTACCTCAACTCCAACTACATGCACAATTTACAAAATCCTTCTGCACTCTGATATTTAATTCTGTATGGCATGATTGTTCTCATGCATAGTATGATTTGATTTGGGCTGAATAGTATGCAAATAAAAGCTTTTCACTGTATCTTGGACAATAATAAACCAATGCTCTTTATCTAAAAGACTAATAATCTCTTGGGTATACCAAAAAAACATCTATAAGCTCCAAGGTAGAAAATTCCAAAGATTCAGAACCTTTAGAATAAAGACGTTTCACTCCATGTCAGCCGTAAAACACGAAACAGTAGTAGTTATCCTCCCCCCCTCATTTATTAGATCTTTTATAAAACAGCAGAAGAAACACAAGGGGTCCAGTCATTTCATCCAAAAATGACCCAGTTTTCCCCTAAATTTCTGTCTGTAAATATATATTCTTTCGGGATTCTTAGAACTATAAAGGAAGCAAGCTGGTGTGTGGTTAGCATTTAGAATTTCAAAGAATATATATGTGAAAGAATATATATTTCTCAAACAAGATTATCTTTTGATAAATCTTTTGACTCGGTCCAGCCATGTTTTTCCAAGTTCCCAGTTACAAAGATTATAATACATTCAAATATTTTCACTGCGGCTAATTTCAGAATAACTCCTTTGGTCCCATTTCTTTTGCCCTCTTCTTTCTGAAATTTTATACTTCCAGTTCATGAGAAACATACTAAAATTTTAAGCAGTCTGAAACAGGAAAACCAATCCACCCACTATTTATTTTGATAACACTAGGAACTATGTAATAAGGTCTCAGGACATTTTGAGATTTATTCCCAATAATTGCTCCGGTGATAAGTCCCTGTCCCACTTTGCCGAGTCACTCACAAACTCTCCCAAGTTTTCCCCTTGATTCGAACTCGGATAATTATGGTAATAGCCATTCGTAGGTACTCGGGGCTATTTTTTTTTACTGGTGGACATTTTTCAACATGTTGAAAAAAACGCCCCGACTTACCTGATGCCCCGAGTTCCTACAGCTGGCATTACGGGCCGCTACGAAACATCAACGGACTCCTATGGACTCGCTACGGACATTCCCCGACTTCGAATCAAGGGGAAAACTCGGGGGAGTTCGTGAGTAACTCGGGAAAGTGGGACAGGGCCTTTACTCATTTCCCACTGCTTTGGAATGATGTTTGTGTTTTCTTCTGTGAACAGTATGCTTTATGTCTCTGCAATATCCTTAATCCCTATTTTAATCCTCTATTTGTACTCTAAGGGAACTGCATTTAGTTCCAGATCTGCTTTTCTACATACAATGGTGATTCTATAATTTGATCTTAATGTCCGTTGCCGTTTTAATCTCATTACCATTTTCTCTCCCCATTTTGTCTCAATCATGTCTAAATTGTGAAATCCACCAGTTTACTATTTTTAAGCCTGATTCCTTTAACTTGTCTTTGCCACAGTATTAGCGGGTAGGGAGTATTTTTATGTTTGAAATAATCATTTATGTTTGTTATTGATCACATATCTTTATATATTTTAATCTGATTTGTTCATGCAGTTTGCTCTGTACAGATTCTGGAAGAATATAAATCTTTGTGGCTAAGGGGATCAGAGGGTATGGAGAGAAGGCTGAGTTGGATGATCAGCCATGATCATATTGAATGGCGGTACAGGCTCGAAGGGCTGAATGGCCTACTCCTGCACCTAATTTCTATGTTACATTTAGTATAAAATTCTCCGTTATAACCATCCTTCCCCAGATATTAATTTAATAGAACGTTATTATATCTTTGCAAACTGGATTTGTAAGGATGTTTCCTCAACATTGTTGGAAAAGATCCTCCAGTGCATTCAACAAAATCATATTCCATATATTACTAAAGATCAGCCATGCCCAGTTTACATGAAGATCCAAAAAGTTATTTGATCATCTGTCCCTTTATTGCTCATATCTCAAACTTCCCATCTTATATTTTATCCAATAATACTGCTTTATAAAAAAAATGAAAATTTCCCCAAAGTTTATAACAGAAAAGGTTAGCCTCTTGTTATGCAGACATTTCTCAATTTATGAATTGATTTGCAAATTTATCGATTTGCAAATTATTGTTGTAATGTCATTAATTCTTCAGGGGGTTTGGCCTCAATTTATGTTTCCCTTGCATGAAGACAAATTGAATACTTGCTCGCATTCCATGTTGACTTTGTAAATGTCACAATGCTGTTTGTTGTTGAAATTCACAAACATTTATTAAATGCATCCTCAAGATCGCTTTAAAACGCTTCAGCAGTTCTGAGGATCGAACCTCTTGGAAATTCGTCAAGGAAGCTACTATTAGCACTGAAATGGGTGTAATTATTAGAAGTAAAAAAGGTACGTGTTTGGTGAAAATGTGCATTCTTTAATTTCTGCAGTGACAAATGTGCGAACAAGCCATAACAGTGTTAATTGTTCTGAACAGTGTTAAATGTGCTGGAATGGTTACACTGCAATAGCAGTGGGGAAATTACCCCATATCAGTGCTTGAATTTAGAACATATTTTCACTTAGTGGACTGATGAAACCCCATGCATCAACGAATGATGTATACGGATAAGGGAATCTACAACATAGGCATGTATGCAGATGAGAATACTTGTCAGATAGACAAATCAAGTGAACTTTGATGGCATAGAATAGATGCTAGAATTCCATGAAGAGTTTAAAAAGAAAGATATGTCGGAGCAAGATAGGAGTAAAAAGCCCCCAACATTGCACAACCTCCATAACAGCTTTCCATGAAGCGGCTTTCAGGTGTTCTGCAACATCAAGAAGGCAATAACCACAATCAAGGATAGCATTCCATTATGGTGCAATGTTGGATGTGGTTACATGATGCAATATATGCTTTGTTATAAGCTTTGAGATGAGTGAAAGCTCTCCAGGTGTGTATTGATACCTTTAGATCTTGATCATCAGCCACCAGGCAACAATCACTGGAAGAACCTCATCTTCAACAACAAAGTCCATGAAGCTCAGATTCACCAATGTCACCTGAATCTGAACACCAATTGTAACTCTGCCTCTCACCTCCAACTCAACACGCAGAGCCACCATTAATTAAGAGTATGGATTCACCTCTTTGAATCAGTTCTGCCATTCATCAAATCAAGGCTGATCTGTAACCTCACCTGCGCATTCCCACCTAATCATTGTAACCTTTCACCCTTTTGCTTATAAAGAATCTGCCCCATTGGTGATTGGTTTTGAGCTTCCTCTGACAAAAAGATAAGTCTTAAATGGAAGATAGTGATATCTTTCCCACATGTCCACTCTTGTCAAGAACTTTTATTTTCTACTTGATTACACTAAAAAAATGTGCCTTACACGAGATGAAAATATCTTAAAACTGAACTGCAGACACTGCCCTTTCCTGGGTCATACATGCTGTTGGTGCGGAAAGTGTTGTTTTGAGTTGCTCAGGTGGGTAACTGCAGTATTTGTGTAAATGGTGAAAAGTGCAGTCAACGTGTATTGGTGGTCAGGGGAATGCACGTTCAGAGCAGTTATTGAGTTTTATTTTAATTTTTCACATCCAGACAAGGGATAATATTCCATCACTCTTCTTCCAGGGTATCTGGGGATAAGCTCACCATAGGATATCCAGCCCTAATCATGCTTATGTACGTATTTATGTGCATAGCCTGTTGAGTGTCCTGTCAGTGATGATCCGCCCCCCCCCCCCCTCCCCACCTAAGGATACCAATGAAGGGATATTTGGAGTTGATAATGTAAATTAATATCAATGGTTGGAGACAGTCAATACCTGGCAATTTTGTGTCATTAATGTTACTTACCACGCATCAGTCGAAGCCTAATGTTGGATAGGTCCTGTTGCATGCAGATGTAGATTATTTTATTTGGTGAGATGTGGGCGGAATCAGGAAAGATCCCTACTTTTGACACAATGGAAGGAAGGTCACAGTTGCATTAACGAGTGGTTGTGCCAAGGAAATTGCACTGAGAAATCTTGCAGTTGATGTTCTCAGACTGGAATAACCGACCTATTCACCTCCACAACCATCTTTTTTTTGAAGAAAGTAGGAATCTAAATCTTGTTCCTGCGATGGCAGTTCAGTTTTATCAGGCCTCCTTAATGCCACACTTGGTCAAATATTACCTTGATGTCACTTCACATCTGCATTTCAGCTCTGTGGTCCATGTTTCAACTTAAGGCTGTGATGTGTTTTGAAGCTGAGTGTCCCGATGACTGGATTTTAGTGGGCAGGTTATTGACAGCATCGATAGCATTGCCAACAAGTGAAAGTAGATCAATTAGCAAGTAATTAGACAGATGGATTTTTTTTTAACGAAATGGTCATACATCAATTTTTTACATCCTCAGATTGATGCAAGCATATAATTTCTGTGGAAGGGTCCCTGACCTGAAATGTAAACTGGTTTCTCTTTCCACAGATGCTGCACAACTCGCTGCGTTCTTCCAGCATTCTGTTTTTTTTGGAGAAATTGCAATTTTATGTTTTTTTCAAGGATACCTTCCTCTTTGCTCCCAACTCGTCCTTTTCTTCACCCCTCTTTCCTTCTGCCTCTGCATCATATGCTAACAGAACAAACAATTCCCAAAATGTTCCTCTCTAGCCGCTATCAGCAGTTTTACTAAACAGTATTGCAGTCCCATTGAGAAGTCTTGCTGACTTCTTGTGATCCCAGACAGTATAGGATAGGCTATCTGTCCTGGAATGTGTGGTGGAAAAACGGGGCAACAGTGGGTTAGCTTGGAGTTAGGAGGGCTGAGCATGACAGCGAGCTTTATTAAATGGGAGGTGAAGTGGGAGGTGAACAGTGCGTCGGTTCAACGTATCAGGCTGCATGTGGCTTGGTGCCACGTGCGCCTGGGAAATTATAACGTAATGGGTCCAATAATTTCAAAATAAATACAAATTGGAAAGCAGGCGTGATAGGCATATATATATTTTATATAATTTTCTTCAAAAATTTATTCTGCAGATCATCAAAGGGCAAAATTGAGGCACAGATTGTGATTACGATTTTCATAGTGGATTAAGCTACAAATACTACTAGGGAAATTTTCTACTCAAACTCAAGATCAACTCAAACCAATTTTACATTTTAACTATCTGATCCACTACCCTTTCCCTCTGTTGTTACTATTCATGAGGATATGTTTGTTAATCCTTCATATTTTGCACACCATTTAAAAAAAAAAAAACCTCACATATGATACCTGCTCCCCAGCTTCAGTCACCATGCACATAGCTACAATAGAAAGCATCGGGTAAAATCTATTTATTTCCATTTCTATTATTCACCCATTTTCTTCAGAACACTTTATGCACTGATTTATGGCTTATCGTTTTAAGCGTGTTCTATGTTTCTCTGAGGTTAATCTGATGCCTTTTTACCATCGTTAAATAATGTATTTTATTATATACTGTCATTTTGCCATATAGTTGACCATTTTTTATTTACCTTGCTCCAATCTTTCTGATAGTCCTGCCTATAATTTAAACCTTCATAGAGTCATACAGCATGCAAACAAAACCTTTGGCCCAACTTGTCCATGCCGAGCAAGATACCCCAACCAAGCTCATTCCATTTGTCTGCATTTGGCCCACAGCCCTCTAAACCTTTCCAAATCTATGTACTTCTCTTAATGTCATTTAAATGCTGTTGCAGTATCTGCCTCAACTACCTCCTCTGGAAGCTCATTCCATATACCCATGACCTTCCGTGTGAAAAAGTTGCCCCTTATGTTCGTATTCAATCTTGTCCCTCTCACCTTAAAGATATGTCATCTTGCTTTTGATTCTCCTACTGTGGATAAAAGACAGTGCATTTACCCTATATATTCCGTTCATGATTTTATGCATCCAGTGCCCTAGTTATTTTGTTCACTGGGACTTGGCTCCAGTTTACTTTAAGTGGAGCTAGTCATAACGGAGAAGATCCCTTTATACAGTGCCCATTAATTAAACCATCTCCCATCCAGGTCACTCTCTGAGCTAAGCATTCAACCTACTGAGCAGTTTGTCTTTATGCCAATGTGTATGGCTCAGGCAACAATCCAGAAATTTAATTTTGATGCCAGCTCAAACTTGCTCAGATGAAGCAATTAGTTAACATTACAAATCGTAAATGAATTTAACATAGAACAGTACAGCACAAAAACATAATGTCGGCCCACACTGACTGTGGCGATCATGTCAGGACCGACTCTCATCTACCTGCACATTATTTACATCCCTCCATTCTGTGCATTCATATGCCTATCCAAAGTCTCTTAAATACCACTAGTGTATCTGCCTCAACCACCGCCAGCAGCAGTAGCAGCACATCCCAGACACACAGCGGGTTCAGTACACAAAACGTGCCCCGCACATCTCCTTGAAACCTTTTTCTTCTCGGTTTAAACCTCTGCCCTCTAGTATTCGATTTTTCTTCCTGGGAGAACGGTTCTGTCTATTCCATCGATAACTTCTATTATTTTAAATACGTCTATCATGTCTCCCCGTAATCTCCAGCATTCCGTAGAAAATAATCCATGTCTGTTCAACTGCTCTCTGTAGCCAATAATTCCTAATCCAAGCATCATTCTGTTAAACCTCCTCTGCACAATTTCCAAAGCCTTCACATCCTTCCTCTAATGGGTGCGACCAGAACAACAGCAATACTCCATTTGTGGCCTAACCAGTCACATAAAGCTGCATCACGACTTCCTGACTTTTATCCTCAATGTTCCGACCGATGAAAGCAAATATACTATATGCCTTCTTTACAACTCTATCAACTTGTGTTGCCAGTCTCATGGAGTCATTGTATAAACTTTAATGAAATAAAATAAATGTACACTTGTTTTATTTTATTAATATTTATACATTGAAATCCAAAAACTTAGTTTTAATATATGCATCAGGAAAAGACAAGTTTGTATGTTTTCATATTAAATGGGCAATTACTCCTGTTTATGTTCAATATAAGCACTATTAGGTTTTTTTAAATAGTAAGAGGACACAAGCTTTCAATCCCACGCACATAATTTATGCATTTACAAATTATAATATCTATTAATCTTTGGTTGCATTGGAACAAATCCTTCTACATTTCATGTATATTAGAGCAATTTCCTCTAAAATGTCTGATCGCAAAGATTAAGCAAAAGTATTAGATTATTGTTATAATGATCCAGGTAGCCAAAAAAAGGGGTTATATTTATTTCCTTAAGTATTTTAAAGATGAACCCATTAGTTTCCTGCACCTATAATTCAGAAAATATTGGAATATATTAATTTGACCATAACTGTACAGCAATATAAAATTGCATGAGGTAGATTTACGCTTTTAATGCCTCAAGGATATTTTCTGGATCAAAAGAATAAATATACACATCAAGAATGTGGAAATAGAACAGAGCAGCACAAGAACAGGCTATTCGCTTCACAATATCTGTGGAGAGCATGGTCAAATTAAATTAATCTGCCTGCAGATGATCCATATCTCTCCATTCCCTGCACATATACACGCCTCTTAAATGCCACTATCATGTCTGCCCCCACCATCACCACCACTGCTGGCAACATGATCGAGGCACTCACCACTCTCTGCAAAAACTCGCCACACATATTTCCATTAAACTTTGCCCCTCTCACCTTAAAACCTTGCTCTCGTCTTTGACTTTTTCGCCTTGGGTAAAAAATTCTGACTGAGCAAATGGGACTAGCTTTGATGAAGCATCTTGGTTGGCATGGTTGAATTGGGCCGAAGTTTTCCATGTTAATATGACTACGTCTACTCCATCTATCCCTCAGAATTTTATATAATCTTCTATCAGGTCTCCAGAGAAAATAATCCAGCAGAGAAAGATGGAAAGACAGGAAGAGAAATTCACACATGCCAAATCTCCAGTTTATCTTCTAGGTATGGAAAAGAACTCCACAACTCCAATTGCCAATGAACTATATTGTCTGTATTAAATGTTTGAAAATATTTTTAAAAAATACAGGGGTAAATATTAAACTTATTGATGGCATGTAATTGTAGTTTCATGTATTGGTTGGTTGTTGCTTATAGAAAATGTTTGATTTTCATTCCCATTAATTTAACTGAAAATTAAAGTTCCAAAATGGTTAAATATTTGCTTTGTATTGAATGCCTTATATATGCCTATCAATTATACTTGTTACCTTAATCTCCACAAAACAGAGAAAGAGGGAAATAAAATATCCTATTTTAAATAGCTGTGGAACACTTTTGAACTACCATTTTATTAGTTAGATTTAAATAGGTCATTTTATACTCATTCACAAAATAAAATGCACAGTACCATTCTGCTTCGAACTATGCAGTGAAATCAAGGTTTAATAGGAGATAAAGATTTACATATGAAGATTTCCCTCCTCTTACACATAAATATCAGTCAAGAAAAATAATTATTTTGTTAACAAGGCAGCATGAACATTACTATAAATAACATGCAAAACAGCATATTTGTATTTTCAATATCACACCATATTAATACACCAGAACATGCGTAAAGGCCCAAATCCAGGTACATTTTGTAAATGGAGCTGCAACACTAATGTTGGCCTAGCCCCACCTGTGCTTTCCATGCCTGCATATAACAGACAGATCTTTCTGCCCCCCCCTGAATTCACGAATCTAGAAGCATGACATGGAAAGACAAAAGGTCATTTGCAGCACAGTTAGGATAACCCACCTCAAAATGCCCCAGAGAGCCTCCGACAGTTGCAAAATTGGGAGGGGGGCATTACAACCTGTAAAAGTTATACATTTGTTTTAATCGTTTTTAATCCATCTCTGACATTGAGACAGTTAAAATATGAAAATAGGAAGTAAACAAAATATTAATAGGAATCAGAAAAAACGAAACACTCAAAAACTTAACTTAAAAGAGGGACAACAATCCCCCTTTTCTCCCAAGTCTTTAGGCTACAATTCCCAATTAAATCATTGTGGATTTTGATTCCACATTAAATTCTGCCACTGAACATTGGAAGTACAATGGTGCAAAAAAAAACCTAACAGATTCAGTTCTCCAAACCTTTGCTTTCTCTTTCCATATTTCACAGTACATGCGCCATATCTCAGGATTTCAGATTCAATGCTCAAATACTAGTGCATAAGCCAAAAGTCAAGTCTACTCCACGCCATGTAAACTCAGTCTGCATCCTTGCAAAATAAAATTATAGTTCTTGAATGTAATATTTAAAGTGCTCCAGTAATCAAATCAACCAAAAAGAATCCACCCACAAGTGAGATTCCAGGAACAACACAGCTACTATTGGTATCAGCATTCATTTCTGCAGGAAATTGCTTCCAATCTTTTCAATTTGGCTCTTTGGTTGTGCAGCACTAACAGGCATAAACCTTTAAGCCCAATGATCAATTAAACGATCAATTAAAATAAATATAAAGCCATTTACTATTATCCATTTGATGTATTAAAAAAATTTGAAATAAATTATTTTCATCCATTATCAATAGAATTTGACATGATCTAAAGAGCCTAACCTTACAAAGGAATTGTTTCACATGGGTAGACATTGCTCAATGCAAAACGGTGAATGAAATAAAGCAAATAAATTGTTTTAAGAGGATGAAATTAACTAATTGCATTTTGATCTGTAGATCTTCAGACAAAAATCAATATTTGTAAGGACCATATATTTCATGTCACAACGGAATAAGTAAATTCTGTAACAGCTTTAACATGATCGAGTATTCTCAAATCGCAGTAAACTTTATCTGTTCAAAAAGATGAACTGATTATCTCTACAAATATAAACACATCATGACGGAATTTCAGTTGAATATTCCTAAGTGAACTAACACGATTAACATTCTAAAAGATAATGCAGGCATTCTTGTAAAGAAAAATAGAGTTCCTAGATTCTACAGCATCTTAAGATTCTTTTAACTTTAACACAAAGGCTGATTAAACGAGATTCTGCATGAAGTATCGTCAACATCTCCATAAAGGGTTAACTCTATCCTTAATGCACTAGCACTATGGCTTCAAATTTCAGGTGTGCAAATATCTCCACAGATAAGTATATAAACTAAAATGTTCAAGAAGGAACTGCAGATGCTGGAAAATTGAAGGTAGACAAAAATGTTGGAGAAACTCAGCGCGTGCGGCAGCATCTATGGAGCGAAGGAAATAGGCAACGTTTCGGGCCGAAACGCTTCTTCAGTCTGAAGAAGGGTTTCGGCCCAAAGCATTGCCTATTTCCTTCGCTCCATAGATGCTGCCGTACCCGCTGAGTTTCTCCAGCATTTTTGTCTACCATATAAGCTAAAATAACTGAAACATGTGTAGAAAGTTGGCAGACAATTGTATTTGAAGTTTACTGACAGCAACTTTCTGATAAAACATTTGGACCGACTCTTGTCAGCTATAACAACCTACATTTCAAAGCACAGACACAATCTCACCCAACTCACTATAAACACCACGTTAACTAAATTGCAAAAAATTGCTTGTTTCACTTCCATTGGTTATATTAATCGAATTATAAAATTAAACTGAATACTAATTGGGGAAAAAAGACAATTGAAATAATTCCAATAAATTCACCCAGACTGGTTAATAACTGATGAATGTTCCGAACCAAATCATTCATAAGCAAAAACAGAAAGAGTTAGGAATGCTCAGGTCAAGCGATACCTGTGGAGAAAGGAAAAAAGGTTGAAGTTTCATCTTCTGACTGCAATGACTTTAGATATGTAAAGAAAGGAACTGAAGATGCTGGCCATCTGAAATACCATCAAAAATGCTGAACAGTTCAGGCAGCATCGATAGGCGATAAAGGGTTAACCTTGTAATAACTGGAAATATGAGAAAACAATGATATAGATGAAGTATAGAGCGAGCAATGGGAACAACAATGGAAAGCAATTGCCTGTGACTCTTCGTGGTGTCTCAGAGTAGAAAACGAAGGTTTAATATTATAGTTGATCTGTCCAGAGGTGTGTGAATAGAGAAAGATAAATGAGCACAGCAGAGATGTCACGCACAAGAAAAAGAGCATGAGAATGAAGATATTGGAACTGTAAACGCAGCAATTTCTGAAAAATTGAAATACCACCATGGAAAGAGAAAAAAAATGATTAGTGTTAGAGGTGGATCTCTTTCACCAAAAATGGCCAGCTCTAATGTAAACACAAAAACCTTTTAATCAGAAATTGTTGAATTGAACAAAGAGTCCCAAGGGCTGCAACATGCCTAGCTGGAAGATAATGTGTAGCTTGTCGAGTTCTAGGGGGGTCATTGGAATGGGATAGGAGACAAAGTAGAGTTAGAGTGGAAGTGGCAGAATAGAGAAAGGTGAATAAAGCATTAGAAAGAAACTAACTTACAGATTGTGACAATGTCTTGCAAAGTGATAACCCAATCTGCACTTGGTTGGTCTCATGTAATGAAACCCAAATTATAAGCACCTGAATGCAACAGACTAAATTGTAAAAAAACATGATTCTACAAAACCATGAGAGCAATAGATTGTGTAGACGCAGAGTCTCTTGCCCAGAATAGGGGGATCAAGAACCAGAAGCCTTAGGTTTAAGTTGGGGGAGGGAGGAAGAAATATAATAGGGACCCGAGGAGTAACTTTTTCAGGCATGGGGTGGTAGGTGTATGGAACGAGCTGCCACAGGAGGGAGTTGAGAAAGGTATTATCGCATAATTTAGACTGGTTTAGAGGGATGTGGGCTAAATGCAGGCAGGTGGGACTAGTGTAGATGGGACATAATGCCCAGTGTGGGCAAGTTGAGCCAAAGGGCCTGTTTCCACACTGTAGGATTCAAATGAATAGCCGAATGGTTGGTGGAGTAAAGATGAGGTAAAAGGAGATATGCTTGGTAATGGAACCTCGAGAAAAGCAGCAGAAATTATGGAGAATGATTCCTTGAGCGTGGGGGCTACTGGGATCTCTTATTAAGAGAGGAAGGGATGAGAGGAGTGTGGGAAATGGAGCAGTTGTTATGGTTGCATGATACTTCGATGTTGCGATTTGCATTTCATTGTTCCAGCATGTTGTTATCTTCTCGTTTCACTACTCCAGTCATTCAACATCCCCCATTTACACTCCTTCACACAGATCACCGACAATTTAGAAACATTAATTTACCTCTTTAGTAGGATATCAAAAGTAATCATGCTAACAGGGCAATGTGGGTCTCCACCCTATCACAGACATCCCTTTTTGTTTCCTCCATGTCTCTAACTTAAAACACACTTGTATAGGTCTAATAAAATGTCATTAACCAGAAATGTTAACTTAGTTTCTCTTGTCATAGATACTGCCTGACCTGCTGAGAATTTGTAATCTTCATTTCAAATTTATAGCATCAAAAATGTTTGCGCCACAAATATAAAGCAGTTAAAATTCAGTAGCTCCAGTGACGGTCAAGCACAATCTATGATGTTGCTTTGAGAGAAACAGCTGTTTACATTTTCAAAAATATTAATGATAAGCTCTGGAAAGAGACATTTACATTTCTCTTGGGAAGTTAGCGTTACTTATTTCTCAAACTAAAGTGCAAATGTTCAATTTTTAAAAATGCTCTCTCAAATGGCTACCAAGTAGTAATATTCATTACATAATTTTTGATCATTTAATTTCCAAGACCAAGATTTTTTTTTTAAAACAAAAACTTTTAGTATTGCACTGCCAACTTACAACCTGGGCTCTGTACATTGAGCCTTATGCCCAATGCAATAGGGACTTTAATGTTACCATTTTCATGCATTTCGGGGACAGGAAACCGATCACGGAAGTGTGCCTTTAATTCCTGCATGATCCAATTGATATTGGGAGTCTTTCAAACTCAACTGCCCTCCATTATATAAAGCAGCCTATTTGTTAAGTGCAATTTGGACCAACTTTACAGAATACCAGTAGATATAAAAATACTGACAAAGTTAGAGGATAATTAGGAAGGATAACAATGAAAAATATGAAGCAGCCCATAACAAAAACATTTCCAGCTATCACATCAACAGTACAGAAATATGAGACCCAAAAATACAACCATGTCATGATAAACTAAAGTCTGTAATCTTCACAATCCTTTGAATAATTATTAGCAAGCTGACACTCAGAAGAGAGCAAGTAAGGATGCGACAGAAAGAAATATTGTGGAAGATAGATATGACAATGTTTAAGTGGCTGCTGGCTATCATAAATAGAAAGTCATTGTATTGTTGGTGATATGATGCCTGACTGATGTTTGACAAGTTCTATCAAAACCACTTAAATCTTGACCTAATGTAGCCCAGCAAATTATTACTATTACAGAGTAACTTGTTTTCCAAAGGAAAAAACATTTACTTATATTGCTAATTATCTTTAGTAAATTGCCCAATGCATGTAAGAATGCTTCATAAATTTACATGCATTCTTTGTCTTTTCTTGTATTCATAATTGTATTGCAACCATTGAAATAATTTTCATTTTACTGAACTTTTCTGTGGATTGTTATTTTATAAACCAAGCACACTATAAAAGTTTTAAATTCTTTTTAACCTAGATAGCTCATTGATTTGAGTGCAGCAGAAGTAACGGCACTGTTAAAGGCTCTTAATAGTTTTTTTTTGCTAATAACTGTGCCCATGTGCAATATACTCTATCTGATGTAAACAGATAAGGATAACACTGCCCATTTCAAACAGTGCTACACTGTGGCATTACTCTAGGTTATAAATAGTTACATTAATTTACATCAAAAACACTGAACTCAGGTAACATTGTAATGAACATATCACACATTCCCAGCAATTCCCTTTGAGAAAACGACATGAAATTTCTCAAAACACTAATAGATTAAGTACCAAGCCAGGGGAGAGAAATGCCAAAATCTTTCCTCTGGGAGAGTTCCTCCACTGTCCCCAGAAATTAAATGCTATAACCTTATAACATCAGTTTAACAACCACTTTGTGAAAAAAACTAAAGGGTACAATTCCATGTAAACTATATTTTCTCCATCTATTGTAGAAAACGTAGAGTATAATTATAACTTTCAAAACAAAATTATTTTGATTGTCATCTTATGAATTTAAGTGACAATTTAGAAGTCACATTTTATTCAGATATCTTCCGATTGTCTTATGCAAAGATTGAGTTGCAAGGAATTAAGGGGCATCAACAGCTAAATGAGAGTTAATTTGCAGGTTAATACTCTGAACTATTTAAAAATATTTCCAAATCTTTACATATTGCAGAAATGGTCACTAGTCCCTTATAATACATATAGTTTTCTAAATGAGAGCAATTGAACTTGGCAAAAAATACTAGGTTGCAATAAATTCCAACTGATGTTATAAAGTTACATCACGTGCCATCGTTAATAGGTCACAGTGCAAAAAAGCTGTCATAACACTAGAAAATAACCTATGAGGGGGTATTAATGTGCATCAAAAATCCCCATATATACTGGTATCTGTTCTACTCGTTGATGCTGAGGATTAATCTTATCCGCCCAGTACAGTAGGTGCAGCTCTTAATTCACGACCCACATCATCACAAAAGTAGCAGCATGAAGTGGCGTAGTTATTCTCATACTTATAATTCCTGTAGTTTATCATTGAATGTTTTGGTTCTCCATCTACGTGCCCTTGCTACAAGTTGCCATTTTTGTTGAGATAAATGATAGCACCACCGAAGTGGCTGCCTAGGTGCAAAACTGTACTATTAGTCAATGGTTGTCTCCAGTTGATATAGGGAAAATAGGGTAGCACCCAATTGCTATTCTTTTAAAGAAGTGCAAAAACATTAAAGGCTATTAAATACCTGTCAAAGATACAATATGTCAGTAACTCATCTTTTGCTGCCCATAACCATGTCCTAACAAAAAGGAAGGAGAATTTTACGTATCCTTACATTCCAGACAATTCATTCATGTCTGAGGGCAATCCTTTGGCACACTGGTCTGTGGATTATTTCCCATGATTATTCAATATGTATGGAATAAAAAATGTATAATGCACTTTTTGTCAGTTAGAAATTGGTAAAGTGCAACAAATAAACAAAACTGAGCTATTAGGGAGTTATTGCCTGCTTTAAAACCCCATTACTTTATCAATAGAGGGAAAGTTCTGGGAAGGGGGTGGGTGGGGTGGAAGGAAGGTGAGGTAAAGAAAGATGTGTACTGGATTCAGTGCAGATTGTACAAATCAGTACTAAATATTTCATAAGGTACTGTTCAAATTTCGTAAACTGAAGGTCACAAACATATACGGTAGTACATGCAAAATGTAGATCACATTTTGTGCTGATGTGGATTTTATGTTGCCATATTCTATGACAACATAGATTTGATAGCTTAAAAGCTGTACTAAAGCTTGATTCTTTCAGTAAAGTAATGGGCCTGTGGCTCATATGCTGTGAATCAAGTGGAATAAGTTGGTACAACTTTACTTACAGCAGGCAGGCTGTAACTGTTCACGTGGAGAATTGATGCACATATTTTCCATGAAGGTTTTACGAGAAGTCAGTCTTATTTCTGTTGGTAGGCTGTACTGAAAAAAAAAAGTAACTGGATTTTTAAATTAAAAATGCTTATTTGCGAAATTAACATATTTCCAAAGGTTAAGATGGCAAGTTTCCAAAATGCAATAATTACCACATGAAACTCAAAGCTCTTTTGAAAATCAAAACTGAGCACAAAGAACGATTTAAAATCTTTTGTTTCCTTAAGGAACAGACCAATAAAACTGGGGAAATTACGTATTTTACATTGTATTTTTACCGCGGAAGGATAAAGAGAGATTGGGTGGGAAGATGGTACATGGCAAGGATTGGATGGATGATATTGAAGAGAGAAAATAATTGGTGGAAAGTAAATGAGGACAAGAGATTACTATTTATGGAGAAATGAGAAGGAGGGGTGGTGTGGGTGAAAGTTGATCAGAAGAAATTGAACAGATAGGTACAGGAGATAAGAATGGTGAAGCAAATGAGGATGTGAAAATAAAGATGTAGACGAGGTTAAGGATTGGTGGGGGAAAGAACATAAGAGGACATGGATGGAAGGCAAGGAACAGGTGAGGAGTGAGACTAGGTGAAGTAGTGACTTTGGAGAAAGGGATCATTTTTCCAGGAAAAACAAGCAGATGTGTTTATCGTGAGGAGGGAGGAAGGAATAAGAATATAATGAACCAGCACGTAGGACAAACATGTGAGCTGACGGAATAGAGTGACGGCAAATAGGGTGGGAACTGAAGACAAACATGAGAATGGGGAGGAAATAAATGATGACTACAGATGGGCAGGTCAGAAGGTATCAGCTCTGCAGGGATGAGAGGACATACATGTGAAGATACTGGTATAAAAATCAGGTATGTGGATGGGTCGCGCAACCAAGGAGCTGGAGTTGAAATGGGAAAGATGATGGAGTAAAGAAATTAAGTGCTGGATTTGTGTGATGGGAAGGTTTAATGATGATCGGGGTGGGTGTGGATTGTATAATAAAATGAAGAATTCTCAAAAACAGGGATTTGGGAGGTCTTGCTAATAGAGCCAATAAAAAAACAGCTTAAATGAATGAGCAAATGAGACTTGGAAAGGGCCAGGGAAGTAATCACAGTTCAAAACTTGCAGGGAAGGGAGCTGACTGAATGGAAAGTGGAAAAGGCTGACAAGAAAACTGATGATCAATCAAGGAAGAGCGATGAAGTGGAGTGGATAACAGAAACAAATCACATTGGTGGGGGGTAGATTCTGGTGAAGAGCGAGAAAGGAGTGTGAGTGTTAGATCACAGCACCTAGGGTTGAAATGAGTAGGAGATGCAATGATCATCCAGAGGATGGGACAATGTGTGGGAGTGTAAAGACAATCAAATAGAGAATGGAAGATGACTATGATGCGAAATGGGAGGGATGAAGAGAAATGGAGGGGCGAGATGATGATGGAAGGACGAATGGCAATTAGTTGAGTGGACGTGTTGTTGTTGTTCAGAGGTGAGGGATGAGGGAAAAGAGCGAACAGGGTAAAACGAGTTGGCCGCTAGGAGACTGATGATAGCAGAATTGTGGTGATTGGGATCAAAAACTAGTGAATAGGCAAGAGACGGCAATCAGGCAGGAAGGGTGATCCACTAAGGGAAAAGGAAATGGGAGATATGACATTCAAAAGGGGGATAATAGGATAGAGCTTTGGAAATGATGAAACAGTTCATATCGACAGAGAAAATAAAGGGTGAAAAAATAAAAGGCTCAGTACTGGATGTCAATCTCCTTCTTCTTCCTCTTCACTGTTTGCTACGGTCTCCCTGGACATCTCGGCCCTTCTGTCCCTGCGCTTCTCTTGGATTGCCCTCATCTCCTCGGCGTATCGGATGAAGTTGTCGCCGAATCGCTCCCAGGCTTTGCTGGGGACAGTGATGGAGTGCCGGTAGGCCGGTTTGACTTCGCTCACCCTCAAGAACACCCCATAGCGGTTGGAACCGACGTCGAAGAAGAACCTCTTGTTGTCGACGGGTACCGAGGTACCCTCGGGCAGCTCGGGCGGCACAAGAGCCGAGGCGCCATCGCCCAGGAGGCCACCGCCTCCTCCTCCCGGGCCTGGCCCGCCGCCAACACCGTAATCTTCGATCAACCTGGCCAGAGCGTCCCTGAACTCGATGAGGCCTTGAGCGGGCAGGGCGATGGTCTGTCCCTGGCCCGAGTAGCCCCAGCCCGGGCCTCGGCTCATGGTCTGGCGGATGCGCAGGAAACGCCCGCGTTGATTCTCCTTCAGATCCAGGTAATACTTGCGGTTCTCCCTCACCAAGTACTCGCTCTTCAGCACACGCTGCGGCGGAGGCGCTTCGCCCTGCCCCTCCTGGGCCCGAGATTGCAGTGGGGCCTGCGGCTGAGAGGTCGGGGCCGGCGTGGGCTGATGGTGGTGCTGTTGCTGCTGCTGCGGCGGCCTGCGGGAGCTGGCGTCGCCGATGCCGCCGCCCCCAGGCCCCAGCTGCGCGTAGTGCTCGATGAAGTCGCCCAGACGATCGCGCATCTCGGCCGCCAGCGGCATAGAGACGGTGAGGCGGCTCTTGCGGCCCGCCGTGCCCACCTCGGCGATCTTCAGGAAGCGCCCCTTGGCGTTCTGCTTGACGTCCAGGTAGAAGCGCTTGTTCTGGATGTCCACCCGCTTGGAGGCCAACTCCTGGGTCTGCAGCAGCAGCGACGGTGGAGGGCCGGTGGCGGCGGCGGCGTCGCCATTCCCCGGCTCGGCACCATCGTCGGCCTCCTCGTCCTCCGCAGCCGCTGCCGCCGTGGTGGTAGTGATGGTTGTCGCCGTCTCCTCCTCCTCTTCTTCCTCCTCCTCCTCGTCTTCTTCTTCGGGCAGCGACTGAGCTGCCGGTAACGGAGAGCCCGGGCGCACGGTGGTGTCAGCCGGCGCTCCTCTGTCACGGTCACCGTCTTTGTCCGCCATTAAAGGAGGCGGGATGAGAGTATATTCCCGGCCTTGTCGGTCTGCCTGTCCCCGCAGCCTGGTTAAACCGCGCAGCTCCAGCCGCCGCTTCCACTCGCGCTGGGAGATTGGGAGGGAGGGAGTCAGTGCGCATGCTCGCACTCGGCGTGAGCGCTGGAGGGGCGAGTGGTGCGCATGCGCACAGGACGTGAGCGCTGAATGGTGGAGTTACTGCGCATGCTCGCGTTCCCACTCGACGTGAGCGTTGGTGTGCGCATGCTCGCACTCGGCGTGAGCGCCCGGTGGAGCGTCAGCGCAACCCCCGTCACCATGACAACGAGCTTTCATCGGCGGAGAAGTCGGAGCCTGTGCGGCGGCCGACCGAAATACAGGCTTCACTTGTTCTTGCCCTCCCCCAAACCGTTTATTTTGAGATTAACATTTCGTTTTATTTGCCTTACACCCACAATGTACACCGTCGCTGATGTTATTTTTAAGCTGAGGAGGGTGGAAAGTAACTGGTTTGTCAATCGAGCGATGGGGAGGCCGATTGTTGCAGGGTATCACGTTGCGTCATTGGGTCACGTGGCCGGCAATCCCGGCGGGCGAAGTGCGCATGACCGGCCCCTTGGGTGACGCTGGATTGGACCAAAGATCATTGACTGGACGTCGGAGAGGTTTGTTAAAGAAGGAACTGCAGATGCTGGAGAATCGAGGGTACACAAAAAGCTGGAGAAACTCAGCGGGTGCAGCAGCATCTAAGGAGCGAAGGAGATAGGCGACGTTTCGGGTCGAGACCCTTCTTCAGACTGATCAGGGAAACGAGAGATATAGACGGTGATGTGGAGAGATAAGGAACAATGAATGAAAGATATGCAAAAAAGTATCGATGATAAAGGGAACAAGCCATTGTAAGCTGTTTGTGGTGTGAAAATGAGAAGCTGGTGCGACTGGGGTGGGGGAGGGAGATAGAGATAGAGGGAATGCCAGGGCCCGAGGGCTGAGGGAGAGGTGGGAAGGGGAGGAGACAGCAAGGGTTAACAGAATTGAGAAAATTCAATGTTCAAGCCCAAAGGATGCAGACTTCCCAAGCGGAATATGAGGTGCTGTTCCTCCAGCTTGCGGTGTTGCTCACTCTGGCCGTGGAGGAGGCCCAGGACCGAGAGGTCGGATGCGGAATGGGAGGGGGAGTTGAAGTGCTGAGCCACCGGGAGGTCGGGTTGGTTTTTGCGGACCGAGCGGAGGTGTTCGGCGAAGCGATCGCCAAGCCGCCGCTTGGTCTCAGGTTGGAGAGACCAAGCGGAGGGGTTGGAGAGGTTTGAACCCGCTTGGAGAGGTTTGTCCGAGTCCTTGGCTGGTGGCAAACCTAACACAGCTTGTGTGTCTGCTAGAATAGGGGGTTTGCACGTCAGGTCACTGGGTCATAGGGCTTGACGCACGGAGCCGCTCAATCCATCTGGAGGACATCCGTAACTTCCGATATATGTTATTAATGCAAGAAACGCGTACTTTCCTACCTGTTAAAAACCGCTGTAAAAAATTGTGGACGTCGGGGTAAGCGTGAGAGACATGTTCCCAACTTCAGAATTCCAAAAGTGAAGCGAAATTTAGGTAAAGAGAAGCGAGAGCTGAAGGGACAACAACAACCGAAGTGCTTGGCGAACATTGGCCGTGCAGATATCTGAATTGAAAACATTGGGAATTATCGCCTTTGCTCACTGCATTTCATCAACAGTAAGGCATTATGTGTTTTTTCTTGATTCTTTTGGTATCTAAAAAGTCTCAGGTGATAAATCTGGCTGTAAATTTTGCTTCAGAGGTGTTTTCTTTTTGTATGTAAAAACCCACTTGAGAACCATGGGCGATTTAAAAATGTTACAGCCAGATTTATCACTTCTGAAACTTTTTAGATGCGAAAGGAATCAAGTAAAAACAAATAATGCCTTAGTTGATGAAATGCAGTGAGCAAACGGCCAATGTTCGCCAAGCACTTTGGCTGTTGTTGTCCCTTCAGCTCTCGCTTCTCGCTGTCATCATTTCCCCTCACGTTTGGAATTCTGAAGTAGGATAAACGTCTCTCATGCTTAACCCGATTTCCATAATTATTTACAGCTCAAAAATGGACAATTTTGGCGGGTTTTAACAGGCCCGCTAGGCTGGAAACCTGCAGTTTATCTTTTGTCCTGTTTTAGTTAACTTTAGTTTATTGGGTTGTGTATGTGTGGGGGGAGGGTGGGAGAAACATGTTTTTGGGCTCTTCCTTCGGAGGGGGGAAGGGAGATGCGACCTTTCTTACCGTATCCGCTGTCTCCGTCTGCGCTGAGGCCTATCGCGGAGCTGCCGGCCTCCAACTACGACCGGCCTCGAGGCTCCGGAGGCAGAGCCAGCCAGGACTTGCCGACTTCGGGGCTGTGGTGGCGTTGCGACCCGACTTCGGAGCCCCAGAGGCTCGGCGCGGGCCAGTGGACGACAATGTCGGGAGCTCGCAGGTCACAGGTTGGTGACCTGTTTTTCCGGAGCTCCCGCAACAACAGCTTTATCCGCTGGACTGGAGGGCGGCAGCTTCGACCGCCTCGGGCTGTGGCGTTTGAACCGGCCCGTTCTGATTCAGCCACGGAACTTACTTACCATCACCTGGTGGGGTCGCAACATCGGAGGCCTGGATCGTCTCAGCGCAGAGGGAGAAAAAGGAGGGAAGAGACAAGGACTTAAGACGTTTTGCCTTCCATCACAATGAGGAGGACCTGGTGGACTCACTGTGGTGGATGTTAAATCTGTGTTGTGTGTTTTATTCTGTGTTATGACTGAAAGGCATGAAATTTTGTTCAGACCGATAGGTCTGAATGACAATAAAGGATACTAGACTTTATTGCATTGACTTATCGCGTGTACTCCACTTGGCGTAGCGTAGCAACAGTACGGGTCATGGGTCGTGACCCGACTGCCGTGAAACCTCCCTATAGCTGGCACTCTTCTCCTAATGGTGAGAATTCAGTTACTTTTTCATAGTCTTGCTTTATTTTATTGTTTCAAACACAACGCCAAAACCGAGAGGAATGAAGTTAAAAGACCGATATTAAAAGAAAAATAGCAGCGTATTTTGAAAGCGGTGACAGGATCGGTCAAAGTCAGCATGGATTTATGAAAGAATGTAACACGTACCACCGGCAATGTTCTATCTAATACTAGTTCGCAGAAATCCTGTTTTGCAGGGCTCTCACTTAACCTTTTTTCTCTGTTACCAGCTGGGCAACCTAGGCAGCTTTTTAGGTTGCCAAATGACAGTTTAGGTGGTCATTTAAGATGGCTTGCATGATGCATGCGATAATGTGCTCGGACGAAGTGCGTAGTTACCAGTCGGAATTATGGTCAATGAAGCATTCACATATTATTTCTGCTTCAAATAAAGTCACAAACTAAACATATTCACCAATTAAGACATGATATATACCACAATGACATGCAGCAAAATTACAATACAGTATCTCACCTATGTTTACACGTTGCAATGAATGCAATTTCTATTATTTCTTTCCACTTCCAAACAAAATTCTGGATGGATTATTCAGCATATGATCAACCTCTATGAGACCAAGTGCAGGTTTGGCGATCGCTTCGCACAACACCTCCGCTCGGTTCCCAATAACCAACCTGATTTCCCGGTGGCTCAACGCTTTATCTCCCCCTCCCATTCCGAATCTGACCTTTCTGTCCTGGCCTCCTCCATGGTCAGAGTGAGACCCACCGCATATTGGAGGAAGAGCACCTTATATTTTTCTTGGATAGTTTGCACCCCAGCGGTATGAACATTGGCTTCTCCAATTTCAGGTAGTCCTTGCTTTCTCTCACCTTCCCAGCTCTACCACAGCCTACTGTCTCTGCCTCTTCCTTTCTTTTTCTGCCCCCACCCCTCCCGACATCAGTCAGAAGAAGGGTCTCGACCCGAAACGTCGCCTATTCCTTCGCTCCATAGATGCTACCTCACCTGCTGATTTTCTCCAGCTTGGTCTACCAACGGGATCCCACCCCCGGCCACATCTTCCCGTCTGCACCCGTCGGCTTGCCAGAGACCACTCCCTCCGTAACTCCCTGGTCATTTCGTCCCTTCCCACCCAAACCACGCCCTCTCCTGGCACTTTCCCTTGCAACCGCAGAAAATGCTAGACTTGTCGCTTTACCCCTCCCTTGACTCCATTCAAGGACCCAAGCCGTCTTTCCAGGTGCGGCAGAGGTTCATGTGCACTTCCTCCAACCTCATCTATTGCATCCTCCGCTTTTCAGCTCTCCCTCAGCCCACTGTCTCCGCCTCTTCCTTTCTTCTTACCACCCCCTGCACCCTCACATCAGTTTGAAGAAGGGTCTTGACCCAAAACGTCGCCTATTTCCTTCGCTCCATAGATGCTGCTTTACCCGCTGAGTTTCTCCAGCATTTTTGTCTCCCCATTCACACAAGTTCTGTTATCCCACTTTCCTCTCCCACTCCCTACACATTACGGGCAATTTTACAGACACAAGTTAACCTACAAAGCCAATCCATCTTTGGGATGTGGGAGGAAACCAACATGCTTGCAGGGAGAATGTGCAAATTCAACACAGACAGTGCCCGAGGACAGGATCAAACACAGATCCCTGGTGTGTGAGGCAGCAAGTCCACCAGCTGTGCCAATATATTTTATTTTCCAACACAAAAAATTATACGTTGATAACTTTGGTTACTAAAAAAAAGAAACTCTCCATTTTCAGTCTTAAATCTCTAAGTGGTGCTATGTCTCCCTTTACAGCTACTGTAGGTTTTAATTCAGTTCAAGACTATGGGGCAGTACATTGGCCATAAAACTGCAGCCGAAAATTGCCAGAGACCCGGAATTGATCCTGAATATGGGTGATGTCCGTATGGAGTTTGCTCCTTTTCCCTTTGATCGCATGTGTTTTCTCCGGGTGCTCTTATTTATTTCCACGTTCCAAAGGTGTGCAGGAATCCTTTTCAGACCCAACCCAAAACGTAATATTTTCCTTTTGTCCAGAGATTCTGTCTGACCTTTTGAGTTAGTCCAGTTTTTTGTATCTCTTCAGTTTGAACCGGCATCTGCAGTTCTTTCTTACACACAATACAAAACGATAGAACTTTATTAATCCAAGGTGGGAAATTGTGTGTGTGTATAGTTATATATTAATATATAAATATACACTGTATTGTTTTCTCGTTGATAACATTGTTTACAGAGCACTATGTTTACATATTCTGTTGTGCTGCTGCAAATAAGTATTTCATTGGGACATGAGAGAATAAAACACTCTTGATTCTTGACTTACTCTGCTAATGTGTGGGATAGAACTAGTGTACGGGTGATAGGTGTGGACTCGGTGGGCCGAAGGGCCTGTGTCCACGCTGTATCTTTAAATTAAACTAAAACACCATAACCAGAGGAAATCTAAAGAAGGGTCGCTACCCGAAACGTCACCCAATTTCTTCTATCCAGAGATGTTGGCTGCTCCATGGAGTTCCGCCGCACAATTAAAGCATGGAATAGTCTTCACCTTACTATAGGTACCCAACCAGAACAATTACATTTAAGGTAGCTCTTTTTTTTCCCCCCCAAGAACCCTTTCATGTTTAAGTCCAAGTCAAGAGTCAAGAGAGTTTTATTGTCATGTGTCCCAGATAGGACAATTAAATTCTTGCTTGCTGCAGCACAGCAGAATATGTAAACATAATACAGAACAGGAGATAAAAGTTCATGGTGTCTATATACCATAGACCACATATATACACACAATAAATAAACAGATAAAATGCAATAGGCTGTTATTTTTCAGAGTTTGGTGGTGGTGTTTAAATTCCATTTTGTATATTTTTGGAGGACCAGGAAACCAAGCAGCAAGAGTTACTCCAGGGAGTTACTCCAGCTCCAGCGAGTGAGTCTGCGTTGGTTTTCAGCGGTCGCGGCGAGTGGACAGCAATGGCAGCCAGATCTCCCACCATGCAAAGGGAGGGAGAAAGTGGCTGACACCGACCAGTGGCAGTGCGCATGTGCAGGGCGGCACACGGCCGATAATGTGCTGGCCAAAGATCCTCGCTATAGGATCATTGGTGCTGGCCGTGGTTGTGCGCATGTGTAAGGTGGCCGGCCGTGCCGGCGGACGAGGAACGGGCAGAGACCCGAGTTACGGACAGCGGGTGGAGACCCGACACATGGACACGGATAGCGGGCAGAGACGGAGAATGACAGAGAGAGAGAGAGAGAGAAAAAGATAGAGAGGGGGTCTTTATTAAACGAGAGGTGTCCCGGGTGCTTGCCAAACCAGGCAAAATAGCATGGCTTTTAGGTTGCCCCACGGGTCTGTGGGTTGCCATTGGCAACCGGGCAACCGCTAATTTCGAGCCCTGTATTGCATTTTTTTATGCTGTTACAAATATGTGTGCACTGAATTCTTGTGCAAATATTAGGACTGTTACAAAAGTTAGAGATTTAAAAAAATCAAGTCTAATTTATCCCATCAGATAAAACATAAAAAACCCTTTAATATTTACCTAATTCACTTTCATATCTTCAGTATTAAAAATGTTATGGAAATTTTCATACCAGCAAATTAGCATCTTGTTCCCTATTGTTTTGGATTTACTTAATTCAAAAGCTGTGATCGAGGACAAGCCTTGTCACAAGGGCCGTTTTACACAGACATACATACAGATCTGTCATGGCTAACATGAAACTGTTCTTTATTTTAACACTAACAAGTCATCATTCCAAAAAAAAATCCTGAAATAGAATCTCAAATTTCCTGGAATTTGATGGTATTTCCTGAAATTTTCAAAAATGCTTCCTGCGTGCTATTTGTTGTTGTTTTTCTTTCGCAGACACACGTTAACAACACAAAGAACAAGGCAAAACAGATTTATGTAGCTACACCGTAACTGCCTGCTTCTGTTACTCACTTGTACAGTATTATGCAAGGCGTTATGCACTGCGCACATATACTGTATGATGTAGCCTAGCCTGCGTGGTATGCATATTGTGTGTTCAGTGCAGTGTGCCTGGAACACAGTGTCACAGATAACGCAATACAACAATCAATCAAATTATTTATTTGTCACATGCACTAATTACGGTACAGTGAAATGTGTGTTACCATACAGCCTCTAATTTGCCTCAAACTAAACTACTGGGTTGTGACAGGGCTTGGACACACTAAAGGCAGGAAACATGTTCCCGATGTTGGGGGAGTCCAGAACCAGGGGCCACAGTTTAAGAATAAGGAGTAAGCCATTTAGAACGGAGACGAGGAAACATTTTTTTTCTCACAGAGAGTGGCGAGTCTGTGGAGTTCTCTGCCTCAGAGGGCTGTGGAGGCAGGTTCTCTGGATACTTTCAAGAGAGAGCTAGATAGGGCTCTTAAAAATAGCGGAGTCAGGGGATATGGGGAGAAGGCAGGAACGGGGTACTGATTGGGGATGATCAGCCATGATCACATTGAATGGCGGTGCTGGCTCGAAGGGCCAAATGGCCTACTCCTGCACCTATTGTCTATTGTGATGGCTCCCTCCCCCTCCCCTCACTCTCTCTCACTGCCCCTCCCCTCCCTCTCTATCCCACCATTGCAGCATTGAAGGGCACGCGGCGGTGGGGGGGATTTGGCCAAAGTGACGCCTGATGTCGGGGTCATGGCCGCTGCCAGGACTGGGTTCAGAGTAAGCCGGACCCACTCCCGCCCGGGACGGCAGAACGGTCTCCCCGGACAGCCGGCAGCAGACCTGCTCCCTGGCCGCTAGGCTGACCGGCGGTGAGGCTCCGACGCTGCGGATGGAGGCGACGGACCGGGTGGGCAGATACCGGAGCCCTGGGCCCAGAGAAGCCGGCACTCCTTTTTTTTCCTAAATCATCCTGCAGGCCAGCTTGGACTCCTTCACAGGTAGTTTGATACCCCTGATAAAAAAAACAGACATCCCCCTTCCCCAAATATTCCATGGCCCCAGACTAGGCACGAGGCGATGTAAGATTGTGTGTGGTGAAAACGGGGGTGATCTGATCCCGCTAGGGCCCACTGCGCACGCGTGGGTAGATGGCGTAATCGTGCATCCCTACAGCGTCACCGGCCTCCCCCAGCTGCGCAGGCGCGGATGATCGCAAATATTTTTCCCCCCAAAATCATCCCACGGGCCGGATGCGGAAATTTCCCGAAATCATTTAATTTCCCTAAAATTACCCGAAGACTACCAGAATTTCGCTAATTTCGGGTAATTTCCATCAAAGTGGAAAGACTGCCTCACTCTCCTCCCCCCTCTCTCCATCCACCCTCTTGAAGAGCCTCTTGTTGTCGACGGGTACCGAGGTGCCCTCGGGTAGCTCGGGCGGTACAATAGACGAGGCGCCATGCCCAGGAGGCGGCCGCCTCCTCCTCCCCGGCCTGGCCCGCCACCAACACCATAATCTTCGATTAACCTGGCCAGAGCGTCCCTGAACTCGATGAGGCCTTGAGCGGGCAGGGCGATGGTCTGCCCCTGTCCCGAGTAGCCCACGCCCGGGCCTCGGTCCATGGTCTGGCGGATGCGCAGGAAACGCCCGCGTTTATTCTCCTTCAGATCTAGGTAATACTTGCGGTTGTCCCTCATCAAGTACTCGCTCTTCAGCACCCACTCCTGTGCCCGAGATTGCAGCGGGGCCTGCGGCTGGGAGGTCGGGGCCGGCGTGGGCTGATGGTCGCCGATGCCGCCGCCCCCAGGCCCCAGCTGCGCGTAGTGCTCGATGAAGTCGCCCAGGCGATCGCGCATCTCGGCCGCCAGCGGCATAGAGACGGTGAGGCGGCTCTTGTGGCCCGCCGTGCCCACCTCGCCGATCTTCAGGAAGCGCCCCTTGGCGTTCTGCCTGACGTCCAGGTAGAAGCGCTTGTTCTGGATGTCCACCCGCTTGGAGGCCAACTTCTGGGTCTGCAGCAGCAGCAGCGACGGTGGAGGGCCGGTGGCGGCGGCGGCGTCGCCATTCCCCGGCTCGGCACCATCGTCGGCCTCCTCGTCCTCCGCAGCCGCTGCCGCCGTGGTGATGGTTGTCGTCGTCTCCTCCTCCTCTTCTTCTTCTTCGGGCAGCGACTGAGCTGCCGGTAACGGAGAGCCCGGGCGCACGGTGGTGTCAGCCGGCGCTCCTCTGTCACGGTCACCGTCTTTGTCCGCCATTAAAGGAGGCGGGATGAGAGTATATTCCCGGCCTTGTCGGTCTGCCTGTCCCCGCAGCCTGGTTAAACCGCGCAGCTCCAGCCGCCGCTTCCACTCGCGCTGGGAGATTGGGAGGGAGGGAGTCAATGCGCATGCTCGCACTCGGCGTGAGCGCTGGAGGGGCGAGTGGTGCGCATGCGCACAGGATGTGAGCGCTGAATGGTGGAGTTACTGCGCATGCTCGCGTTCCCACTCGACGTGAGCGCTGGTGTGCGCATGCTCGCACTCGGCGTGAGCGCCCGGTAGAGCGTCAGCGCAACCCCCGTCACCATGACAACGAGCTTTCATCGGCGGAGAAGTCGGAGCCTGTGCGGCGGCCGACCGAAATACAGGCTTCACTTGTTCTTGCCCTCCCCCAAACCGTTTATTTTTAGATCGTCGTTGTTGTTATTTTTAACCTGTGGACGGTGGAAAGTTAACTGGTTTGTCAATCGAGCGATGGGGAGGCCGATGGTTACCGGGTGTCACGTTGGGTCACGTGGCCGGCGATCCCGGCGGAAAGCTCCGCTCCATCATCTTTGGGCGGAAGGGCGGAGTGCGCATGACCGGCACCTTTTGGGGTGACGCTGGATAGGATCATCGGACCAAGGTTTGGACCAAAGATCCTATAGCGGAGCTCTATGCTCTTTCCTTTGGACTGGACGTCAGAGAGGTTTGACCTTGGCTGGCGGCAAACCTAACACAGCTTGTGTGCCTGCGAGAATAGCTGCCACTCTTCCCCTAACGGTGAGAATTCAATTACTTTTTCACAGTCTAGCTTTATTTTATGAAGTTAAAAGACTGATATTTAAATATCAGCGGTTGAGGCAGCTCCATAGATGCTGCCTCAACCGCTGAGTTTCTCCAGCATTTTTGTCTACCTTAAAAAAAAACCCAGCGTATTTAGAAAGCAGGGACATGATCGGTCAAATTCAGCATTGATTTATGAAGGGGAAATCATGCTTGACTATTCTTTTGGAATATTTTTGAGGATTGTCACGTACCACCAACAATGTTCCCTCTAATTTTTAGTAGTTCGTGTGTGCAGAAATCTTGTATTGCACAATTTTTTTATGTTGTTACAAATGTGTGTGCACTGAATTCTTGTGCAAATGTGAAATATATGACCCCATGAGCTTTTGATGTAGCAGTTTTAAATATTTCGTTAAGCCACTCAACTTTAAACCAGCTTGCAGTTCTTTTGTGTTTCCCACCGATGTATCCTTTGAATTTACGTTGCATGTAAGATCATCGGGTCAAAGGGTGTGACGCAGGGAGCAGCTCAATCCATGTGGAGTACATGGCAGCTTCTGGCATATACTGTTTATACACGAAACACGTACTTTCTTACCCGTTAAAAACCACCAAAATTGTCTTTTTTTGCGCTGTAAATAATTGTGGAAACCGGGGTAAGCTTGAGCGACATTTACCCTACTTCAGAATTCCAAAAGTGAGGAGAAATTATGGTAGAGAAAGCGAGATCTGAAGGGACAACAGCTAAAGTGGTTGGCGAACATTGGCCGTGCAGATATCAAGATTGAAAATCTTTGTCAATTATCACATTTGCTCACTGCATTTCATCAACAGTAAGGCATTATTTGTGTTTTTCCTTGAGTCCTAAAAAGTTTCAGAAGTGATAAATTTGGCCGTAAAATCTTAAAATCGCCCATGGTTCTGAAGTGGGTTTTTACATGCAAAAATAAAACACTCCTGAAGCTAAATTTATCATTTAAATTTTTGTGGGGGGGGGGGTGGAAGAGTAGTTAGGGGAAACTTTGCCAGGGATCGACCTCGGAGCTCCAACCGTGGGTGTCTGCGGACTTTACCTCACGGAACCCGAGGTCTCTAGTTAGAGCTTCGACCGTCCCGATGCAGGAGTTTTGATTGCCCTGACAGATGGTTCGACTGTCCCGACCGCAGAAGAATAAAGAGGAAGAAGATTGGACTCTTTTGCCTTCTATCACAGTGAGGAATGTGGGAAATCCACTGTGGTGGATGTTCATGTTAACTTTTATGTAGTTGCGTGTCTTGTTTTTTTTCGTATGGCTGTATGGTAATTCGCAGATCGCTGTACCTTGATTGGTACGTTTGACAATAAAAGACCTTTGAACCTTTGAAGTAGAATGGATAAGGGAGAGACTGTGGATGAGGTGTATCTAGACTTTTGAAAAGCCTTTGACAAGGTCCCACACAGATTAGTGTGCAAAATTAGAGCACATGGTATTGGGGGTAGGGTATTGACATGGATAGAGAACTGGTTGGCAGACAGGAAGCAAAGAGTAGGAATTAATGGCATGGCTCTCACTTAACTTCTTTTCCCTGTTGCCAGCCGGGCAACCTTGGCAGCTTTTTAGGTTGCCAAATGACAGTTTAGGTCGTCATTTAAGACGGTTTGCATGACAAGTGCAATAATGTGCTCGGACGAAGTGCGTAGTTACCAGTCGGAACTATGCTCAATGACGCATTCACATATTATTTCTGCTTCAAATAAAGTCCCAAACTAAATCAAGATATGATATATACCACAATGGCATGCAGCAAAATTCTAATGCAGTATCTCAACTATTTTTACACAAGAAAAATGTGGTTGGATTATTCAGTGTATGATCAACCTGTGTCAATGAATCCTGGACCATGGTAACATATATGCTTAACCATGCACACTACGGATTGATGCAAGCATGTTTTCTGTGAAGGACCGAAAATTATCATGACATGACCATAGCAGGGGTCGTTATTGCTATTGGTACAGAAACACTCTTGCTTCCCACATAATTTATCCACAACAAAATATACAGGTTGCAAGGTAATTTCTAAAGGCATTTTATGATAATAGCTGTTAAAACCGACTATACCCATCTGACAAGTTGAACATTACACCAACTGACAAGAGATGGCCAAAGGACATAACTGCAGCAAATGTTCTTTTGGTAATATGTTTAAAGGTGTCAAAACGCCACATTACCGGACATCCAGATTAGATGTATATGTTGTGAACAGCAATGAAAATCATTGATAAATGCTGTTTCCACCATTCCCACTTCAGAATTAACATTAAAATTTCAACTGAAATATCTCCTGACCAAATTTGTGATATATATTACCGACTGTAGAAGTAAAACCTGGATAAATCCAACGTATAGTTGTGAATGTTGCTCATTAAATAACTACAGTACTGATACTCCATATTAAGAGCATTAATTTGCCGTTAAAATGAATACTGTAATAACGTGTCAATGGTAGCAGTGACAATCGAACACTGCGGTTTTAATGTTTCATGTGTTCACAATTTAATTAATTCATCTTTATGGATTAAAACAAATAATAACATTGGGAATTAAAACACTTTTGATTGCATTCCGTTATCAAACATAGTCAATGTTCGCTCTGAAGACATTTCCAGCACAATAGGGTCGGGTTGGGGTTGGGGGGGGGGGGGGGTTGATAAGGCAATCGGTGCAGAATGGATGGATTGAGGCAGGGAAGTTAGTGCATGTTGGTTGGAGTAGGTGAGGGGAGAGCGCGGAGGATGTCAGTGGGGTTGAATGGGGGGATCAGTATGGGATGGATGGGAAGAGCAGTACATGATGAATGGGGGGGAGTGCAGTACAGGATGGATGGGTAGGGGGGTCAGTACATGATGAATTGGGGGACCTGTGTAGGAAGGAAGGGGGTTGGTAGGAGAATCAATGTGAGGTGGATAGGGAGATCAGTGCAGGATGAATAGATGGGAGGAGGAGGGGTAGAGGGGGAGGGGAGTACAGGGGATGTCAGTGAGGACTGAATAAAGGCGGGAATGGGGATCAGTGTGGGATGGAGAGGAGGGGTCCCAGGATAAGGGGAGGGGGGCATGAGAGAGGGGGAAGGAAGGTCAGCGCTCCTCGGACAACACCGGCATCATCGACCCGCTGCCTTGGCCATCCCTGTCCACCACCAAGTGCCGCCATCAAAGGGTGAGGCAGTTGGGATCTCATTGTCACCTCCTCCACTCCTCCGCCAGCCAACAGGAAGGTGCGGGGCCAGGCGGTGCAGGTGATATAAGATCTTTGCTTCAGATGGCAGAAGGGGGCCTCCTTCTCCTTCCTCCCTCCCTCCCTCCCTCCAGGCCTCAGTGTGCGGGAGGGTTTGTTTTGAAAATGTTTATTGCTGTTGGCCGAGTGGCACACAGCGGCCGCTATCGGAGCGGGCGGGGGTGGTGGAGCCGCTGCAGCTGTGTGGGGTCCCTCATTTGCTCCGACCCTCCGTCACCCCGCACCTAGTATCTTTGCCCCACACTACAGTCGCCGTCGACACGAAACGTCACGTTCCTTTTCTCCAGAGATGCTGCCTGGCCCGCTGAGTTACTCCAGTTTTTTGGATCTATCTTTGGTATAAACCAGTATCTGCAGTGCCAAGCTGGGCAAAATGACTCGGCATTTAGGTTGCCCGGCGGCATTTTAGGTGGCCATTGGCACCCGGGCAACCGCTAATTTCGAGCCCTGTAACGGGTCCTTTTCAGAATGACATGCATTGTCTAGTGGTGTGCCGCAAGGCTCGGTACTGGGATCCCAGTCATTTACAATATATACAACATCAGCAATGGCTGTCTCGGCAACAGACTGTTTGTCCTTTCTTCTGTTTTGTTATTTAAGTATGTGTTAAAGAGTACCGTATTTCCCAGCAATGAAGACGTACCAATGTCGAAGACGCACCTCCCTTTTGAGTCGCAAAGTTTTGAAAAATATAAAACAGACATTCACCGTGGTGGCGGTCATTTGTAGATATCACATTGTAGATATGTGCTAGGGGGCGCTGTACTGCCAGCAGCCTCTGCCTGCAGCCTGTTTGTCTTTCCATCTTTTAAAAAAATTTTTAGTCAGTTTAAAGTTTGTGTTTGGGGGAAACTTTAACTTTTCTATGTGGGGGAGGGGGGCAGAGTAAGGGGGAAACTAACTCCCAGTCGCTTCCTGGCGGGGACGCGACTATTTCTCCAAGTCGCGTCCTCGCACCCCCCACCCCCCCCACCTCGCGGCCTACCTCCTGGATCGGAGCGGCCTTTCCTGCCGAGGACCGGGAACCGGACCAGAGCTGCAACAGCGGCGGCGCAGCGTTGGAGTCACCACGGAGCGGGCGATGGCTACCTGGGTCGTCGTTGGAGCTCCGGAGCGTTGGGCCGCTGCTCCAACAGCTTGGAGCTCTGGTTTAGAGAGCACCCAACGCGGGCGGCGCTGACCGTTATCGTGGAGTCCTGGGGCCCTTTGCCGAGGGCCTCCAGCGTTGCATCTCCACCCGGCGCTGCCAGTGGACTTTGGGAGCTGCGGACTCCGGTAGGAGGGGGGTCGACTCGGGGTCCAGGCAGCTGAGGATGTCATCCAGCCCCGACGTCCAACTTATATCACCCCGGGGAGCGGGCCTGAACATCGGGCCGCCCGTAACGGCGACTGCAAGGGGCTCGGGGAGGCCCCGACCACGGGGGAGCATTGGAGAACATCAGGGGAAGAGACTGACTTTGGTGCCTTCCCTCACAATAGGAAATTTTGATCCTGCTGTGGGGGGGATGTTTTATGTTGAATCCTATGTAAAACATGTTGTGTTCTTTATTTTTAATGTATGGCTGTATGGTGATTTAATTTTGCTGTGCCAATTGGCACATGTGACAAATAAATTTATCTTATCTTATTTCCATTCGCGGACATTTCCAGTGCAAAACACAGATAATGTATACACTAGTGCATTAATAAATAAAATCACAGCGTTCGGAATAAAATAGCATTTAATTGTGCACGGAACAAAGATTACAGAGATTACTAAAACGGAAAGCATTCTCATCTTCAAATCCGAAAAATTCCCAGCTGCCATCCGAATCGTCAAAGCATAATACCGGTAATTCATCAGGGCCATCACAGCTGTTCGAACCATCAAAGAGACAGTCATCTTCTGAGTCATCTAACGCGTTACTGATGCCACATTTTTTAAGCTTTGACTATAATTTCAGTCTTAACACGATTCCACGATTTTAAAACCCACTCGCACACCTGAGCAATGGATGGCCTTTTTTTGTCAGGTCATGGTTTTTGCTCCTCGTCCACTTTAATTCCTCTTTCATAAACAGTTTAAAGGGTTTGTTGATGGATACATCCAGAGGCTGAAGTTGGCAAGTTAATCCACTGGGGATCACTGCCATTTTCGACCTCACTCTCTTTAGCTTTTCTTTAGTAGCCGTAGTTAGGTAAGCGCGAAACAGGTTCCACGCAAGTAGGGTTGGTTTTTTAAGAAGGCCACCGGGACGCTGTGAACAGACCGTATCCAACCATAGCTTCATTCCATCCCCATCCATCTATCCCTTTGGATGCACGTGGATAACAATTTTGGCTTTTGGCATGGTTTTCCTCTTAAAGATAAGTAGTTTAGCCCCATCCACACAACATGATAGCACTGCAGTGTTGTGGGTTCCCTCGTGTCCAGACGTCTTTACAGCAGTGGATTTGGATCCTTTGATCAAACATCAAACGTTAATGGCACCTCATCCTTGTTTCCAATTTGTCCCAGTTCATGGAGCTGATGGTATACCCGGTCGAGTTCTCAAAACCTGTGCAGACCAACTGGCTGGGGTTTTTGTGGACATTTTCAACCTCTCAATACTGAGGTCTGAGGTTCCCACCTGCTTTAAGAGGGCATCAATAATACCGGTGCCCAAGAAGAATAAGGTGACGTGCCTCAACGACTATCGACCAGTGGCACTAACGTCTGTGGCGATGGAGTGCTTTGAGATATCAACTCCTACCTCAACAAGAACCTCGACCCACTAGTTTGCCTACAGGTCAACAGAGGATGCGATCTCACTGGCTTTCCGCTCCGCACAGGGCCACGGACAATAAAAACACTTTCGTCAGGCTGTTATTTATAGACAGCTCGGCTTTCAATACCATCATACCCACCGAGCTGGTTACCAAGCTCACGGAACTGGGTCTCTGCGCATCCCCCTGCAATTGGATCCTCGACTTCCTCATTCACAGACCAGAGTCTGTTCGAATTGACAGAAATAATTCTTCCTCATTAACAATCAGTACGGGAGCACCTCATGGCTGCGTGCTCAGTCCCCTGCTCTACTCACTCTACTCATGACTGTGTAGCCGGACAGAGGGTGAACTCCACCGTTGTTAGATGAATTACAGATGGTCATGTATGTATGTGCTTGTATGTATGTACAGCATGTACACTGAACTTTTTTCCTTCTCGTTCATCATATTATTTACAGTGTACTATGTTTACATATTCTGTTGTGCCGCAGCAAGTAAGAATGTCATTGTTCCATCTCGGACATATGACAATAAAACACTCTTGACTCTTGATCTTTCAATAAAGAACCGAGTTTGATTTGACCTTTTCTAATTTCTTGTATCTGCTTACTTCCCTTGTATCATAACCTAGGGCCCTTGGTTCCCTTTTTACCACAACATTTTGTAGTCTTTAAATAACTGCATTGGGGAACAATGCTGAAATCTATGACAAATGATGTAATAATAAAACATCTTGACAAATTAACAGAAGACTAAGACTCGAGATTCACTAACCAGTGAATCCCAAGCGGATGTTGAGAGGGATGAGGGAGGGAGGGTGAGGGGAGAGGGAGGGAGGGGGAAATAGAGGGAGGGAGTGGGGTAGAGGGGTAGTGGAGTGCTGGGGAGTAGAAGGGGTCAGGGGTGATTGGGCAAGGTGGGATAGAGGGGGGGTGAGGAGAGGGAGAGGGGGACAGGGAGGGGTGGATTTGATGGGAGGGAATAGGCGTGAGTGGTGGAATATTATGTTGGGGAATGGGTTGCATTGGGGGAACAGGTGAGTGGTGGCATATTGTGTTGGGAGACCAGGCCTCCCGTGTGTCAGGGACCGAACGGGTCCCACTTAGTCTAGTATTGATTAATTGGTGAGGAATAGGGTAGTGTTGATGGAATGGAATGGTACAGTAGTGTTATTAAAATTGTAAAATGTTTTGGTGAGACTCTACCTGGATATTATGCATCATTTTGATCTCCTGCCTTAAGAAATTAGAAATTGTCATAGTCATAGAATGAAGATTCCCTACAATGGTCCAGGGATGCTGAGAATGGATATGAGAACAGATTTAGTCTGGGACTAAGAATGAGAGAAGAATTTAATAAAACTTTCAAAATTCAAAGGGGTTCAACATGATAGAGGCAAGGAGGATGCTTCCCCTGACCGAGCCTAGGACTGTCAGGTTTGCATGCTTTAGAGTATTGAATAGGCCATTTAAGACAAATACTTCTTCATTTATGAAACAGTGAATATTTGGAATTCTGTACCCTGAAGTTCTGCGCTCATTAATAGTAAGATTAAACGAGAACTTACCAGTTCGAAGTTTGATCGTTATTTTATGAGGAGTTACGATGAGGGATTACGTGAAGAGCCCGCCTGGCGCTGGCAAACGGCATACTTCAAAGCAGCGGCATGAAAAACACAGAACACCAAATAGCCAAAGTAACATAGTAAGGCTCATAGACTTAGAACTACCAGATGATCATTTATTTTATGAGGGTGGGAGTGGAGGGCACGTAATCCCTCATCGTAACTCCTCATAAAATAACATCAAACTTCGAACTGGTAAGTTCTCGTTTAATCTTACTATTTTACTTCGGAGTCACGTGAGTGACTACGTGAAGATTTTAAAGCTTTCTGTGTTTTTTATGTCGTAGAATTAATCAGTACGACAGTCCGGCTAAGTAAATACATACATGAGAAACCAGACTAATATTAGTTCTTTCCATAATTAACTTTTTAATGGTTTTAAAGAACATATAATAACCCTCCTTACATCCGAGGGAATGATTACAAGTGATAAAAGATATAAGTGACTACATAACTGATTATAGTAATCAATAGTAAACAAAGCAGGTGACTATAGTGATCCCAACACCGCGTGGCCAAAGCTTGTCATAGTGTGAACAGGTTTATTGTAGAACTTTGAAAAAGTTTCTTCTTTACTCCACCCTGCAATTTTTAAAATATGCTCGAGTGGTACATCCCGCCCCTTCGCCGCGGACGTAGCTGCAGCCCTGGTGGAGTGAGATTTGAACACATCAGTGTCTACTCCTGCTAAAAGCAACGCCTGTTTCAACCATTTTGAGATAGTTTGAACTGAAGCTTTTGTGTGTGGTTTTTTTATGCGTAATCATTAACGTTTTTTCATTTCCTCGAAGAGTTTCAGTAACTTTAACATATTGATTCAAATGTTTAACCACACACAAAGTAGGATCAATAGGATAAGCTTGAAAGGTTACCTTAGCTCCAGATCTCCCTGGTCTGCTTTGTTTGATCAGATCGTAAACATAGAACACAATGTTATCTGTAGTCACATGCATACAGTCTAAACGCAACATTTGTAAAGTTTGCACTCTTTGAGCTGAGACCAATGACATTAACATTATTAATTTCAATGTTAATCTTTCCAATGACAATCCTTCAATTGGAGTCCATTGCCTAAGTAAGGTAAGTACAATGCTCACATCCCAAATCTCTGTGTATCTTGGTTTGGGTGGATTGATGTTAAAGATTCCTTTCATGAATCTAGATATTAATGGATGTGATCCAATTGATTTCTGGTCAGACATTAGTCCTAAATAAGATGATAAGGCACTGCGTGCAGTGTTAATGGCACTGTAACTTAAATGTTGCTCAAAATGCAATTTGGCAAGGAACTCCAAAACATTTGCAATATTCACAGTATCATAAGAAATATTTGACTGTGTGCAAAATTCTTCCCATTTCTTTATATGTGTCATATATTGTTTTTGTGTGCTATCTCGCCATGATGCGACTATAACTTCCATAGTTTTGTCCGACAATCCCAGCTCCTGTAGTGGTCCGGTCAAAACCTGCAGATTAATAAATTCATATATGCATATAATGGATAAATTTCTTTAGTTACTGGATTAATCAAAATATCACTACAGTTAGGAATTGACATATATGGTTCTTTAATCATATTCAGCATTAATGGGAACCAAGGTTGTGTTGGCCAATTTGGAACTACCAACAATCCAGTGGCAGAATCTTGTTCTATTTTCTTCAGACATTTCTGAATCAAAGCAAATGGTGGAAAAGCATAAAAGAACATATTCCCCCAGTTCAATGAAAAAGCATCTACTGCTACTGCATCTGGATCGTGTTCCCAAGACACATATTTAGGCAATTGATGATTAAGCCTTGATGCAAACAGATCAATTTCTGGTAAACCAAATTGGGTTACAATATTCTTAAATATTGCTGGATTAAGCATCCATTCTGTGTTATCTTTAAATATCCTTGATCTTTTATCTGCCACCACATTGTCTTTACCTGGAATGTAGTTTGCTGAAATCCAAATTTGGCGGTCAATACACCATTGCCATATTTCATTGACCAGACAATCACATGATACTGATCTAACTCCCCCCATGTGATTAATATATGCAACAGCCGTTTTATTGTCTAACTGTATTAATACATGTAGACCCTTTTTTGAACAACAATATGCTTTTAGTCCATAGAAAGCACCCAATAACTCTAAATAGTTAATACCATAAGTTTGAAGAAACGTTTCTTCTTGAACTTTCCATCTACCTCCACAACTGGAGGATGAATCTGTTGCCCCCCATCCGAGAGCACTAGCATCTGTTTGTAAAACCATTTCAGGCTGTTTGATCAGAATGTTTTTAGCAGCTTGTGGGACATTTTTAACCCACCATTGTAATTCCAACACAGCTTCTTTTGTTAATTGCATAGGCCTATCAAAGTGGCCTGCCTTCTCTTTGAGAGCTCTTATTTTGTCCCTTTGAAGATTTTGATAATGTAATGGACCAAATTCTACTGCAGGAAATGCTGCTACTAGTTTACCAATGGTTTTCGCTACTTCTCAGATGGAAGGATAAGGTTTGTGAATGAGATTATTACAAGTTACCAAAATATCATCGACTTTATCTGTTGGTAAAGTTATTAAACATAGTCACTGAGTTAATTACAAACCCCAAAAAGTTAATTGTTTGTGCTGGCTGCAGCTGGGATTTAATTGGATGAATCAAGAACCCTAGCTTTTCAAACAAAGCTTTAGTAACTGAAACTGAGTTCTCAGCTGACTCTTGATTATCATTAATGATCAGAATGTCATCGAGATAAGCCATAACGATATGTTTTTGTGCTCTTAATTGGGCTAAAACTGGTTTCAATAGTTTCGTAAAGAGCCTGGGAGCTGAACTCAGTCCATTTGGCAAAGCTTTAAACTGCCATAATTGTCCCAGCCAATTAAATTTTAAGTACCTCCGGAAGAACTGATGTATAGGTACAGAATAATAGGCGTCTTTTAAATCAATCTTAGCCATATAACAACCTGCTGAAATTAAATATCTTGCAGTATTAAATGTTTCCATTTTAAAATGTTTGTATTCTACAAACTTATTTAGATCTGTAAGGTCCAGAATAATTCTGCAACCACCATCTTTTTTATTTCTTCGAAAAATATTAGAGACAAATTGATGCTCGTGTTCATAAGTTTTTTCAATTACCCCTTTTTCACATAATTTGCCAATTTCCACATTAATCTCTGCTTTTTCAATAGCAGTAAACACGAAAGCATAAGCAGGTTTATTCTGTACAGGAGGATTAACCCCTTCTTTAAATGTAATAGTGGCTCCTGAAACTGCTTGTAATATAAATCGATCAGAAGTAATAGTAAGCCAGTCTTTATAAAACTTTTGTAATCTCCCTCCAACTGGAGATTTATCCGCAGTTTCTTTAAGGATAGAACAAGTCTTTAATACCTCTCCATATGAGCGTGGTGGTCTCCTTCTCCCCGAATGCGGGTAAGCATTGGGCTGTGCAGGACGATAATACTTCCTTGACAAATTTCTGCCTCTATTTCCAAAATCAAAACCCCTTCGGGGCGAAAAATACCTTTTTTTGTCCAAAGACGAAAGGTTTCATACCGCTAAAATATTTAGCTTCTTCATCCAACTCTTTCAGTTGTTTAGGCAGATTTTCTCCAAACAGATACCCAGGAGCTTGAACACCACTTGCTCGACACAGGCTTGCAAACCTAGGGTGAAATATGGGCCGAATCGCCATTTTCCTCATACAATTAATTTCATAGAAAGAATTGCACAATAAGCCCAAAGTATCTTTTTGAATCTTATCCATCTCCAATCTCTCCATTTGTCTCCCATAGGCCGTAATGGCAGCAGAAATTAGTTTGAGGATTTTTTGAAATCTCACTTCTTGAGCTCTCATACTTGGAGTCATGGATGTCCATATCAACGGATTAACCGTAGGCACTTCCAATGAGGCACAATTTCCTGGCGTTTTATATAATTCTGATGTTTCAATCATCACAGAATCATGAAGTTGGTGAGATACCATATAATTTATGTTGACAGCTAGGTTTTCTTCCATAGTCTCACCACTTCCTTCAGGTATAGCAAATTCTTTTGCTATCCCAGGCACATTTGGCCTTTTCTTTTTACTTTGTGGTGTGCATTCAAAATCCAAATCACCACCAGCAGGGTCTGCCTTCTGCAGCCCTAAATCAATTGGGATTTCACCCCATGAGACTTCTTCCGGCCCAAATCCTGGGTCCGGAGTTTCAAACTCCCAACTTGGCCCACAGCCATATTCAGAATAATCAAACCCCTCAGGGCTTTTTTGGGATCCTTCTGGGTACTGTGACCCTTGTCTCATGATTTTTTGGAGAACTTTCTCCATATGCTCCATTTTTAACCACATAGTTTTATTATCTGGAGGACTTTCAGTATCAGAGTCATCAGAAACCACGGGCCTCTCAGATTTCTTTTTACATTTTTTAGGAGCATTTCCCTCCGTGGTTATTATTTCTGGAGAATCTAGAAACTCGCTATCGGGTATATCAGCGGCCACCGGTATCGGAACCGGATCCGCACTAGCTTCTTGTCCCGTATTTTTATTTTCACCCCGGGAAGATCTTTTTACCCGCGAATTTTTCTTTGCCGATTT
Source organism: Okamejei kenojei (assembly GCA_035221665.1). Classification (NCBI taxonomy): domain Eukaryota; kingdom Metazoa; phylum Chordata; class Chondrichthyes; order Rajiformes; family Rajidae; genus Okamejei; species Okamejei kenojei. Next base: position 52,519,023 of record CM069131.1, on the reverse strand, counting down.
CTCCATTTTCTTTATTATCAGTGCTAAATCAGCACGTTACGCGACTCTGAATTTTTACTTTTACTTTCGCTTGCTGGACCCACCCAGCGTACGCTAAAGAACGTCCCGATTTTGCTGCACTTACCTGCGGGGCCGTTCCGACCGCTGCGAGGAGCTGCTCCTTACTGCAGCTCCTCCTTCCGCCGTCAGCGTCGACGTAATGCCGTTTGCCAGCGCCAGGCGGGCTCTTCACGTAGTCACTCACGTGACTCCGAAGTAAAATTGTAGTCTGCACTAGGTATCTTTCCCTTTGCTCTACTTATTGTATTTGAGTTTGACCTGCTTATTATATTGGTTTGATTGTATTGTATAGTATTCCCTGATTGGATTTGATCCGATTGGATAGAATGCAGAACAAAATGCTTCACTGAACCTCTGTACACGTGACAATAATAAACCTCAATCTAAGCCTATTATTTCAGATTCCCAGCACATGCTGTTGTTTGATTTTTAATTTTGTTTTTAAGAAATAATTATTGCCTTTTTTATATTATTTCTTCCTTTGCAGGTAATTTTGAAACAATGCATTAGATAGTGGAAAAGATGACCGATCTGCAACGTAAGTTACCTGAATGGATGGCATCAGAAGAAATAAATGAAACTAATACGCACCTGCAGGTATTCAGAAATTACTGATAATTTTTGTAATCAATTTTTTGATGACTGCATTTCTTTGAATGGTATCTTTGTAAATTGGAAATTAAATATTTTTTGACAACACATTAATCAGAATAAAATGTTCTTTCTGGAATAAAAGTACTTCATGGAATAAAGTACTCTGGAATAAAAGTACTAAAAGAGATTAGTTAAAACAAATGTAGGTCCCTTGCAGTCAGAAACAGGTGAGTTGATCATGGGGAACAAGGATATGGCGGACCAATTGAATAACTACTTTGGTTCCGTCTTCACTAAGGAAGACATAAATAATCTGCCGGAAATAGCAGGGGACCGCGGGTCAAAGGAGGAATGAGTGAAATCCAGGTTAGTCGGGAAGTGGTGTTGGGTAAATTGAATGGATTAAAGGCCGATAAATCCCCAGGGCCAGATAGGCTGCATCCCAAAGTACTTAAGGAAGTAGCTCCGGAAATAGTGGATGCATTAGTGATAATCTTTCAAAACTCTTTAGATTCCGGAGTAGTTCCTGAGGATTGGCGGGTAGCAAACGTAACCCCTCTTTTTAAGAAGGGAGGGAGAGAGAAAACGGGGAATTACAGACCAGTTAGTCTAACATCGGTAGTGGGGAAACTGCTAGCGTCAGTTATTAAAGATGGGATAGCAGCACATTTGGAAAGTGGTGAAATAATTGGACAAAATCAGCATGGATTTACGAAAGGTAAATCATGTCTGACGAATCTTGTGGAATTTTTCGACGATGTAACTAGTAGCGTGGATAAGGGAGAATCAGTGGATTTGGTGTATCTGGACTTCCAGAAGGCTTTCGACAAGGTCCCACATAAGAGATTAGTATACAAACTTAAAGCATACGGCATTGGGGGTTCAGTATTGATGTGGATAGAGAACTGGCTGGCAAACAGGAAGCAAAGAGTAGGAGTAAACGGGTCCTTTTCACAATGGCAGGCAGTGACTAGTGGGGTACTGCAAGGCTCGGTGCTGGGACCCCAGCTATTTACAATGTATATTAATGATCTGGTTGAGGGAATTGAAGGCAATATCTCCAAGTTTGTGGATGTCACTAAGCTGGGGGCAGTGTTAGCTGTGAGGAGGATGTTAGGAGACTGCAAGGTGACTTGGATAGGCTGGGTGAGTGGGCAAATGTTTGGCAGATGCAGTATAATGTGAATAAATGTGAGATTATCCACTTTGGTGGCAAAAACAGGAAAGCAGACTATTATCTAAGTGGTGGCCGATTTGGAAAAGGGGAGATGCATACCTGCCAACCATTCCGATTTGGGCGGAATTCTTCCGATTTTTACATCCCAATTCCGAATTCCGATTTTTTGTCTCAATATTCCGAGAAAAAAAATCGGAAAAAAAAACACACAGAAACTTTCTATGTGTTTTTTTTTCCGATTTTTTTTTCTCGGAATATTGAGACAAAAAAATCGGAATTGGGATGGAACGGCTGGAGCGTCTAGACTCAGAAGCGCAGGGGAGAAGTAGGTGCGAGTCAGGTGGGCACCGGGGAGGAGGGTGGAGAGGGGGAAATCAACGATCATCCCGTGGGGTAGTAAGCCAAATACGTTCATTATCACTTCAGGGGCAGGGAAGAGGCGATGAGGGGGCAGGGAGAGATGGTCCGGTCCGGCCCAGACGGGCAACACTCACCGGTCACCTCACCTCAGCGCCGCCGCCGCCGGGACTGTCAGCCCGGCGAGTGACCGCGAGCGCGTCAGGTCGGGTCGGGGCCAGCCCGTTCCCGCCTCACCAACACCGACACAGCCGCCGAGGCACCCAGCTGCTCAGTGCTCGGGCGGGTAACGGAGCAGAGCAGGGCCGGCTGGCTGGCTGGCTCCCGGGCCGGGCATGGGGGGCGGCGTGGAGCGCGGCGTGCAGATGTTGCTGACCACGGTAGGGGCGTTCGGTGCCTTCAGCTTGATGACCATCGCCGTGGGCACCGACTACTGGCTGTACTCGCGGGGCGTGTGCCGGAGTAAGGGCGGCGGGGACAACGACACGGTCCACAAGAACGAGGAGGTGATGACCCACTCGGGGCTCTGGAGGACCTGCTGTCTGGAAGGTAGGTGGCGGCGGAGCCCGTTCCCCTGGATCCTTGGCCTGGCCCGGGCTACCTGACAGTCCCTTCGGCCCACACATCGGGACCCCCCGCGCGTCTCCCGGGACCCCGACCCTCCTCTCCCCGGGACCCCGACCCTCCACTCCCCGGGGCCCCGACCCTCCACTCCCCGGGGCCCCGACCCTCCACTCCCCGGGGCCCCGACCCTCCACTCCCCGGGGCCCCGACCCTCCACTCCCCGGGGCCACGACCCCCACTCCCCGGGGCCACGACCCCCCACTCCCCGGGGCCACGACCCCCCACTCCCCGGGAACTCTGGACGTCCTCTCCTCCCCCTCCCCCCCCCCCCCCCCCAGGGACCCCCGGCCCTTCTCCCATCTGAGCCCCGCCATCTCCCCTGTGTCTTCCGTTCCAGCCCCTCCAAATCCCTGCCCCATGCGCGGTTCCCATGTATTCCGATACCAGAATAAACACAGTTATAACGGGGCAACTGTCCTCCAAGAGCAGAATAAACACCCCAGTCCAAGGACAAACGCACTGGTAGCCGTGTCCGGGAGAAGCGATACCTTGCTGGCGTGTTAACCCCCGTTGAAGCGCCTCTCGCACCTCTCACAGCGAGTAGCACCAACACAGCATTGTAATGCGGGAAATACTTCCCCAGCAGCAGCTGAAATCTCCACCCTGCTCTTTGACACATCTCCGGAATTGTTGTGACCTTTCTGGCAAATATACAAACAAGGGGGGGTTCTCATTGTTAACTGTCAGAGCGCAGCAGGGGGAAGTAAGCGGTAGATGAATAATAATCAGAACATGAAAACATAAGATGCCCACATCTCTCCCTCCTCCCTCCCCCCCCCCCCCACCCCAACCCCCGGGCTTTACCATTCAAGAGAACACGATTGAAAGTACCACTGCCCTGTACTAAACCCACTTGCTTTGACATGCTTATGCAAACATCAATTGATCGCTCTCGCGAATATGTTCTGCGCTCAAGTCCCTGCATCTCAAATTTCCAAAGATTCACTTCTGTTCGGGAAGAAGAAATGCCTTGCCACTGCCGACCGCATTCCCACGGCTCACACGCTAACCCTGTTTGTGAGTACCCCAGCCGCAGCACCATCAACGCGGCTCCTCTCCCAACCAGCTGTGCAATCTAGTGTGTTTCAATGTGATCACTCCATTCTTCTGAACACCAGAAAGCTTGGAGTTCGCTGTAACATGACTAAACAGAACAAGCCGTCAGTGAGAATCAATTTTAAAAGGGACTTTCAGCTTCCAGACAAAAATGGACAAATTATTTTTGGTCTGTATTGCCATGAAATACATCATTTTGAAACGTGTCACTCGGGCATGAGCCAGGAATGTGAAGGGTTTTAGTGGGAAGTATCATCATATGGTTAAAAAAAAGAAAATGTTTTTTTTTAAAGTAAAACGAGACAGATGCTGGGAATCTGAAATAAAACAAAAAAAATGCTAGAAGATCAGACAACATCTGATCAGACAGAGAGTTAATGTTTCAGTTTGGTGCTTTTCCATCCAGAAACGAGAACGTTAGAAAGAGATCCCGTCAGCGGTGGAGTTGCTGCCTCAGCGCCAGAGACCGGGGTTCGCTCATGAATACGGGCGCGGTCTGTACGGAGTTTGTACGTTCTCCCCTGTGACCGCTTGGGTTTTCTCAGAGTGCTCCAGTTTCCTCCCACATTCCAAGGTCGTGCAGGTTTGCAGGTTAATTGGCTTCTGTAAATTGTCCCTAGGTGCAGGTTAATTGGCTTCTGTAAATTGTCCCTAGGATGTAGCACAGAACTAGTGGACAGGGGGTAGTTGATTGGCACGGAGTCGCTGGGCCGAAGGGCCTGTTTCTACGCTGTATCTCGAAAACTAAAATGAAAACATGTTTTAAGATGCAGAACATGGGTGGAGAGAAGATGGTGAAGGTCTTGACATCAGAAATAAAACAGAAAATGCTGAAAATGCTCAGCAGGTCAGGCAGCATCTGTAAAATGAAAGAAATAGTTCATAGTGAGACACAAGTAGCTGTAGATGCTGGAATCATGAGGAGAAAAAAACAAAGTGCTGGAGGATAGACACAAAATACTGGAGTAGCTCAGTGGGTCGGGCAGCATCTCTGGAGAAAATGGATAGGTGACGTTTTGGGTTGGGACCTTTCTTCAGACTGATTTTGTGAGGGCTTTGGCTGGAAGCGAGGGAAATTCAGGACGTATCAGGGCAGCAACAGATGACCTCAAGCAGGGAGTTTCCTGATAGGCTGATTGTTGGCTAGGAACAGTGAGCTAGATGCAGGAAGATTGTTCCCGATGTTGGGGAAGTCCAGGACAAGGGGTCACAGCTTAAGGATAAGGGGGAAATCCTTTAAGACCGAGATGAGAAAGACTTTTTTCACACAGAGAGTGGTGAGTCTCTGGAACTCTCTGCCACAGAGGGTAGTTGAGGCCAGTTCATTGGCTATATTTAAGAGTGAGTTGGATGTGGCCCTTGTGGCTAAGGGGATCAGAGGGTATGGAGAGAAGGCAGGTACGGGATACTGAGTTGGATGATCAGCCATGATCATATTGAATGGCGGTGCAGGCTTGAAGGGCTGAATGGCCTACTCCTGGACCTAATTTCTATGTTTCTATGTTTCTACTCACAAACTGAGAGTTGACGAAGAAACTGCAGATGCTGGAGAATCGAGGGTTACACAAAATGCTGGAGAAACTCAGCGGGTGCAGCAGCATCTAAGGAGCGAAGGAGATGGGCGACGTTTTGGGTCGAGACCCTTCTTCAGACTGAGAAGGGTCTCGACCCGAAACGTCGCCTATCTCCTTCGCTCCTTAGATGCTGCTGCACCCGCTGAGTTTCTCCAGCATTTTGTGTAACCCCCCTGAGGTCACTTTCCCGCCCTCACTGACGTCACGTACCCCGCCCCTTACTGACGTCACTTGCCCCGCCCCTTACTGACATCACCTGCCCCGCCCCTTACTGACGTCACGTGCCCCGCCCTCACTGACGTCAGACTAATAGGATTCCGATTTTTCAATCTCACAAGTTGGCAGGTATGGAGATGCAGCGAGACCTGGGTGTCATGGTACACCAGTCATTGAAAGTAGGCATGCAGGTGCAGCAGGCAGTGAAGAAAGCGAATGGTATGTTAGCTTTCATAGCAAAAGGATTTGAGTATAGGAGCAGGGAGGTTCTACTTCAGTTGTACAGGGTCTTGGTGAGACCACACCTGGAGTATTGCGTACAGTTTTGGTCTCCAAATCTGAGGAAGGACATTATTGCCATAGAGGGAGTGCAGAGAAGGTTCACCAGACTGATTCCTGGGATGTCAGGGCTGTCTTATGAAGAAAGACTGGATAGACTTGGTTTATACTCTCTAGAATTTAGGAGATTGAGAGGGGATTTTATAGTAACTTACAAAATTCTTAAGGGGTTGGACAGGCTAGATGCAGGAAGATTGTTCCCGGTGTTGGGGAAGTCCAGGACAAGGGGTCACAGCTTAAGGATAAGGGGGAAATCCTTTAAGACCGAGATGGGAAATAATTTTTTCACACAGAGTGGTGAGTCTCTGGAACTCTCTGCCACAGAGGGTAGTTGAGGCCAGTTCATTGGCTATATTTAAGAGGGAGTTAAATGTGGCCCCTGTGGCTAAGGGGATCAGAGGGTATGGAGAGAAGGCAGGTACAGGATACTGAGTTCGATAATCAGCCATGATCATATAGAATGGCGGTGCAGGCTCGAAGGGCTGAATGTCCTACTCCTGCACCTAATTTCTATGTTACTCCTAACCGTAACATACAGGGGTGACATGGAAGATGCTAAATAATATATTTATGCATGGGGGTGCAGTGAGCAGGATCAGTATTCCACTGCTATTGTGGATGATCTGCCATTATCATGAACAATGGCGGTGCTGGCTTGAAGGGCCAAATTGGCCTACTCCTACACCTATTGTCTATTGTCCACTGCTTTGGTTTAGTTTTCATAGGAATAGTATTGCAAAAGATTTCTGTTGCAGCACATTTGCAAACTAAACTACAGAAATAATAATACAGGATTATAAAAAGTGTGTCCTTGCAGGACATGAATAGCGTCTGGAATTTTACATATTTTTGAACGCTCTTGTCAAGAAACTACATGACTGGAGTAAAACAGCCACTGCCGTTCCTCTTATTGCAGCCAACATTCCCTATGACTAAAACTCGATGGCATTGGGCAACATTGCTTCTCATCAATGAATATATGAATCTGATGGAAGGAACATATATCTTCTAGCAGGTGCATGTTGTTTCACCTGCTGGTCATAAGAAGAAGGAAACATTTGTACTGTGTTGGAGGAAATTGTGTGTTTAACCCATATCCTGACTTTCACGTGGGGTTCCTTTTAATTACGGCTCAGTTCGGGCAGGCACAAAGTTCATCTCATAGAGCAGTGGTGAGTTTTCTCAAACAAGTCAGTTATTCAAGGCCTGAACAGTACGAACTGGGAAATATGATGTGATAACCCAAAATGTTTCAAAGATTCGCAGCACCCGCAGCCTCTTATGTTTTGTGTTTCAATGGTTAAATGCAGATATTGCACTTTTCATGAGGTTACGTGCTGGAGCAGAATTAGGCCATTCGGCCCATCAAGTCTACTCTGCCATTTAATCATGGCTGATCTATCTCTCCCTCCAAACCCCATTCACCTGGCTTTTCCCTATAACCTTTGACACCTGCACGAATTAAGAATCTATCTATCTCTGCCTTAAAAATATCCACTGACTGCCTCCACAGCCTTCTGTGGCAACGAATTCCACAGGCACACCACCCTCTGACTAAATAAAATTTTCCTCATCTCCTTCCTAAAAGAACGTCCTTTAATTTTGAGGCTATGCCCTCTAGTCCTAGACTCTCCAACTAGTGGAAACATCCTCTCCATTTCCACTCTATCCAAGCAGATTTTTGAAATAATTCATAGGTTATCAACTCTTCTATGTAATCATTTATACTTGTTTTCTCCCTTGGAGTAACCAACTCTAAGCCGTTTCCTATTAATTAATTAAAATGCCATCTTCCCATTTGTCTGACCAATTTGTCAAATAAAGAAAATTCTAATCTCATGCCCATAGCTTGGTTTATATCATACTGTGTTTATCTTTAAGCAATGCCTTGTTGTCCATACACCACCTAAGTCCATCTTTTGCCTCCCCTAACATGACTTCTAAATTACCTTCACTAAGTTGGCCTCTCTTCCCCTCATGCTCTTCTCAGTGTGAATGCTCTTGAGTTATACATATTACAAACCTGCAATTTTTCTTATAATTTGCAGCATTTCGTACATCACACAGAAAAATCAATTTGCTCTCTCTTTTGGCATTTCACTATCCCATAGAGGTAAAGTAGAACTTAGTTTAAAGGATTATTCTAGGGAGCTTTTTCATTTGAGAGATTAAGCCATTTTTTAATTGGCAGCAATTAATATATTAGAGGTTTTATTGTTTTGTAGGTTTCTTGTATCAAAAATTGTCTGGAAGACAAACTTCCCTTCTTGGAATTTCATGGCTCCATAATTTACAGTCATGAAGGAAACGATTGTTCTTTTCTATCAGAAGATTTAAGGTAAGGTTTCCAATTGAGCATTGAAATGGAAACCATATTGTGAGTTATGCTTATTGTATATTACGATGGATGAAATAGATTGATTAGTGCCTTGATTGTTTCCTTATTGATGCATTGTCTTGGTTGACCAAGAATTTTCAGTACTTTGCCGATCCACGGCAGAGAGATCAAACAAAAGTAAAAAGGTGTGCTGCATTCTAAAAGAGTGAAAGAAAATCTCAAGTTTGTCTTTTGTTTCTTATTTTGTAAGTAGTATAGGGAGAGAAAAAGAGGACATTTATCAATTGAGTGGGTGAAATAATAGTGCCACAATGTTCTTTACCTCACAAGAAAACAAATGTATGAGGAGCTGCATAATTTAACATTAATTAAAATTTCTTGTGCTGTCGGAATTGATAAATCTATCTTCAGATAGAATTTATCTAAGTATTAAATGTAGAGAAGCATAGATAATTATTTGTAAGTTTTTATTTTCAGAAGTTCTAGGATAAGATTCTTTTTAGTGTGAGATTTCATATTATAGTAATTGCTGGTTCTTTTGAACACTTATTTTTCTATTTCAGGTTATCTGTTCCAAGTGATTCAGCCATTGGTTTTGACATTGAGTGGCCTCCAACATATACAAAAGGAAAGGAGAAAAAAGTAGCACTTATTCAGCTGTGCGCCCCTGAGAACAAATGTTATCTGTTCCATGTATCTTCCATGTCAGGTAAGATCTTGACAATATAATTTTAGTGTACCTTCTCTTAATGGTAAGTGTTTTCCGAGTTTTGATACTTAACAGAATTATCATGTCGGGCAGATTATATCACAATTCTCTTAATAGTCGATCAGTCTGGCATCCACAAACTTACAAATTCCTGCGTAGTTCCTTGAAGAAAAGGAGGGGAATTGCATTTTTTTTAAATGTCAATGGACAATAGATGCAGGAGTAGGCCATTCGGCCCTTGGGCCTTTCTCCAGCTTTGCAGTTTCCATCTTTCTCATTGGCTGTTGATCTAAAAGTTATAGAAGTTTTTATATCATGGTGGGATGGTGGTGTCCCCCCGGAAGCGCTTCTTGATGGTGGTTGAGGTGTGTATTTAGGAGGCACACTTCGAGTAGCCTTGGTGAGTAACCACAATGCATTTTGTTGATGGTATATTCTTGAGTTACTGTGCAGTGTTAGAATGAAAGTTTAGGGTGGTGCACACAAATGGAGAGCGTGCCATCACATTTCTGACGTGTCTTGTAGATAGTAGGTTGGATTTTGGATATCACGATGGTCCAGTTCTAGTCAATATTGATCTACTGAATGTTAATTATGGGGATTTAGTGATGGTAATGCCATTGTATGTTAACATGTGGGTAGACACATGGTTTGAGGAATTTGGAAGGATATTTAAATGTGTATCTTTGGAACAAAAGTGTCACTATATATAACATAATTTGTAAAAATGAAAAATTTATTACCTGGTCATTGGCATCGTGGACTGCCGGAGCATAGCGGAATGTTCTGGATCGCTGAAGGGCATCTGGGCCCGCAAGGTTGAGTAGGAGAGAGGCCTTGACAGCATCAGGTTAATTTTGGTGTGCAATGTTCATCTAGTGTCGGTAATCAATTTCAAACGTGGCCCAGCGTTCGCTGATATCCGCATCAGAGAGGGTCAGGCTTTCGACTGGAAGAGGCCTTCATAAAGCAAAATAAAAACTCACAAAAGGGTAAAACAAAAAACTGTTATACAGAAGGAGTGGATCCAATCACTTCTGATGCCATGTTAATGACTTCCAGACTCAGTACGTGATTCAAATACTTCTTTAATCAGCACTGAAACTTAACAGCATGAAGGATGATTAGTTGTCAGTACATCATGGCTGCTCCAACTGTCGGTGCTGGGAAACCTGTGTTAGTATAAGTATTACAGTGGGGTGGAGTTGGGATGCTGGCTGGCGTGTGATTGGTTAACATGCAACATCAATCTACAGTTAATAAATAATCCCAATTAAAAAAGGAATTATATCTGTGATAGTGAAGTGAATTTTGTTTTAGGATTTCCAAGTGGACTCAAAAGATTACTGGAAGATGAAGCAATTAAAAAAGTTGGTGTTGGAATTGAAGGAGATCATTGGAAACTAATGCGGGACTATGATATTAAACTGAAAGGCTTCGTGGAACTATCTGAGGTGGCTAATAAAAAGGTAAAAGCCTATCTTCAAACTGCATTTGTAATTGTTTGCAGTTAGTGCAAGATATTTGGCTAAGTATTCTATTCAATAGTTATTTTAATGGGAACAACATCGTAATGTAGTGGTGAACTAAAATGACAAGAAGTGTAACGCAACAAATATATTAGTCATAGAGTAATACAGTGTGGAAACGGGCCCTTAGGCCCAACTCGCCCACACCTGCCAACAATGTCCCATCTACCCTAGTCACACTTGCCTGCGCTTGGTCCATAACTCTCCAAACCTGTCCTATCCATGCACCTGTCCAACTATTTCTTAAACGATTGGATAGTCTTAATGTATTTAACAGAATTCTAGCTATGGTGATGTTATGATTTTATTCAATCATGGAGCAAGCGTGTCTACTTTTGCAATTTTTAATGTTTTTAAAGGAACTATCCCTGTTCTAGGTGGGAACAAAGCGCGTGAGAGTAGGAAATAGAACACACTTGTTGAAAACTTTAATTAGAATAGTTAAGTAAAATTAAGATGTTGGCAATGTTTGTCTGAAAATAGGAAATGTCAGAACAGATATGATGAAGATGGAGATATTGAAAGATTGGAATTGAGGCTTTGGAAAGGAGTAGGTGAAGTCAAGTTGGTAACAGAGTTCAATGGGATTGAAATTAACACTGATTGTTAACCTATGCCAAGAAACGGAGATGGACAATTTGAGTAAGGGTTGAGTCAGAAGTGGACTGAGTGAAATGCAGAAAAACACTGCAAATTCTGGAAATAAAAGCAAGAAGCGCTAGAAATTGTTATTTGTTCAGGTGGTGATCTGAGGAGTGATTAACTCGCTCTTTCCACAGACTGTTGGCTGGTAAGCTGAATGTTTCTAGCACTTTTTTGGGGGGGCTAGACGAGAATGGGAGTAGTGGAGTTCATAAAATCACTGCATGATAACTTTACATGATGGCTGGTGGCAATCATTAATATACCGAGGGAGGGGGGTATAAAAATGAGCTAAGGGAGGGGGAAGCTATGATGGAAATATAGAACGTTCCTCAAAGGGACAGGCACAGCTTCGATCCATATGTTCTCATTGCCTCGCCTTTTATTTGCAGGGATTGAAGTTGGTTCAGAGGAGAACAAATTAGATAGCGGAGCAACCAACAAGATATTGGTGAGGCTGCACTTAAATATTGTGTAGTGTTCTGGTTGCCCATCTGTGCAGTGTTCTGGTTGAAGGATGCAATTAAGCTGGAAAAAAGATTCACAAGGATGTTAGTAGGACTGGAGATGGTTAATTATCAGGAGGGAATGAATGAGCTGGGGCTTTTTTCCTTTGAGTGTGAGAGGCTGAGGAGTAACTTCGTAGAGGTATTTAAGGTCGTTAAGGGCATAGATAAGGTCTATCGATTGTTAAGGCTCATTTTCTTAAAACAGACAACTTACAATAAGTTAGGTAAAACCAATACAAGCTTTAATGATCATTTTGCTCGAGAGTGCTAGGAGATACAAAGTCAAGCATACAGCATATACTTAACTCCTCCCAGGCCACCACTCTAATGAATGATGACATACAGCATATTTTTATAGTATTTCAGAAACATAGTCACATGTTCATACTGAGTTGCAGCAATGACATCTAACATATCAATCACAGCTCTACCCATTCAAAGCATGCTTGTCACTAATACAATACTTCTCATGCTATGGTTATATCGATCACAAACTTTAGTTACAAAACCCCCAAATAACAGGAAGTTAGTCAAAGGTCTATCATCTGCAGTACCTTCTTAAACAATGCAAGGATCCTTATCAGTTGCCCACAGAGGTTTCTGCCAGTAGAAAATACCAATTTCTCAAGAAGCTCGTCCTTTCCCAAGGCTAGTGTTTACTGAAATCTGAACCTTCACAAGAAATACATCCCCTCTCATCATTGTTAATACCTTTTGCTTGGGCACACCAGGAAACAGCTTGGATGCAGTTTGAACGCTGGCCTCCAATTTCCTGATTATCCAATTCTACAGAACCCAAATTTCAAAGCTTTCATTTACTCTGAACCCAAATTAATCTTTACTTAATAAAATACATAAAATATTCCATTATTAACTAGGATATTATCATTCCCTCCTATTTATCATATATATGATAACACTACAGTCCTTGGTTAGTACATAGTAACGGCTTCAGGCATTTGAATACTTAGATTAGCACAACAATCAACAGTACAATAAATCCATAGTGAATTATAATTTCCCATATTCCTCCAAACATTCTAAATGGCCACCATTCTCCACCTTTATTAACATTATGCATTTCTTCTTCAACCTCTGTAATCTTCTTTATTTCTCTGGTGATATGTGCTGCTAAATCTGCAATCTTAGAGGATTCATCGAGAATGTAAGTGCAGCATTCACACCCTATAATAGCACAAGTCCCTCATATTATCCTATAGGGATATATGACAAAGTGCAACCATTTCAGCCATAATGGATGAAAGGGCCTTTTACTTGTAGGTAAAGATGTCCACCATGTAATTAAACAATTTCTCCAATCCAGGGGACACATTAATCCATTCCTGTGATAGACAGGCCGTCCCATACAGTGGGAAAGCAATCATCCAGAATTGCTCTGACTCTGATATATTTCACTTTAGCCCTCATCGGGAATATACAATTCAGTTAGATGTTACACAGTTCTCACGTGAGGGACAACAAAGGGCAAATAACAACATTCCCTTCAGTTGTAGGTTGACCTAATCAACCTTTCCCAGTTCTTCTCATCCCTAGGTTCATACCAGGTAACCATGGGTATGCCCGGAATCCACATACAAAATACATCCCATTTATTGGACCCAGCAGCCATTAGTGCTAACCTTGGTGCATGTGCTGTTCCTCAAGTATACTCTGTTGCTTCTTCTGTCACACTAACAGGTAGAATTAACTGGGCTCTGGGGCAATTCACTAATTTAAGCCATGGTATTTCCCAGACCCTGGTCTTGTTTACCTTCCATCCTGTCTTAAAAGAGGCCACATACCATTCTTTAAATATGGGTCTTGACTTTGCCATTCTGAAGGCACCCATTAGTTGCTTTTTTATTGGGAAAACAGTGCAAGGCCAGAATCTCAGTAAGGTTAAGGAGTATTGTTACGAGAGGTATTCCTTCCCCACCATTATATGGGATGTGCGTACACAACCAGTATACACTTATTATTACGAATGGCAAATTCAAAACTCATAAACAAAAACAGATTATTTCCCCAAGTCCAGTCCATATGGGCCAACCCCAGAATATAAAAGAGGGTCAATAGCCCCATTGTCCTTTCTTGGGTTCTCCATAGTCAATCAGATGTATCCTCTTCACTGCAATTGATGTTGTTGGCAGCATCTGCTACAATCCCTTTCAACACCGTCCTAATTTCTTCTGATCCCAGTACCATATCAGTACGTAGTCTGATAGTATGGACTCGTCCCTGTGTTCAACGGATAGTGGCTTCTGTGACTCTTATACCTGAGAATGCAGACCTGGCAAGGCATGGGTTAATTGCTGTGCATACATAATTAATTCATCGCTGAGGACCTGTAGGTAAGTTCGTTATTTCAGAGCTTATCCTGTTATCAATTCAAAAGGTTTTAACCCTATCTCTCTAGCTGGGGTGGTTCTGAAACATCAAAATAGCTGAATACCCATTCCTGTCCAGTCTCAGTCAAGACTTCACTTAAACTTTTTAGTGTCCTATTCATTCCCTCCACTAATCCAAAACTCTGCAATTAGTGGAATATATGAAATCACTCTTTAACTACTGACAAGACAGAGTCCCTTTCATCACCTTTCCTGTGAAACACTTACCCTGATCAATCTAAAGAGGGACCCCTTACCAAAATATTATCTCTGTGATTCCTTATCACAATTCCATCTGTTCTATCTTAGCATGGAAATACCATTACCCAGTATTGGTACTATTCAGTGCTAAATAGTACCCTTTATTTTTTATGGCTGGAGGAAGGGTCCTGTCAAATTTATCTATCTATGTTGATCTGCAGGCTACACTCATTTTCCATTTAGCAATGCAATTATCTAAAACTGCCCCAAACTTCCCTGCTTCTAAGTCACACTATACCATGGGTAGAGTGTAAGTTATAATCCCCCTCAGTGAGTTGGGCTCTAAGATTTCCACTGCCCATGTTACATATTCGTGCACTTAAGCATGCCAGTGCAGCCAAGCTAATGCTGGACTTTGCCTCATGGAACAGTAAGCAACTGTTCTCATTCTGTCTTCACAGTCTGTTACTACCACTGAAATACCCTTCTTTCATTACCACAGCACAAATGGTAGAGTTTAGTCAAATATGAGAATCCCAGTGCTGGGAAGGGGGTCAAGGATAGTTTATATTTTTTTTCTTCAATTGTCCAAATATATTTATCCTTCCCCAATCTACTCTATCTCTCAACATTTACTCCCCATAATAATTTCTCTTAAACTACGGTCTGATGTAATCAACTAGCACAAAATACAGGCTTCCTTCCACACATTTAAAACAGGAAACCTGGCTCCTCATTTGCATTCTAAGAGACAAAAAATCTTTATTTTCACCACATTAGAAAGAACATTATTTAAGATATTCTGAATGTACTTTGTACATTTATGTACTCTTGTACTTTTCATTCACAGGCATTTTGCCCCTGGCTTTCTTCAGCCAAAAAATCCACTTTTTTAAAACCAGCACGTTAGCTTCATTATTCAACTATAAGGACACCCAGATCCCTTTGCAGAGTTGCATTCCAAAGTTTAAATACTCTTATTTTCTATTCTTCCTCCCTAAGTGAAAATATATATTCCTACATTATGCTCCAACTGCCAAATTCTGTCTCGGTTAACCTACACTCTGCAATTTTATGTCATCACCACTTACTAACCAATTTGACTAAGAAAAAAGTCTTGCTTCTTTTTTAAAATCAAAATTAATTACATGGATGATCAATAACTGATATGCTAGCACTCTCTCTTTTGGCACAAGTGGCATTCTAGAAATGTGAAGCCAGTCCTTTTAAGACTAAGGGATAGGCCATTTAGGACTGAGATATTGGCTTATTCAATCTCATCTTACACATGGAGTGTGGCATCCAAGTCTTCTTTTGAACTTAACTTGAAAAAAAAGAAAATAGGAAAAAACACTTAAAACACCAATAAGACAAAACAACCAACCTACATTTTTCATCTCTCCTCTATTGAAAGTTAAGAGAAAATAAAGAATGAACTTAATTTTCATAGATTGCTAACACATTTGCAAAGAACAATGGAATTGAAAATAACTTTGTGTGGCTCCACCTCCACGCAACAACTGACTTCTTAAAGCGACACACACTACATAAAAGAGCAAGTTCATTCAAAGATATCCTATTTCATCTGAAGAGATGGATTAAATCAGCATTCATCCAACGCTTCCACAAACAATCTTTAAACTTACTTATTTTATACCTTTTTTCCTGTGTCATTCACTCACAAGTTGCCACACATACAATATGCTACATCTCACAGATATTCACACTTTAAACAATAAAATTACCACTCAAAAGTAAAACACAGTAATACACACCTCGAGGAAATCATTCTAACTCTTAAAACGTTGATACACCCAAATACGTTCATAAGCTTGCCTCCCATTTCACATGGACTAAATTAGCATGGAATTTTCACTGAGGAAAATGGGCATCACAATTAGGTTTTTAAATTGTACGGTGTATCTCGATTGTTTTTCCTTCTTACCAGCATGCGTAAGGGAGTGCATATAAAATAAAATAACAGACAGAAAAACAGACAGAAAAACATCAATTACACAAATTTGTCCAAAAGGGTTGTGATCCAGAGTCCCGCAGTGGAATCAATGGCACTGCCCTTTCGTTTCCATAATTATTTTCCCTATTCAAAGACGTCCCTTTGCAATTTCTAAACCTTCCCTTGTCTGACAAGTCCGTTCTGTTTATTAGAATCTTTAATTCTTTTTGGACCAGAATTTACAAGCTGCCATGTGGGCAGTACTATTAGCTCAGGCATTCCCCTGGGAGACTTTGTCATGGCCACTCATATGGATATTGCACTTAATAATGGCTAGATGGACTGTGAAGGCTGAGGCTAGTGTAGTGGTCAGCGTTGTCTTTAAGTTGTGAAAATCATGTTGGAAAGAGAGTTAAAATGAATAAGAATTAACCAAGCCCACAAAAACCTTCATCTGCTAGGAATGGGCAGGCTGGTGTGATTCACAATGGGATGGTCCAATTCCCTGTCAATCAGGATCCTGGGCACTGTGATTGGACATTGATCTAGATTGTGATTAGTCAGACTTCCTGTCAATCAGGATCTTGCCACACCCCACAACCATTGGGTCACTCACAAACTCTCTGCGTCTTTCTCGACAGCAGAGACGAGCTCTTTGCCAAAAGCGATTCAAAGTTCTAAGGCAAGTTTGTTTTAAACAGTATAGGCTGTAGGCTGTGGGATTGTGAGTTAAAGTTTTTAAGCAGCCTCAATTCTCATGCTCTTTTCTCTTCCAATCATCTTTAATTTATCTGCTGTTTTCTCTCTCTGGTCATCTGCGTTGTTTAACTCTCTCACTGCTGAATTCAATTACTGCTTCTTTCTCTTCCGCCTCAGCCCTTTCCCTTCTTCTTTCTCATCTGCCTTTTCAGTCTCCAAGTCGCTATCTGTATCAGTTTCTTCTGGGGGTGCCCTTCCTTGTAGGGGTGTTGGAGCCTCCCCCCCACCCCTACAGGATCTTATATGGGGGAGATGGTCTACACTATTCCCGACTTTGTTCCTCATTTCCCCATCGAATTTTTTCCTTCATCCCCCCTCTTCTATAAACAGGGTTGCTTATGTCAGACAAGGGGTCCCCGGGATTATATCGTTTCAGCTCCATTTTCTTTTTCCCTTTTTTTTCACCCTTTTTTAACAGTTTCTACATTTCAGGTTCCTTCGACTGGCTAAGATTCATCTCCCAAACATTTGGTTAGCTTATAACTTAATATTCTATAGTCTTTGTTGCTTTTGGATTCAAATAACACATATGTTGGACGGGTGTTCTCCCATCACTTTTATCCAGATTATTCCCCATAGATAGATAGAGGGAAGGAGAAAGAGAATGAGAGAAAGAGAGAGAAAGAGAAAGCAGACTTCTCAACTCTTTAAAGAAACCACGCCCCAAGTGTCTCAACCAGGCAGACCCGTTAATCGAGACCCCAGTTTCTCAACTTGGCAAACTTCTTAATGCTTTAAAAAACAAAAAACAAAAAAATGCTTATTTCTCAACCCGACAACCTCGGATGTCTCAACAAGCCAGGCGCACACCTTGTCCCCTGCATCTCAACCCGACAAACCACGGATGTCTCAACAAGGCTGACAAGCCCTTTGTAGAGAGAGAGAAAGAGAAAACAAAGAGAGAGATAGACAGAAAGAAAGAGAGAAAGGAACATAATATATAGATAGAAAAAGAGAGAGAAACCGCTCAATTCCTCCTTAAAAATATACACAAGCCCTTCTTAAAATACATACACAATTGGTCTTACCGTTGTCTGTATCAAGCATTTCGGCAGGGCACCAGATCAACCTACTACGAAGGACTTGAGTTTTCCCGGAAGCTTCTTTGGGAGGTCGGTCTCCAGGGGTCCGAATAGTACACTTTTTATCCTCCCCATCAGATCCCGGACAAACTATGGCCTCTTACTCAGTCGTCTGTTGATGGTCCCAGCGAAATCCTGCCGACTATGCCTATGTTAAGGCACATTTTCTTAAAACGGACAACTTACAATAAGTTAGGTAAAACCAATACAAGCTTTAATGATAATTTAGCTAGAGTGCTAGGAGATACAAAGTCAAGCATACAGCAGATACTTAACTCCTCCCAGGCCACCACTCTAATGAATGAAAACATACAGCATCTTTTTATAGTATTTCAGAAACATAGTCACATGTTCATACAGATTGCAGCTATGACGTCTAACATATCAATCACAGCTCTACCCATTCAAAGCATGCTTGTCACTAATACAATACTTCTCATGCTATGGTTATATCGATCACAAACCTTAGTTACGAAACCCCCAAATAACAGGAAGTTAGTCAAAGTTCTATCACCTGCAGTATCTTCTTAAACAATGCAAGGATCCTTATCAGTTGCCCACAGAGGTTTCTGCCAGTAGAAAATACCAATTTCTCAAGAAGCTCGTCCTTTCCCAAGGGTTGTGTTTACTGAAGCCTGAACCTTCACAAGAAATACATCCCCTCTCACCATTGTCAATATCTTTTGCTTGGGCACAACAGGAAGCAGCTTGGATGCAGTTTGAATGCTGGCCTCCAATTTCCTGATTACCCAGCCCTTCTACAGAACCCAAATTTCAAAGTTTTCATTTACTCTGAACCCAAATTAATCTTTACTTAATAAAATACATAAAATATTCCATTATTAACTAGGATATTATCACCATGGTCTTTTCTCCCAAGTTAGGAGCGTCTAAAACTAAAAAGAATAGATTTACAGTGAGAGTGGAAAGATTTAAAAAGGGACCTGAAGGACCGAGTAGTGGGTATGAGGAATGAACTGATGGTGGGTTACATTATTATAGTTTAGTTACCAATGATTTATTGTATTTATTGCATATATGTTTTGTTAATGTGCCTGTAATGCTGCAGAAAGTAAAATGTTCATTGTTCCAAAGCAAGTGGTAGATCTGGTTACTGTTACACATTTGAAAGACATTCGGATAAATATGTAGATAAGAAATATTTTGAGAGATATGGGCCCATGATAGGCAAATCTGGCTAGCTTAGACAGGCAACTTGGTAGATGTGGATAATTTGGGCCAAAGGGCCTTTCTCCATTCAATATAACTGACTCAATGATTTTAGCCAGTGATTTCCGTTAAATCAAAATTTAATATCCAGCATTTATTTTTAGATTAATTTCTCATTATGACTGAACCACTTAAGAAGTGCTTCTCCACAGTTGTCTCGTGTATTAATGTATTGGGCCTGTCCCACTTAGGCAATTTTTTTTTACACACACACACACACACACACACACACACACCCCCACACACACCCCCACACACACACACCCAAAAAAAAAGGTGGGGGTCAGGGCAAGCGGGGATGCGCTGTCTGAACTTCACACGGTACAAGCCTATGTGATTCAGGCACACACCGCGATGAACAGGAAGGTTGGCGCTGTAATTAAGACTGCTAACACAGTGTACGGTAAGTCCTTTAAGGGGGGGGGGGGGGGGGGGAAGGAGTGGAGACAACTTTTAAGAAGCCAGACAACTTTTAATAAGCCAGAGATACACAGCTATGAAGTTCGGCGGACATTTAGTTATCCTTGGTTCTGAACACTTCTGGTTACGTTTTTTTCCCCAATGAGCCGATGAAAATCAGCAAAGGCGATTAACTAAAACTACCTACATCTACCTCTAGTACCCATAACTACATGGCGACCCCACTACAACTGCACCTACGACTACAGGATTATTGATTTTCTCGGTCACAGAAATCAAATTTTTGGTCGCAGAAAGTTTTTCAACCTGTTGAAAAATTTGCGGCGACCATACTGAGGCCGTGACCAGTTCTCATAATGCAGAAACTCCTCGCGACCATGAAGGAGACTCACCAGAGACCATGAACGAACATGTGGCGACTATATGGCGAGTGCAGAGTCTCCTGCACTCGCCTAAAAAGTTGCCTAAGTGGGATAGGCCCATGAGACACTGGTCATTTCTAGAAACATCAGTAGTCTTCCTTTTTGAATTTTGTTTTTGTGACTTTAAAAGAAAGTTGTAATACAAAACTGAAGAGAAATTACTTTTCAAAGTTTTGTTTTGAACCTGAAACAAGTTTTCTTTTTTGGACCTGAAATATATTTTCTATCATGTAATTTAGTTTAATTATGCAGAGAAGTGGAGTCTGAATGGATTGGTGAAACATCTCTATGGCAAACAGCTGTGGAAGGATACAGCTGTCCGCTGCAGCGACTGGGATGCATTTCCTCTCAGCAATGAGCAGCAGCAGTATGCAGCAGTCGATGCCTATGTATGTATATACTTCTGTTATAAATGAAGCAATATAATATTGTTACTTCTCTTATTTCATTGACAAAGTTCTTTCACATACTTTTTAAAATATTGGTTATTCTTATAGGAAACTGAGCAGTTCTTGTATCTTTTATAATCTTTAAATTGGCTCTCATGTAACTAAAATAGCAAAAAATAGGTAATTAAGGGAGAATTCCCTATTGACAGATGATGAGGATATTTATAGGCAACGACATATGCTGTATGTACAGGCGAATATTCTCTGCGTAAGTTTGGTGCGTGTACAGATGCGGTGAAGATGCACATTGCATATTGCACACCACTCTATACTGCGCACCTACAAGTTTGCAGAGACTAAAGTTGGCATATAATCATGCCATGAGAATACTGCTAAGGAAACGTAGATGGTGTAGTGCTAGTAACATGTTTGTGGCTTCAGGAGTAAGTACTTTAGAAGCTACCCTAAGAAATCATATGTATAAATTAATTTGCAGGATAAATGACTAAAAATGAAATTATCGTGGCTTTGTCATACATAAGGTTTAGCACTACACGCTGCGAGTCCCAGTTGTGGAGACACTGGTATCACTGTCTCGTTGTAGGACACTGATCTTTCTTTTTAATTCTGGATTTTAAATCATGTATTGTGTTTTAATAAATAATTTATGAAGCTTTTATGTGATATACTAAGATTTTATATGTATTTTATGGTGTTTTTATATGCAATGTATTTTTATGTAATGTTGTCCCTTGTCTGGACCTTGAGTCCGAAATAATAATCTCACTTTTTAAGAAAGGCGGGAGAGAGAAAACAGGGAATTATAGGCCAGTTAGCCTGACATCGGTGGTGGGGAAGATGCTGGAGTAAATTATAAAAGATGAGATAGCCGAACTTTTGGTTAGCAGTAACAGGATCGGTCCGAGTCAGCATGGATTTACGAAGGGGAAATCATGCTTGACTAATCTTCTGGAATTTTTTGAAGATATAACTAGGAAAATGGACAAGGGAGAGCCAGTGGATGTAGTGTACCTGGACTTTCAGAAAGCATTTGATAAAGTCCCACATAGGAGATTAGTGGGCAAAATTAGGGCACATGGTATTGGGGGTAGATTGCTGACATAGATAGAGAAGTGGTTGGCAGACAGGAAACAAAGAGTAGGGATTAACGGGTCCCTTTCAGAATGGCAGGCAGTGACTAGTGGGGTACCGCAAGGCTCGTTGCTGGGACCGCAGCTATTTACAATATACATCAATGACTTGGATGAAGGGATTCAAAGTAACATTAGCCAATTTGCAGATGACACTGGGTGGCAGTGTAAACTGGGAGGAGGATGCTATGAGAATGCAGGTTGGGGGAGTAGGCAGATGCATGGCAGATGAAGTTTAATGTGGATAAATGTGAGGTTATCCACTTTGGTAGCAAAAACAGGAAGGCAGATTACTATCTAAATGGCGTCAAGTTGGGAAAAGGGGAAGTACAACGGGATCTGGGGGTCATTATACATCAGTATGAAAGTAAGCATGCAGGTACAGCCGGCAGTGAAGAAAGCGAATGGCATGTTCGCCTTTATAACAAGAGGAATCGAATATAGGAGCAAATAGGTCCTTCTGCAGTTGTACAGAGCCATAGTGAGACCACACCTGGAGTATTGTGTGCAGTTTGGGTCCCCTAATTTGAGGAAGGACATTCTTGCTATTGAGGGAGTGCAGCATAGGTTTACAAGGTTAATTCCTGGGATGGCAGCACTGTAATATGCTGAGAGAATGGAGCAGCTGGGCTTGTACACTCTGGAGTTTAGAAGGATGAGAGGGGATCTCATTGAGACATATAAGATTGTTAAAGGTTTGGACACGCTAGAGGCAGGAAACATGTTCCCGATGTTGGGGGAGTCCAGAACCAGGGGCCACAGTTTAAAAATAAGGAGTAAGCCATTGAGACCCGAGACGAGGAAACATTTTTTCTCACAGAGAGTGGTGAGTCTGTGGAATTCTCTGCCTCACAGGGCGGTGGAGGCAGGTTCTCTGGATGCTTTCAAGAGAGAGCTAGATAGGGCTCTTAAAACTAGCGGAGTCAGGGGATATGGGGAGAAGGCAGTAACGGGGTACTGATTGGGATGATCAGCCATGATCACATTGAATGGCGGTGCTGGCTCGAAGGGCCGAATGGCCTACTCCTGCACCTTTTGTCTATTGTCTATAATGTTTATTATTATTATTATTATGTATTAATGGTGCTGCCATGTGGAGAAGAGAAATAGGAGGAGATTAGGCTCCTGGAATCTGCTGTTCATCTAAATCTTACTTGATCTGTACCGTCAGCCAGAACATCTTTGAGTTATGGGGAAGAAACCAAGAAATATGTAATGTTGCGTAGACATCACCTGAGGTTAGGATTGAAACGGGGGGCTTGGGGAGAGTTGGTGATTTGTAAACTTTTACTTGAATCTGTTTGGATGGTCCTGATCTCTGATGTCTTGTTGGTTGTTCTATGGGAAGGTTGGGCACTTTGTTCAAGGGTGGAATAAACCATTTTGTATTCCTTTATACTTCGGGATCTACTGTGGAATACCATTTGCAAATGAACTGGTTTATCTGAGTATCTTGTTTCCAGTGTGGTGGTTGTTGTGTAATGTGGGAGAAATTTGAGAATTCACACATTTATTTTTGTTTTTGAAAGAACAAGCCAAGGAATATCCAAAAGTTAGACTCAGTGGTCTAGCTGTGTGGCAGCTGCTTTGACTAGTGGGAAGTTGTGGCCAAAAAAATCTGTGCTGTGTGTTTTACAATAGGCATAGACAGCCAAATAAATAAATGGGGAGAGAATCCAGAAATCAAAGATGCAAAAGGAACTTGGGAGTGCTGGTGCAGGATTCCCAAAAAGATAATCTGCAAGTCAAATTGGTAGTAAAGAAAGCAAACTCAATGCTAGCATTCATTTCAAGAAGGCTTGCATACAAAATCAGGGATGTAATGCTGAGGCTCTATAAGGCATTGGTAAGGCCACATTTGGAATATTGTGAGCAATTTTGGGCACCATATCTGAGGAAGGATGTGCTGGCTCTGGTGAGGATCCAGAGGAGGTTTACAAGAATTATCCCAGGAATTAGTAGGTTAACCTATGATGAGCGTTTGTCGGCACTCAGGAATTTGGAAGAATGAGGGGGGACCTCATTGAAACATATAGAATAGTGAAAGGGTTGGATAGAGTGGATGTGGAGAGGATGTTTCCACGTGGGATAATCTAGGAGTAGGGGTCATAGCCTCAGAATTAAAGGACGTTCTCTTAGGAAGGAGATGAAGAGAAATTTATTTTGTAAGAGTGTGGTGAATCTGTGGAATTATTTGCCATAGAAGGCTCTGGAGGCCAAGTCAGTGGATATCAAAGGCAGAAATAGATACATTCTTGATTAGTACAGGTGTCAGAGGTCGTGGGGAGAAGGCAGGAAAATGGGGTTAGAAATAGATCAGCCACAATTGAATGGCGGAGTAGTTTTGATGGGCCGAATGGTCAAATTTACTCTTATCCTTATGACCTTATCACTTATGACCACATAGAGTTTCTCCAGAGAAGGAATGAAAGTCAAGTATGGAGAGCAGGGAAGTAGACTATTATGGACTTACAAAGCTTCCGATAGCTCGTTTAAAAGTGTAATTGTTGAAAGGTTGGGATCTTAAATTATGCTATTTATCCTTGATATACTTGTTGCATGGTATTAGAGTCAAATTTATCAGTAAGGAAATCGGGAGATTTAGAAAATGATTTTTTTGTTTGGGTTCTACCTAAGTACCGAGTAGACAAGTTACTAATTATGCTGTTTTCATTTGACATTCATAGAATCTTAAATGGCATCAAAGCTCAGTGATTCCATGTTGGTTCTCTCAGAAAATGTTAACCAATCCATTACCATGTTCCACCCTGTAGCCCATATGTTTATTCCCTCCTCAAGTTCCATTCTTATACCTTTTTGATGAACACTGAATATATTAAATTCCACCACCCATACAAATAGCCAGTTCTAGATATTACTATTTGCTAAGCTTAAAAGAAAACATTTTAACATCCCTTCATACATCATACTCAATGCCTAAAGTCTGTGGCCCTAGTGCATTTCTTGTTGTCTTTTGTCATTTGGGCCATGTTTTCAATATCAATGCCATGTTTTACTATTTTCATGCTGTTCATACGTTCTAGGAGCAAATTAGGCCATTTGGCCCATCAAGTCTACTCCACCATTCAACATGGGTGATCTCTCTTTCCCTCCCAACCCCATTCTATTCCTTTCTCCCCATAACCCCTGACACCCTTACTAATCAAGAATCTGTCAATCTCTGCCTTAAACATATCCATTGACTTGGTCTCCACAGCCATCAGTGGCAATTAATTCCACAGATTTACTACCCCATGACTAAAGAAATACCTCCCCATCTCCTTTCTAAAGGTACGTCCTTTTATTCTGAGGCTGTGTCCTCTGGTCCTAGACTATCTGACTAGTGGAAACATCCTCTCCACATTCACTCTATCCAGGCCTTTTACTATTTGTTAAGTTTCAATAAGGTCCTGCACCAGCAATCCCAAGTCCCTTTGCACCTCCGATTTCTGAATTTTCTACCCATTTAGAAAATAGTTTACACCTTTATTCCTACTACCAAAATGCATGTCTCCATACTTGGATATGCTGCATTCCATCTGCCATTTTCAGCCCACTCTCTCAACCTGTCGAAGTCCTGCAGACTCCCTGCCTTCTCTACACTACACCCACCTCCTACCATCTCCTGAAGTGATCAAAGGATTAAATTTGTAATCTTTGTCTTCCATGGTGATATTTTATGGCTGACAAAAAGTGCATTCATATGTCTTTCTTTCACTAGGCTGGTCTTCTAATTTATCAAAAATTAAGTAGTTTGGATCTGAACAGAGGGAAGCAGTTTCAAAATAAAGATGGTAAGTTGTATATGGGTTGGATAAGTTGTCCAATTGTTGTTTGTTCATAGCCAATGCTTTCCTAAGCTCGCTTAATTCTATTCCACACGGGGTAGACTTTGCTGCCCTCCAGTTGGATCAGACGTGTACCATTACCATTATTAGCAGCTGCTATTGCACAGTTCAGTGTGCTTTGACCAGTTCAATGCCCTTTGGGGGGGGGGGGGGGGGGGGGTGGAGGAGGAAGTGTCTTGCACTCATACAAGATTTTGAGAAACAAGATAAATATGTCTTCTACCAGTAGGAATGCAGTACTACTTTCTCCTTAGTGCATGCTACTGTAAATTGCTCGTTCTAAGCTTCCCCAGTCTAGTTTCAGTCAAAAACCACTGAATCAAGCATTTGATCAACTAATCTTTATTTTAACAAAACACAATTATAGTTCCCATCACTGTACCTAACCACCGCGGTTCGATCCTCGTATCTGCCTGTTCAAGCCCTCATGGCCTCGCTCAAACAGAGACACTCCCGAAGTGCTGTAAGCGCTCTCCCAGAAGATTGACGCGGGACCTCGTGGCAGCAGACTTTTATAGGTCCCGGTACCTCGAGGGGTTGAACCACATGGGGGTGATCTCTTTACAATCCAATGACAGATATCGATTAACCCCATACACAACAGACATTTCCCTAACCCAATAATACAGCAGTTAATACATTGTATTCAAACAGGGCTTCTCAAGGAAGTAAACATAGCAACATTTACTCTGATCTACAAGAAACCTAGACAACCTCAATACCTCATCCAATCAACACTCGGCAAAGTAGAACTCTGCACCATTATTTATAATTATTTACAATTATTTACAAATTGCACCTAATTATTTACAATTATTTACATTTTGCACCTAATTGACAGGGTCTGCAGATTTTCTTATTCTTTTCCTGCAGCCTGTATCTAGGCTCTAGACAAACTGGCACCACTCTGCAGCTTGTCCCAGTTCTGCAGAGAGCAATTCCAAATTGACCAAATCTCCCAGCAGCCCTGAAGCTGTTAGCCCATTTTAAAGTCCTAGCCTCTCCAATCTGGCCAGGATTAACACTACAAGCCAGCGATTGGAAGGCATGCCTTTCCCTTGGTTTAATAGAAAATTGCACATGAAATAATCATCGGAGTGAGGATTAGGGATGCTTGGTGACTAGAAGTAAGGCTTGGTGTAGAAAATAATTAGAAAGGGAATAGAATAAATTAATTTAAAATTAAGCTTGTGATGCACATATAATACATTGGCTCAGTAACTTATTCTTCCAATTCCTATCAAATCACTTCCATGATCTTATTTTGCATATTCATTGGTGATTATATAGTGAAGTTATGAGTAAAAACTAGCATTTTCTGTAGATAATAAGAATGCTAGACCGTTTCTTGACCAGTAATAGTACTGGTTATGACTAATATTATTATGTCAAGTAATAATTTTCTACGTTTATATGTTCCAGACCAGAAATTGTTCCCATCCACTATGCTCAAGTCAGATCTAGTCTCTATTGCACATGATATGCAAGATCTAGCAGAAAAGGTTCCTGATTTCCACATTAATGGTGTGCAAAGGTGAGCGATGAAAGGTTACTATTTAATTATATTATACCGCTGCAATCTTTGCACAAAAATGCCTTCTCACTGTACCTCGGTGCGCGTGGCAATAATCTAAGCTAACCTAAAGACAACTAATTCCCTCAGAATTGTTATGCAGCAAACAATCCACCATGTTGTGTCTGTGCTCCTTACCCTAAGCTTCATGCGATCGTTGTCAATCAGCGATGGCGTGTGCTCCTCCAACTCAGCAGGTCATGGAGCCAAGCACCACTGAAGAATCTTGAGTGGGTTATCCAGCACCAAACTAAACAGAAGCCAAACCAAATGTCTGCTTTAATCTGAAGCAAGTTAATCCAGATGCTGGATATTTGAAAGAAAAACAAAAAAATGCCGGAAGCACTTAGCAGGCCAAACGGCATCTGCGGAGAGAAAAAAACAGAGTCCATGTTTCTGGCCGATGAACTTTTACAAGAACTTTAAAAGTGGGGAAAACAAGGAAGCAGTGATTTTTCAGAAAAGTGGCGAGTGGTCTATAATAGAGTGGAGACCAATGCTGGTCAGCTCTTTTTTAAAAATTTTATTTATTTTTTTTTATTTTTTTTAAAAATTTAAAAAAATTAGAAATACATAATAAAAAGCGTTTTGTTTGTTATAGTCATACATTATCAATATTATTTATATTAACAATTGTATCGTAATTGCACTTTTTTATATTTTTTAAATTTTTATATAGATAGAAAATAGAAAATGAAAAAAGAGAAAAAAAAACCAAAAAAAAAGAATGGAGTATTCAACTGATTTTACATCATTGGAGCTATATCCGTGGATTATAATAATTCTTCACCTATTCCGTAATTCAGGTTTCAGTCAGGTTCTCGTGCCGAACCAATTTGCCCCTTCAAATATTCAATAAATGGGGACCATATTCTTATGAATAGTTCTTGTTTGTCCATTAAGACAAATCTTAATCTTTCCAAATGTAGGGTCTGCGACATTGCCATTGTCCACATTTTAATTGTGGGGGTTATAGGGCCTTTCCAGAATTTTAATATTAATTTTTTCCCAATTATTAAACTATAATCAATAAAAGTTCTTTGGTTGGTTGTGAATAATGGATTTGGTTCTGGTATGCCTAATATTATTAATTTTGAATCAGGGACCAAATTGGTTTGACAACTTCTGAAATTATCTTAAACATTTCTGTCCAAAAATTGTTAACTTTTATGCGGCTTACAAATGTGTGTGTAAGATTAGCCTCTGAGTGTTGACATTTATCACAAATAGTGGATACACATGGAAAAATTCTGTTTAATTTGGTTTTTGAATAGTGCAATCTATGTAAAACTGTAAATTGTATTAAAGAGTGTCTAGCATTTAACGAATAGTGATGTATATGTTGTAAGCTTTCATCCCATATTTCTGGCCCTATTATTTGGCCTAGTTTGTTTTCCCATGATTGCCTATATATTTCCGTCATGGGTGCATCATTATCCAATAAAATATTATAAATATAAGATATCAATTTTTCTGTGTTCGGGTGTTTATTCAAGCATTCATCAAGAATTTCTGTCTTTCTATTTCTATAATCCTGTGTATTTGACTTGGCATAGTCTCTGATTTGTAGATATCTAAAATAGTCTTTTGAATGAAGCCCATAAATTTGTTGTAGTTCCTGAAATGAGAGAAAGGAATTTTTCCTATAGAGATCGCCCATCTTAGTAATTCCGTGTTTTTTCCATTGTGAAAAACCTTTATCCATCATTGAGGGTTTAAATGTTGCATTGTTTACAATGGGGAGAGATAGTGGTAAACAATCCAATTTTAGCGTCTTCTTTAATTGTTTCCAAATGCGTATTCCACTGTCTATTATTGGGTTTTCTTTATAGGTATTTCTGCTTAATTTAGTATTAGCAAATAGAATCGACCCAATTTCAAAAGGTAAACAATCTTCCTTTTCCATTTTTAACCAATCTGGTTGTTTGTCCAGTTCTTCCAACCAAAAATTCATATTTTTAATATTAACTTCCCAATAATAAAACATAAAATTTGGTAGTGCTAAAGCTCCATTTATTTTTGATTTACATAAGTGTTTTTTATTTATTCTGTGGTTCTTATAATCCCAGATAATGTTGGTGACTATAGAGTTAACCTTCTTAAAAATAAGTTTTGAGAGGTATATCGGGATTAAGTGAAAAAGGTACAATAATTGCGGGAGAAAAATCATTTTTATCGCATTAATTCTACCCAACATCGAAATAGGTAATGTTTTCCAATATAAAATATTCTTATGTAATTTGTTCAATAAAGGCGGAAAATTAGATTTAAACAAAGAAGTATATCTCTTTGTTACATAAATTCCAAGTTATTTGAGTTTTTCATTTACTATTTTAAAAGGGAATTGTTGTAGTATATGTGGATTACTTTCCATTATTGGCATGATTTCACTTTTATTCCAATTAATTCTGTATCCTGAAAACGAGCCATATTGAGTTATTAAATTTAATAAGTTAGGGATACTAACTTCAGGTTTTGTGATGTAAATTAATACATCGTCTGCGTATAAGGAGATTTTATTTTCAGTGTCTTTAGTTTTATACCCATATATTTCAGGATGTGACCTCACATTTTGTTCTAATGGTTCTATTACAAGTGCAAATAATAGCGGGGATAACAGACATCCTTGTCTACAGCCTTGAGATAAGCTAAATTTAGTTGATAACATGTGATTTGTTGATATTCTAGCCGTTGGATTAGTATATAATAGTTTTACCCATGTACTAAATTTCTTGCCCAGTTGAAAAATTTCCATAACCGAAAATAAATAGGGCCATTCCACCTGGTCAAAGGCTTTCTCAGCATCTAACAAAATAATTGCTAGGTCTTTGTTAATACTTCTTTTTGAGTATATAATATTGAATAATCGTCTCAGGTTATATGAGGAATACCGTTTTGGTATAAATCCTGTTTGATCCGGGTGTGTTAGTTTATTAATCACTGTACTTAATCTTTGTGCTAGGATTTTAGTTAATATTTTTTGGTCAGTATTTAGAAGAGCTATAGCTCTATATGATCCTGGGTCATCCAGACCTTTATCTATTTTTGGTATGTTATAATAGATTCATTTAGTGTTTCTGGTAAGGTCAGCTCTGATTAACGTTATTTACCTGTGACAATAACTCAGTTTTATCTTTCCAGAAATGCTGCTTGAACAGCAGCTGGATTATACAAGCAGAAAGGGTCCCAACCCGAAACTTCACCTGTCAATTTCCTCCACAGATGCTGACTGAACTGTTGAGTTCCTTCAACACTTTGTGTTTTGCTCAAGATTCCAGCATCTGCAGTTACTTGTATTTCTGTAGTTCCAACGTGTTCTTTTGGTTAAGATTTTTAGCAATTGATCTTTCACTATTACAATA
Source organism: Okamejei kenojei (assembly GCA_035221665.1). NCBI lineage: Eukaryota > Metazoa > Chordata > Chondrichthyes > Rajiformes > Rajidae > Okamejei > Okamejei kenojei. The sequence goes on along the minus strand of CM069131.1, from coordinate 52,488,521 downwards.
TGCTCGCTTGTTTATTTCTCTCTTCTGGTATCAAAATATTACTTGGATAACTTTAGTCTCCATCGTATTGCAGCCATTTTTATTGTCTTCTCCACATCTTCCCCACCAGTAACTTAAAACATGGTTCATTTTGCACCGTTCTAATTTTAATTGAGTCAATAACCTGAACTATTGATTCTGTTGTTCAGATGCTGCCTGACCTGCTGAATGTTTCCAGTATTTTTGCTGCCTTTAATTTACCTGTCAAGTTGCGCTTGTTAGTCTTGAAAGTTTTGGGCTATTGTCTTCTCTTTAATGTAAACTTCTTACCATGCAATTTGAAAATTGACATTTTTGTACTCCAGTGTTCATCTTTGAAATCATTGCACTATGTAATCTAAATACATTTCCTAGAAACAAGGAACTGCAGATGCTGGTTTACAATAAGAGACACAATGTGCTGGAGTAACTCGGCGAGTCAGACAGTAAGGGACTCAACCCGAATGTCACCTATCCATGTTCTCCTGAGATGCTGCCTGATTTGCTGAGTTACTCCAGGACTTTGTCTACCTTAGTATATTTCCTGTAGCTTTAAAGTGAAATTGCTATAAACTGGAAAACTTAATATTTTTAGAAATGAATAGCAGCATGAAGCATAGCTAATAATATTGAAAGTACAACACATTACAAACATAAATAAAATATATTTCTGTTGAATTTATTATCCTCATTGCTAATTCTTTCAGAGTTCAGATCTAATAGTTTTGGCAGATAAATTAGTTTCCTATAAGAGAAAGTAGATTTTCCCAGTTTCAGAAGATCTTAAAGATTGCTGCTTTTAAATCCATGTGAGCAGCCAAAATGTTGTTTGCCTTTTTTTAATCACCTTCACTCTAGACATGCATGACTGATGACAGAGCTCCTTTGGAGGCCATTGGTCATGCATCAGAAGGCCCAACTACTATTTGTGAATAATATCTTTGCAATTATCATTTATTAAGGTATTTTGGGTTTACAGGAAATTATTTCATCTCAGGAGATTCAGTCTGCCAAGATTACCTAGGGAATGGTCCATTGAAATAAACATGTTCCTCTGTCTATTAGAAGGAACAGAGAACTTTTTGATAACATAAAGGAATGCATGCATATGAACATAAATGCCTGGTACTTGAAAACATTATAGTTTACATTCAAGTCAACCTACTGATTCCTTTAAAATTGGTGTGCAGCATGCTAATGCTTGATTTCCTTAATAGAGCTACGGACATCTTGAACGTCATTTCAGAAAATGTTTCTGCTTTACGGAACATCTTGATTGAATCAACATCTGCGATTGATCCTCAACTAGGGAATGAAACAATAACTGAATTGCTTGGGGATAATCGAGGAGAAAATGAATGTTCTGAAAATAGTTTGGAAATGACTAACCGGAGTCGCCAAGAACAGGTAGAGATAGAGTGAAATGCTTTTATTTGTGTGCAACCCAATCAAATCAAAAATGCTCCACACGAGTACAATCAAGTCGTATGCAAGTACAACAGCTAGTGCAATGAAAAAATAGCACAGTACAGTGTTACAGCATTTTACAGGTACAGTTACAACGTACCGTTTAACGTCCGTAATGAGGTAGGGTTGGAAGATCGGGACTACATCCCAGTTTATTAGAGGACTGTTTAGTATTTGATAAAGTTGGGGATGAAGCTGTTCCTGATTTCTAGTTGTACTGCCTCAGAAGCTTTGGTACAGTGCCCTCCATAATGTTTGAGACAAAGACCCCTCATTTATTTATTTGCCTCTACTCCACAATTTGAGATTTGTAATAGAAAACATTACGAAGTGCACATTGTCAAATTTTATTAAAGGGTATTTTTATACATTTTTGATTCACCATGTAGAAATTACAGCAGTGTTTATACATAGTCCCCCATTTCAGGGCACCATAATATTTGGGACACATGGCTTTACAGGCGTTTGTAATTGCTCAGGTGTGTTTAATTGCCTCCTTAATGCAGGTATAAGAGCGCTCTCAGCACCTAGTCTTTCCTCCAGTCTTTCCATCACCTTTGGAAACTTTTATTGCTGTTTATCAACATGAGGACCAAAGTTGTGCCAATGAAAGTCAAAGAAGCCATTATGAGACTGAGAAACATAAATAAAACTGTTAGAGACATCAGCCAAACCTTTGGCTTACCAAAATCAACTGTTTTGAACATCATTAAGAAGAAAGAGCACTGGTGAGCTTAGTAATCGCAAAGGGACTGGCAGGCCAAGGAAGACCTCCACAGCTGATGACAGAATAATTCTCTCTATAATAAAGAAAAATCCCCTGTCCGACAGATCAGAAACACTCTTCAGGCATCAAGTGTGGATTTGTCAATGACCACCGTTCGCAGAAGACTTCATGAACAGAAATACAGAGGCTACACTGCAAGATGCAAAACACTGGTGAACTGCAAAAATAGGATGGCCAGGTTACAGTTTGATAATGTACTTAAAAGAGCAACCACAGTTCTGGAAAAAGATCTTGTGGACAGATGAGACGAAGATTAACTTATATCAGAGTGATGGCAAGAGCAAAGTATGGAGAGAAGGAACTGACCAAGATCCAAAGCATACCACATCTGTGAAACATGGTGGTGGGGATGTTATGGTCTGGGCATGTATTGCTGCTGAAGGTACTGGCTCACTTATCTTCATTGATGATACAACTGCTGATGGTAGTTGCATAACGAATTCTGAAGTGCGTAGACACATCCTATCTGCTCAAGTTCAAACAAATGCCTCAAAACTCTTTGGCCGGCATTTCATTCTGCAGCAAGATAATGATCCCAGACATACTGCAAAAGTTTTTCAAAGCTAAAAAATGGACAATTCTTGTGTGGCCAAGTCAATCATCCGACTGAACCCAATTGAGCATGCCTTTTATATGCTGAAGAGAAAACTGAAGGGAACTAGCCCCCAAAACAAGCAGAAGCTAATGATGGCTGCAATACAGGCCTGGCAAAGCATCACCAGAGAAGACACCCAGCAACTGGTGAAGTCCATGAATCGCAGACTTCAAGCAGTCACTGGCTGCAAAGGATATGGAACAAATACTACATGTTAAAGAAGGAACTGCAGATGCTGGAAAATCAAAGGTACACAAAATGCTGGAGAAACTCAGCGGGTGCAGCAGCATCTATGGAGCGAAGGAGATAGGCAACGTTTCGGGCCGAAACCCTTCTTCAGACTGATGGGTGGTGGGGGAAGGTGGAAGGAGGAAAGGAAAAAGGAGGAGGAGGAGCCCGAGGGCTGAGGGAGCGGTAGGAAGGGGAGGAGACAGCAAGGGTTAACAGAATTGAGAGAATTTGATGTTCATGCCGAGAGGATGCAGACTCCCCGAGCGGAATATGAGGTGTTGTTCCTCCAATTTGCGGTGTTGCTCACTCTGGCCATGGAGGAGGCCCAGGACAGAGAGGTCGGATACAGAATGGGAGGGGGAGTTGAAGTGCTGAGTCACCGAGAGGTCGGGTTGGTTAATGCGGACCGAGCGGAGGGGTTCAGCGAAACGATCGCCAAGCCTCTGCTTGGTCTCACCGAGATAGATCAGCTGGCATCTAGAGCAGCAAATGCAATAGATGAGGTTGGAGGAGGTGCAGGTGAACCTCTGTCGGACCTGGAAGGACTACTTGGGTCCTTGAAATGAATGGAGGGGGGGAGGTAAAGCGACAAGTGTAGCATCTCTTGCGGTTGCTAGGGAAAGTGCCCGGGGAAGGGGTGGAGCGGGAGGGAAGGGAAGAATTGATAAGGGTGTTGCGGAGGGAGCGGTCTTTGCGCAAGGCAGACGGGGGGGAGATGGGAAGATGTGGCAAGTGGTAAGGTCACGTTGGAGATGGCGAAACTGGCGGAGGACTATGTGTTGTATGTGCCGGCTGGTGGGGTGAAAGGTGAGGACCAGGGGGACTCTGCCCTTGTTGCGAGTGGGGGGATGGGGAGAGATGGCAGTGTTACGGTGTCTGGGGGAGACCCTGATGCGAGCCTCATCTATGGTGGGGGAGGGGAATCCCCGTTCCCTGAAGAATGAGGACATTTGTGATGCCCTGGTGTGGAACACCTCATCCTGGGAGCAGATGCGACGTAGACGGAGGAATTGTGAATAGGGGATGGAGTCCTTACAGGAAGCAGGGTGGGAGGAAGAGTAGTCCAGATAGCCGTGGGAGTCTGTGGGTTTATAGTGGATGTCGGTCAGGAGTCTATATCACCTGCGATGGAGATAGTGAGGTCAAGGAATGGAAGGGAAGTGTCGGAAATGGTCCAGGTGTATTTGAGTGCCGGATGGAAGTTGGTGGAGAAACGGATGAAGTCAGTCAGTTGTGTGTGGGTGCAGGAGGTGACACCAAAGCTACATGACTACTTTCATTTACATGACATTGCTGTGTCCCAAACATTATGGTGCCCTGAAATGGGGGGGACTACGTATAAACACAGCTGTAATTTCCACATTTGTGAAACGAAAATGGATAAAAATCGGCCTTTAGTGAAATCTGACAATATGCACTTTAACCACATGTGATTTTTTTCTATTACAAATCTCAAATTGTGGAGGACAGAGGCAAATAAGTATATGATGGGTCTTTGTCCAAAACATTATGGAGGGCACTGCAGAATCTGCCATATGCAGAATATCTGAACTTAAACAAAGATAACTTTGAAGGTACGAGAAGTGAATTGGCCAAGATAGACTGGCAAGTGATTCTTAAAGGGTTGACAGTGGATGTGCAATGGAAGGTATTTAAAGACTGCATGGATGAACTACAACAATTGTTCATCCCAGTTTGGCAAAAGAATAAATTGGGGCAGGTAGTGCATCCATGGATAACAAGGGAAATCAGGGATAGTATAAAAACAAAAGATGAAGCATACAAATTAGCCAGAAAAAGCAGCCTACCATAGGACTGGGAGAAATTCAGTCCAGCAGAGGAGGACAAAGGGCTTAATTAGGAAAGGGAAAATAGATAATGAAAGAAAACTGGCAGGGAACATAAAAACTGACTGCAAAAGTTTTTATAGATATGTGAAGAGAAAGAGATTAGTTAAAACAAATGTAGGTCCCTTGCAGTCAGAAACAGGTGAATTGATCATGGGGAACAAGGACATGGCAGACCAATTGAACAACTACTTAGGTTCTATCTTCACTAAGGAAGACATAAATAATCTGCCGGAAATAGCAGGGGACTGGGGGTCAAATAAGTTGGGGGAACTGAGTGAAATCCAGGTTAGCCGAGAAGTGGTGTTGGGTAAATTGAATGGATTAAAGGCCGATAAATCCCCAGGGCCAGATAGTCTGCATCCCAGAGTACTCAAGGAAGTAGCCACGGAAATAGTGGATGCATTAGTGATAATTTTTCAAAACTCCTTAGATTCTGGAGTAGTTCCTAAGGATTGGAGGGTAGCTAATGTAACCCCACTTTTTAAAAAAAGGAGGGAGAGAGAAAACGGGGAATTACAGACCAGTTAGTCTATCATCGGTAGTGGGGAAACTGCTAGAGTCAGTTATTAAAGATGGGATAGCAGTACATTTGGAAAGTGGTGAAATCATTAGACAAAGTCAGCATGGATTTACGAAAGGTAATTCATGTCTGACGAATCTTATAGTATTTTTCGAGGATGTAACTAGCAGAGTGGATAAGGGAGAATCAGTGGATGTGTTATATCTAGACTTTCAGAAGGCTTTCGACAAGGTCCCACATAAGAGATTAGCATACAAACTTAAAGCACACGGTATTGGGGGTTCAGTATTGATGTGGATAGAGAACTGGCTGGCAGACAGGAAGCAAAAGGTAGGAGTAAACGGGTCCTTTTCAGAATGGCAGGCAGTGACTAGTGGGGTACCGCAAGGCTCAGTGCTGGGACCCCAGCTATTTACAATATATATTAACGATTTGGACGAGGGAATTGAATGCAAATCTCCAAGTTTTGCGGATGACACTAAGCTGGGGTGTAGTGTTAGGTGTGAGGAGGATGCTAGGAGGCTGCAAGGTGACTTGGATAGGCTGGGTGAGTGGGCAAATGCATGGCAGATGCAGTATAATGTGGATAAATGTGAGGTTATCCAGTTTGGTGGCAAAAACAGGAGGGTAGACTATTATCTCATGGTGGCAAATTAGGAAAAGGGGAGATGCAACGAGACCTGGGTGTCATGGTACACCAATTATTGAAAGTAGGCATGCAGCAAGCAAGATGTTGGGCAGGGAGGTCCACTGCAGTTGTACAGGGTTTTGGTGAGACCACACCTGGAGTATTCCGTACAGTTTTGGTCTCCAAATCTGAGAAAAGAAATTCTTCCATAGAGGGGGTACAGAGAAGGTTCACCAGACTGATTCCTGGGATGTCAGGACTTTCATATGAGGAAAGAATGGATAGACTTGGCTTGTACTTGCTAGAATTTAGAAGAGTGAGGGGGGATCTTATAGAAACTTACAAAATTCTTAAGGGGTTGGATAGGTTAGATGCAGGAAGATTGTTCCCGATGTTGGGGAGGTCCAGAACAAGGGGTCACAGTCTAAGGACAAGGGGGAATTCGTTTAGGACCGAGATGAGGAATACATTTTTCACACAGAGAGTGGTGAGTCTCTGGAATTATCTGCCACAGAAGGTAGTTGAGGCCAGTTCATTGGCTATAGAGGGAGTTAGATGTGGCCCTTGTGGCTAAAGGGATCAGGGGGTATGGAGAGAAGGCAGGTACAGGATACTGAGTTGGATGATCAGCCATCATCATATTGAATGGCGGCGCAGGCTCGATGGGCTGAATGGCCTACTCCTGCACCTATTTTCTATGTTTCTATGTTTCTGTGCGAGAGGGTAGACGAAGGGTGAAGGAGATTCTTGAATATGCTGGCTGTTTTGTTGAGGCAGCGTAGATGGAGTCGATGGCGGGTGTCTGATCTGTGTGATGGACTGGGCTACATCTACAACTCTATGTAGTTCCTTGCGGCATTGGGCAGAGCTGTTCCCATCCAAGGTGTAATACTACTAATACTATGCTTTCTTCATTGTATCTGTAGAACTTGATAAGAGTTGGAGATGTGCCCACCTTCCTTAGTCTCCTGGGTAGTAGAGGTATTGGTGTGTATTTATTGGCTATAGTTTCAATGTGGTTGGTGTAGCAAAAATTGTTGATGATATTTACCTCAAGGAATTTGAACTATTGTTGCCTATTTCCACTTTGTTGCTGATGCTGACTGGGACCTAAACTCTGCCTCGTTTCCTGGTGGCAATATCTAACTACTTTGGTTGAAGGGGAGGTCTTTATGCCATGTTATCAATCTCGCCATCTCTTTCGTTACTCTGTCTTGTCATCTTTGGAGATCTGGCCCATCACAGGATGTCATCTGCAAACTTATTAATTGAATTAGAGCAGGATGTGTGCGTGCGCGTTTAAAAATAGCAAATTTCCAATCAGCAATTTTAAACTTTGAATTTTAATTGTTGTTACTATGTCAATTGACTGTTTCAATGCTTGCTTTCTTTGTAATTAGCCGGTTTTCGTGTAGGTTATCCATTTGTAATATTAATTCAGCACTAACGATGCCTGAACTGCTGGGGAATTCCTGAAGCTCTGCATTCCCAGCTTTTTTCATGATTACTTTTAGGGAGAATCAGTGGATCGAAAGAGACAGCATAGAAACCGGCTCTTCAGCCCATCATGACTGCACCGGCCATCAATCACCAACATAGAAAGCCTGAACGATCATAAATTATTGTCACTTTCATATAAAGGCTTGACTCCATCCATGACTGTTCATCTGCTGTTGATATCCACACTCATGCTTTTGTTACTCTTAACTTAATTGTTCATGTGCTCCTACCCAGCCTCTGGCATCCACTCTTAACCATATAACCATATAACAATTACAGCACGGAAACAGGCCCTCTCGGCCCTTCCACTCCGTGCCGATCATTTGTTTTCCCCTAGTCCCATCTACCTGCACTCAGACCATACCCCTCCATTCCCTTCCCGTCCATATACCTATCCACTTTACTTTTAAATGTTAAAATCGATCCTGCCTCCACCACTTCTGCTGGAAGCTCATTCCACACAGCCACCACCCCCTGAGTAAAGAAGTTCCCCCTCACGTTACTCTTAAACTTCCGTCCCTTAATTTGCATGAAATGCCCTCTTGTTTGAATCTTCCCTACCCTCAATGGGAAAAGCTTATCCACGTCAACTCTGTCTATCCCTTTCATCATTTTAAAGACCTCAATCAAGTCCCCCCTTAACCTTCTGTGCTCCAAAGAATGAAGACCTAACTTGTTCAACCTTTCTCTGTAACATAGTTGCTGGAACCCTGGCAACATTCTAGTAAATCTCCTCTGTACTCTTTCTATTTTGTTGACATCCTTCCTATAATTAGGCAACCAAAATTGTACACCATACTCTAGAATTGGTCTTGCCAATGCCTTGTTGTTTAAAACTCGCCACGTCTAATCTTGCATCATTAATTTATCCCATTACTCTTTGATTGCTGTCCCACATTGATTTTAATTAAGCAAAGCCTAAATCTTTAAAATTCTCATCTTTATTCTTGTATTGCTCGATGACCCTTTCCCTTTTTTTGTGATCTGTTCCTTCGAGTAAATAGTTACAATTCACAAATGACTTTGTTTTTGGTTAATAATAATTGCATTTTTGTAATTCTCCAGGCATCGAAAGCAGATGAAGCGGATCTTTCTTGTGTGATTGAAAGTGATGAGGAGCTTGAGAATGAGATGATCAAAGTAAGGCTTATTTAAATTATAACATTTAACAACAAAATATTATCTGCCTGACCAGTTCAATTGTTTGTATCTTGGCTTGGCACAAGTGGCATAACAACTTAAAAGTTAAAATCCTTGGTTCCACCTGTGGACTAATTCTTGTCTCTTAAGTGACATAGACCAACTTCCATAGGAACACAGAGAGGAACAGAACTGTTTCTTAAGAGGAACATCACGGTCCACTTTTCTTCATTTATTCAATAGATTTTCACTGAGCAGTAACAATGGTGAAAAGATTTCACGTCTGCACATTTTCAGTTAGCACCTTCTCGAGCTAAAATGTAACTTTTCAGTGAAATATACAGATGATTATACTGGATCAACTGAATTAGAACAAAAAAACATAAAAATGATATTTAACTGAGAGTAGCCACAAGAAACACTGATTAAAAATAATCTCCTTTTTATACTGACTGCCTTCCCTCTCCACTCTGTGCCAAATTGGGTTGTCAAGCTAGAACATTAATCAGAATCAGAATAGTACTTTATTTGCCAAGTAAGTTTTGCAACATACCAGGAATTTCATTTGCTAAGTCAGTCATACAAGTAAAAAGCAACAGAACACCCAAAACACATTTTAACATGAACATCCACCACAGTGACTCCTATACATTCCTCACTGTGATGGAAGGCGAAATAAAGTTCAAGTCCCTTCCCTTTGTTCTCCTGCGGTTGGGGGTCTCGAGCGCTCTGTTGATGGGACGATCTTGACTCCCGTAGCCGGCGGCATTCGGGCCTTCGAGGCGATCAGTTCCCGCATCGGGGATGTCAACTCCCCCGCGCCGGGCGATCGAACCTCGCGTCGGACCTTCTGGTTGAACCTTCTGCTTCGTTGGAGCTTCCCGACTCGGCCTCTCACGAGACTGAGCACTTGATGGTAAGTTCACAGGCTGCGGTTGGAGCGATCCCAGGCAAGGGATCAGCTCCGATGTTAAGTCCATGCCTCCTCGGGTTCGCGACAGCCCGAGGAGGCCTCCAGCTCCATCGATGGAAGGCCGCAGAGCGCCCGGAGAATGCGATCTGAAAAGTAATCACATCTCCGGCAAGGTAAGAACCTGAAAAAAAGTTTTCCCGATCCCCTCCCCCTACATAAGACAAACCAGAGGACATTAAAACAAACTTTTAACAAACACACAAAATTAAAAAATATATGAAAACACGAACAGACTGCCGGCGGAGCTGCCATCGTACGGCGCCCCTGGTGGTATTAACATTCCCCGCAATCCCCTCTTCCCCCCCCCCCCCCCCCCCCCCCCCGAACCCGACAGATGCTGTTTAACCCGCTGTCCTCCAGCAGCTTGATTTTTACTCCATATTGCAGCTTCTATAGTTTCTACTGTCTCTAATAAAACTGATGTTAATGGGGTGAATACCCCAGTAGCTGGAGTTGTTCCTTGCACAAAAGAGCATAATTGTGTGTTAGAGGACAATTATGTCAGCCCAAGAATATCGGGGTAGTGTCCTTCTACAACCCATCTTCTGCTATTTCATCAACAACCTTCCTTTCATTGTAGGCTTAAATGAGGGATGTTTGTCGACAGTTGGAATTAAACATAGCTTATGCACACCTTAGTCTTCAGTTGCATGAAGCAAGACAGATAATATATAGAGACAAGGCACAATTCAGGAAGTGATAGAATGCTCTGCTTGGAAGACTGCAGCTCCAACAGTGCTCAAGAAACCTGACACTATTCAGGACAAAACAGCATTCTCTAAACGGCACACCATCCTGACTTGGAAATATATCCCTCTTTATCTTCACATGATTGAGTTCCTGGTACTCAATTCTGCTCAACAGTATTGCCTTCAAACATTTTCCTGACATTTGAGGTCATTCAACGCATCTACCTTCTATGTTGACTATCAGAGCAATCCCATTCCACCAATTATTTCCCAGTCGCTTATTCTCTCTCATATGCCCATAAACTGTTCCTTGATTCTCTTGCCATCCACATACTTTGAGCATTTACAGTAGGCAATTAACATACCATCTTTGGACTATGGGAGGAAGCCAGAGCATTTGGGAGAATCTTGTCGGGAAAATTTGCAAACTGTATCTAGCAAGCAACAAGGCTAGGACTGGATAGATCGATTGTCCGAACAAAATATCAGAATTCAATCTTGCCTCCACACTCTTGTGTGTTATGATTTTATTAAACTATAGCGTGCATTGTCTACTGGTGTTTAAAAGTGGTGTTTTACATGCATCAGTGTCCCAAGGCAAATGTCCCATTTTGCATTTTTGATGAAGTCTGTAAACCAAGTCATTGCTTACATTTTAAGCAATGACTAGACTGCGTGGGACCCGTTGGGTCCCTGTCACATGGGAGGCCTGGTCTCCCAGCGCAACCCGTTCCCCCAACGCAATATTCTGCCACTCACGCCCATCCTCCTCCCATCAAATCCAACCCTCCCTGTTCCCCTCTCCCCCACCTTGCCCATCACCCCGGACCCCTTCTACCTCCCTGCACTCCACTATCCCTCTACCCCCACTCCCTCCCTCTCTCCCCCCCTCCCTCCCTCCCTCATCCCTCTCTCCCCCTTCCCCTGTGTTGTGGGCCGGCATGCGGTGCTCCCTCTCTCTGTGTAACACTGTGTTGCTTTAGGGCCCCTCCCGGTGTCTGCCAGTCCTGGGACCCGCAGTGTCCCTCGCCAGTGGGTAAACAGCGGGGCTGGGCGCTGCGCTGCCCCCACCCCATCTCCCTCTACCACCCCATCACCCTCCCCATTTTCCCCATCCTCCCCTCTCTCCCATTCCCTGCCCCAGGGCCTACCCAGGTCATAGAGCAGCGCCAGGGCCTGGAACTCAGCCTGGTTCTCATACTCGGCCCGGCCCTGGCTGTAGGCGGCCAAAGCACTCGTGGACCTGAGCCTTGACAGAGCTGGAATTGCTGTGCCAGGGGCGGGGTGAGGGTGGCGGGTGGCTGAGCCAGAATTGCCCGTAGAGCAGGAATCGGAGGCTGGTACACCTGGACCAGGCCCTGGGCTTGGGCACGACTCCAGCCCTCAGCTCGGCCGCCGCCTGGGCTCCAGTCCAGGCCCAGACCTAATCTCCGGGCCCATCCCTGACCCCGGACCCAGGCTCGTCCTTGGTTCCAGCCCAGGCCCAGTCCCCGGGCTTGGCCCGCGGCACCGCCCTCCCCACCAGGTACTGCGTAGCCACAGCTCCTCGGGCGGCGGCACCACTCCTTCACCATGGTGGCCCCCAGCCGATTGAGAGCGGACGCGGCCAATCACCGTCCTGGTGACGCCCCTTCCTGTGTGACAGGAGAGGAGACCAACCTGCCTGACGGCAATCTACGCATGCGTGATTTATATGATTATTAAAGCCCGATAACTGTTACAATATACCATCGATCGGAATGAAACTTGTTGCGCTCGCAGCACAGGAGAATGATGAGTAAGGAGGCGAAAAATCGCAGCGCTATCGCGTACCGTTTTTGTGCAAATAGAAAAACCCCGCAAAATGGAAGAGTACAAGATCAGATTTTAGTTAAGTATAGATAGATAGATATAATAGTTAACCCTTGCAATCAACAGTTTTTGTCTGAGCTCAGTAATTGGGACTTTCCGTTGCGGGTTAGTAGGCCTTTTAAATGTAATGGGGGGGAAAAGGATACTTTTGTTAGATATTGTAATTCAGCCGAGTTTTAAATGATTCCTTTAAAATGCCCACTAGATGGCACCCCTTTAATAGATATGCACAGAAGTGCAACTGCAATGCGCAAGTCATGTTCCCTTGGGCGTTTATGTCGTACTGTTTCGGCTGAACTGGTAGCCAGGTGTTCCCATCAGTATAGTTTGGGATTTAATATGATATTTCCCCCCCCTCCCCCCTCCCCCCCTCCCCCCAAATGAGAAGATCCCTGGAATTCTGCTCAAATGAACCAGTTATTTGTTTTATTCAAAACAGAGAAGGTTAGGCTTTTGGATATTACAAAGGTCAATTGGTACAGAGGTTGGGAAGGCAAATGGTGGTTGGATAAAAGGTCATCCATGATATTGAATGTGGAGCAAGCTCAAGTGTCCACATTGATTTATTCACACACCTCCTTCTAACTGTCCAGGGACAGACAAATCTAGCATTGGTGCCCATCCATTTTTTGTATTTTATCCAAGTCATTTTGCTGGATATCTGAGTAATTGTGAAATAACCAAACTGATGTAGAATTATACACAGACCAGGTCAGGGCAGCCACTTTATTTTCCTCAATTACATTAACGAACAAGAAAGATTTTTATGACATTCGCATAATTTTTACATCATTAGTTGGTGGTGTTGGTCAGCATAGACACAGTGGCCAAGGGACTTGTTTCAGAGGCATAATTTTACAGCCTTTGGCCCAACTTGTTCATGCTGATAAAGATGCCTACCTCTGTTAATACCTCTGCATTTGACGCATTGTGGGATAGCAGGCTGACCGAAACTGAGCACAGCACTTCAACCTCTGAGGAACACCACTGGTCACGAGCCTCCAGTCCAACAAATAAAACTGGGCTCCAAATGTAATATTGTGATTGTCTACAGGAAATGAACAGGCCACACTAACGCAGCATCTCTGCTTCTGCCTCTCACGGAATGCATTTTCTGGATATTTTTGCTAATCGTTTTCCAGGTACTGGAAAATGTGGACGGCTGCTCTGAACAGGACTCCGAAGAATCTCTAAGTTTACTGGACGAGACTGCATCAGAGGAATTATTTGGACTGCAGGATGAGGAAGATGAAAGGATCGAGGAAGAAGAGGAGAAGTGGGGTAAATTGACTGAGAAAGACTGGTTCTTTCCATGATGCATTTCCGTGCAATATTTTATCATTTTGTCAAAGAATTAACATGATTAATTATTATTTTAGATAAGTATATAGTAAACAGATCATTTGCCGTCGACCATATTATTTTGGTATGCATTCCATTTTTTACTTTTTTGTTTGTTCTAGATACTACAATACCAGAACCAAATGAAAACCAGATCAAATGTCTAAAAACTTACTTTGGACATTCTAATTTTAAACCGTAAGTCATAATTTTACAGAACATCTGGATGACTTTGCAAGAAGCATTATTGCTATTTCATAAAATTTTCACACACAAATAAAAAGGGCAAAGAAGAATTAACCCTGTTCTCGTTGGACAGGAGGTGCAGAAGCTTTGTACAGAAGTCCCACACCCCTGCAGTTAGGAACAGCTACGTTACTACAATTATTAAACTATTGAACCCATCTGCACAGCCCCAATTCTACCTTAGCAAGAGAGTACAATGGATCATCTCTTGCACTCTCATGGATTTGCTTTCTAATTGTGAATTAGCACTAATGTCTTGTGTTAGTCTTTTATCTTTCCACTATAATTTGTGTTGAGTACTTTTATACTCGCTATACTTGTGCAAATGACAATAAACATGACTCGACCTTACATGAAATGTTAATTCTGTTTCTTTCGTCACAACCCGTACCTGACCAGCTGAATATTTCCAGCACTGTCTGTTCAGATTTCCAGCACATGCAGTTTTTTTTAATTTTTGTAATGTTTATACACAAATCTTTAAGTTTTCTTGACAAAGGGATAATGAATAAAATATTAGACAATAGATGCAGGAGAAGGCCATTCGGCCCTTCGAGACAGCACCACCATTCAATGTGATCATGGCTGATCATCCCCAATCAGTACCCCGTTCCTGCTCTCCACATATCCCCTGACTCCGCTATCTTTAAGAGCCCTATCTAGCTCTCTCTTGAAAGTATCCAGAGAACCGGCCTCCACCGGTTATAACTGAGGCAGAGAATTCCACAGACTCACAACTCTCTGTGAGAAAAAGTGTTTCCTCCACTCCGTTCTAAATGGCTTACCCCTTATTCTTAAACTGTGGCCCCTGGTTCTGGAATTCCCCAACATCGGGAACACGTTTCCTGCCTCTAGCATGTCCAAACCCTTAACAATCTTATATGTTTCAATAAGATCCCCTCTCATCATTCTAAACTCCAGAGTGTACAAGCCCAGCCGCTCCATTCTCTCACCATATTATGGTCACTATCTTCTAATGGCTCATTAACCTCAAGTTCCTTTATCAAATCCGGTTCATTACATAACACTAAATCCAGAATTGCCTTCTCCCTGGTAGGCTCCAATACAAGCTGCTCTAAGAATCCATCACAAAGGCACTCTACAAAGTCCCTTTCCTGGGGTCCAGTACCAACCTGATTTTCCCAGTCTACCTGCATGTTGACATCTCCCATAACAACCACAGCATTACCTTTGCTACATGCCAATTTTAACTCCTGATTCAACGTGCACCCTATGTCCAGGCTACTGTTTGGGGCCTGTAGATAAGTCCCATTAGCGTCATTTTACACTTGCAATTCCTTAGTTCTATGCATACTGACTCCACATCTCCTGTTTCAATGTCACCCCTTGCAAGGGACTGGATTCCATTCCTCACCAACAGAGCTAACCCACCCCCTCTGCCCACCTGTCTGTCTTTTCGATGGGAGGTATACCTTGGATATTCAGTTCCCAGCCCTGGCCCTCTCGCAGCCGTGTCTCTGTAATTCCCACAACATCATACTTGCCAATTTCTAACTGAGCCTCAAGCTTGTCCACTTTATTTCTGCGTATTCATATACAGCACTTTGATCTCCGTATTCATGTCCCCCCCCTTGCACCGCTCGCAATTGACCCTGACCTTACTCTTTTGTCCCTTCTCAAACTTTCCTTTCCATTAATTCGAGAATCTTTTGTAATTTTGATAAAGCCTCCTTTCCTCCTCGCCTAAGACTCTCAAGCCAAAGACTCACACTTTACTCACAAGTCTGCTCCCCTAGAGCTGCCTTGCTTATATTGACTGATAAATTGCCTAATTTACAAACTAAATTCCTCAGTTTTAAACTGTTTTTCCCCTGTGACTTACTCACCTTTCCCACGGGTTTCAACCAATAAGCTCTTCTCCCTGCTTCTCTTTGATTGCTGCTTGTCCAAGATCCACTGGGCTTTCAACAAAATAGCTTCAATCAGTTGAAATTCTAAGTCTTAAACATTTACGGAGATGGAAGCGATGCTCACTGGTCCTAGTACTGTTATTTTTTATCTTTGGTCAAACCTAATGCTTTTAGCAAATTGTGGTTGGAGTACAATGGAACTGGAATTCTGCATCCTTTGAATCAGCATCGGATTACAACTTAGAGACTATTTTTAATGTGGTCTGAGGTGGCATTTTTGTAATTTTCTCTATAAAATGTTGCAAAATCATCATTATAAAAGTCCCTTTTTAAAATAAACAATCACGTTATAGTAAACTATCAGTGAACCTCAAATGCAATTTTTAAATTGTGCCTTTTTGATTTAACTTTTTCATCATGCAGAGCGCACTCAAAACAAATGTATTTGGTAAAATGCATGCTGTTCTTTTAACAGATCAAATCTTCCATTGTAAACTGGATACATTCCAGAGGCTGCATACTAAAATTATGATTCTTTTTATGGCTTTTAAAAATTAAGTTACCACATCTGTTGTGCTTTGTAATAAAAAGCATGGGATGAGTTGGAGCACTGCACCCTTGAATGTAGTTTGCAGTATCTTATTTAATTGTTTGGACACATTGGGTATGTTGATGGTGTCGCATTTAGTTTGGCACAACTCGGCCAATTAAGTCTACTCCACCATTCAATCATGGTTGATCTATTTTTGACTCCTCATCTTCATTCTCCTGCCATCTCCCCATAACCTTAGGATAATTTAATTACAAATGTTTAAGTTAATTTGCTCTTCCAAATGGAATATGTATATTGACATGTTGTGCAGCTGCTCATCTAGGCAATCATTTCCATTCATATTTCCCTGTTCCGCTTCTTAACCTATTAAATATTTGAAGTACACTTCTAATCAGATTTATTACATGTCACACTCATGGATGTGGCATCTTATGGTATCTATTATATCTACATGAAAACAAATCCACCATGGTTTCAGAAACTGCAAATCATTGAATGAGATTCCAGGTCACTGAATTAATTGGCTATCTACTAGTATTTAGGTCCATATTTCAGAATAGACTTGCACATCCATATGCTTTGGATATTTTTTGTTGGTTGCCTCTTCCAACTCTGCTACTCCCCATCAAACCCTCCATTGGCAGTTGCCTTGGTCTGCTGAGATGTTGGTCAGAGGTTATCATCCTGCCCCTCTTTGTTTAATAATTCTCTCTTTTTTAGAAATCTTCTTAAAGTCCATTACTTTGGGCTTCTGGTTAATCCTCCTAATAATCTATAATTTAATGTTTGTTTTATTTTGATTACCCTTTATGGTAATTTAACACTTACAAATTCAATTGCTCTATAATTTGAAGAGATGAAGCATATATAAAGTCAATAAAAATGTGTTATGATTTACAGGGTTCAGTGGAATATTATCCATTCAGTGCTTCAAGAGAGAAGAGATAATCTAGTTGTTATGGCAACTGGTAAGTATTAGAAAAAATGTATGTGTTCCAGTACACAGAATTTATTTGAAGTATATATATATTTTTTAATATGTGGGGTTTACTTGCAAGGCAATGTTAATTATCCATCCAAAGTTGCCTTTGATAAGATAGAGGTGGACTGCTTTTGATTGTTGCTGTACCTGTGATAAAGTTACACTCAGTATGATTCCAGGCTTTCTCCTGTAGCAACAACAATGAAGAAATAGAAATTATATAATGTTAAGTATATTAAAGGGAACTTTAAAGGTTATGATCTTTATTTGCCGCTAGTCCTCTTATACTAATTGATTGTAACGGCAATTGATTTGACATATGCTACAGGAGAAGTCTTAACAACTTGGTGTTAAGCAACATGTAGATATATTAATAGAGTATTAACATACAAGATTAGCCATACAGCTTGCTTTACCATTCAAGAAGACCGTTAGTGAACCTGTGCCTCATTTAGATTCTCATGTGATTCCCTTATTCTCTGGTTCCTTGTGTATTCAAAAAAAAATATTGACCTAAGAAATATTGATTTTAAATATTGAAATGATTAACCTTGAAAGTACTAAAGGATTGAACATCCAAAGCCCTTGGATGGAGCATTACACAGATTAATAACTCAAACAAAATAACATTTGAATCACCTTATTCATAAGTGGTAGACTTCATATTCTGAAACATTGCCCCATAGATCCAGAGTTCCTCCAAACTTGATACTCCACTGAAGAATCTTGTATATTTCAAATAGATCATTTCTCACTGACCTCTGTTTATGGGGCCATATTTTATTTCAGCATAAGTTAGTACATGGACATAAAGGGAATTTAGTTTGTAACTCGCTGGTAATTTTCATCTACCATGCAGTTTGAGAAACCAATTACTTTTGTTTTTGATTGAACAGGTTATGGGAAGAGTTTATGCTACCAATTCCCAGCTGTTTACACAGGAGGTGTTACAATAGTGATTTCACCCCTCATATCTTTGATGGAGGATCAAGTATTACAATTAAAGTAAGGTTATTCAATATAATTTATTTCCTTATTTTCCCTTTCTCTTTTGTTGGAATTTTCACTGTGCTTATGTCCTTGATTAGTTAATTCCTTTGGATCCAATTATTCTTGTCTGAGATCAAGAAGTGAATATTTGTAAATTATTTAGGTACCATGGACATTATGGCTTAACCTTATCACCACTATACCTGATGCCCAGATGTGAGCACTGCTTGTTAGTGTGGACTGAAAAAACAGGCTGTTCATGAATACCGCTGTACATGATCAATGGAAGTTCATGTGTAGATTCATTGACCAGATAGGAACATGTGCTATAATGGTGTTTCTATCTCAAATACTTTGGTACAAGAGCATTTGAGAATTGTTGGTCCAATTGCATAGTGCCCTGGTCTATGCGAGTTAAGAGTTCAAGTCAGCTATATTTTATTGGAATTGGGAATATTTAGAAAGCAGATAGGGTTTTGAAGTGGCAGCATTGTAAGAATGAAGCAGAGCACCAATTAGAATAGTATAGTCTGTCACTGCTTCATCTGAAAGAATTGTTTGGGGTTTTGTGAGCGTTTTCCATCATTGCAGTTTATTGAATTAAGGTTACTCTCGACTATTGGTCATTGACTGATCTCCCTACTTTAGGAACAATATGTGCTATCAATGATGTGCAAAGGAATCCTGGAGGCCAAGTTCATAGCTCACCACGGGTGGCAGCACAAGTAGATAGGGTGGTAAAGAAAGCATATGGTAATTGCTAGTGGCATTGAATACGAGTCAAGAAGTTATTAATACGAGTCAATACTTTAGTTAAACTGCATCTGGAGTATTGCATGCAGTGCTGATCGCCCCATTCCAAGAAAGATGTGGAGGCTTTGGTGAGGGTGCAGAAGATATTACAAAAATGTTGCTTGTATTAGAGGGTTTCAGTTATAAGGAGAGGTTAGATAAATCTGGATTGTTTTCTCTCGAACATCGGAGGTAGAGGGGAGACTTGATAGAAGTATATAAAAATATACAGGCATAAAAGATCAATTTAACTAGGCACCATGTTTGGCAGAAACATTGTGACCTGATGGTCCGTTCCTATGCTATGTTCCTACTGTTCTATGTTCTATATTTGTGATAGAAGTAGTGCTGCAAAGATCTTCAATTAAAAGCCATCTCTTCAGCTGCTTAAGGCCGAGGACCTAGGATTCCTGAAGGTTCTATTTTTATGCTCTCGTGAATGACTTCGAATAATTTACTCCCTCAGTGCACGTCGTTAATGAAACTGCATCTGCATAATCCTATATGAATGCAGTTCATACAAAGTTGCTTTGTGTCATTAAAATGGCTCCCTGTATGTAAACTTAAAAGAATTAGATTTACAAAATAGAGAATTTTTTAAAATGCCTCAATAAAAGAAATCTCTATTAAATCTTTAAAAAATGGTATAACTCCAGGACCAGATTATAGGCTCGGAATTGCCCAAATGGTGTTATATGAGCCCACATTGAACGAATCATTGAACGAATCTAGTTTGCCAGGATGTATAGAGCAATTGCTTTACCGATCAGCACAAAGACTAAGCAAAATTGTTAATGAATTAATTCATCCTGAAAACAAGCACTCGAAAAGAAGTGATAAAAAAGACTTGTAGTCATCTCGTTGTGCAGAAAAAGCTTTTGACCAGGTGGAAATATCTATTTTCGGTGATGGAAGCCTTTAAGCTTGGTGATAAGTTTACTAATGCAAATCCAACAGCTAGAATAATAACAAATTATATGTTATCAACTAAGCTCGAGGTTGTAGACAAGGCTGTCCTTTATCAGTTTGCGTCAATCGAACCCCTTGCTGATACGTTATATGACGATATACTATTTATATTACAAAAACCGGAGGAATTTGGTTTTTAATTTCAGGATATAGCAAATTGAATAAAAGTGAACTTATGGAATAATTTACAGATCTTGGTATTTTTGTTACAAAAGATTTGACTTTTTATCTAATTTCCTTATATTGTGTTCGCAATAAGATACAATTATTATATTTTTTTCAATCAATCCCGATATATCCTTGATTGTCATAACCTACAAAAATCAAGAATGGTAAAATAAACGGCTTTACCAAATTTTAATTATTGGGCTTGGTGCTCTAGTCAAGAAAAACTTGCGAAAATCTGATAATAGAGCATTGCTAGCTCTTAAATTGGGGAAAAATAAAGGAATTCTAAACATCTCTATCATTTCTTTCATTTCAAGACAACAAACTTACGGGCTATCAATATTTACAAATAGAAACTATATTTCCGCAAATACACAAGAACCTTAGAAATAGCTTGAATGCATACAAAATGATATCCCATCATTCTACACATATACATTATAAACATGCACTTATACAGTTTCTTATGTTGATAAATGTCAAATCATGGAAGCAACTCTGTCAGCAAAACAATCTTTATGATTTATGACCCAAAGTTAATCATACTTGGACCGGAAATGGAACAGGAATCTGAACTGACTATTCTTTAATAATGGGAAAAATTAAATATTAAAATTTTGGAAAGGCCCTGTATCCCCAACAATTAAAATGTGGAATACAGAAATGACGGAGACAGGAGAGATTGAGACTTGTCCTCCATGGACCTCTTCAAGCTCCCTAGGCACAATGAGACTTGACTGGAGGCTGAATATCTGATACACATAACACATCAATCCAAGATTGGAGAAAAAATGAGTGTTTGTATGAAAAAGATTATAGATGTAAACTTGTAATTATATAAAAACTATGTACTTTCAATATACAATAACTATGCGATGCTATGATTTGAGAAATCTAAGTGTATTACTTATATTAGGAATAAAATATACTCCCAATATATAAAATAAATAATAACGGAATGTATAAATGGATAATACTCTCCTTGTGTACTTAAGTTGAAGACAAAAGAAAACAAGCACACTTGCATTGATTTCTTTCATAGTTTTATTAATCATTCAATTTGTCACATGAAGAAAATTGAAAAATATCCATTATTTAGAGAAGAACTAATAGCTGCCATAAATAAACTTAAGTTGAAGACAAAAGAAAACCAGCTATTTTTCTTTCATCATTCAATTAACATGCCCATTTTGAAAACAGGCCTTTTGGCTCAACTCATTTACACTGATCATGATGGCTATCTACGCTAGTGCCGTGCAACCACATTTGGCTATATCCCCCTAAAAAAAATCCTAACCATGTCTTTTAAATGTTATTGTACCTGTCTCACCACTTTCTTTGGCAGCTTGTCCCATATACCTACCACGCTCTGTGTGTAAAAGTTGCTCCTCGGACTCCTATTACATCTCCCCTATCTTAAACCTATGCCCACTAGATCTTGATTTCCCCCCACCCTGGGAAAAACGCTGCATTCACCATATCTATTTCCCTCATAATTTGGTACACTACTATGGGATTACCCCTCAGCCTCATGCATTCCAAGGAATATAGTTCTGCCCTGTCCAATTTCTCTACATAGCTCAGGCCCTCGAGTTCTGGCAGCATCATTATAACCCTAGCTAGATTAATCTTTCCTATAGCAGGGTGACCAAAACAGAATGCAATGCCCCAAGTACATAATCGCCAGCGTCTTATATAATTATAACATAGAGTTCCAACTTCAATACTCATTTGGCCTGGCTGATGAAGCCCAATGTGTCAAAAGCCTTCTTCACCACCTTATCTATCTGTGACGCAACTTGCAGGGACCTATGGACTGCTACTTCTAGATCCCTCTGCTCTACAGTGAAGGTCCTGTCCTAGTTTGACTTTCCAAAAAGCAACACATTACACTTAATTGAATTAGCCATTCCTTGGCTCACTTGCCTAGCTGGTGCCACCTATCGGAATGTCATCAGCATACTTATTTCTCATGCCTTGTACATTCTCATCCAAGCCATTAATACAGATGAGAAATAGCAATTGGCCCAGCACTAATCTGTGAGTCACACCACCAGCCATAGGCATCCATTCTGAAAATCAACCTTCCACCATCACCCTTTGCATCCTACCATGAAGTTTGATATCCAGTTATCTGGCTCTTCCAGGATCTCTTGCAATCTAACCTTCCAGAGCAGTCTATATGCAAATCCTGATCAAAGGCGAACAATTTAAAGTCCATGCAGACAGCATCTACAGCTCTGCGTTGTCAACTTTCTTGGTTACCTCTTCAAAAAAAATTGATCAATTTTGTGAGGCATGATCTCCCACATCGAAAACCATGCTAAGTGTATTTGCTCAACCCCAACATCCTCTTCAGTCATTTTCCTACTTCAATATCCTCAGACTGTCCTTAATACATCGCCCTTAAGGGACTGTCCCACTGCAGCGACCTAATCTGCGAGTTTAAAAGAGTGTCTTCAACCTTCAAGCTCGCAGCAGGTCCTATGAGGTCACAGGAACTCTTGATTTTCAGAATTCTCGAGGGAAGTTCCCGAATACTCGCAGCCTCAGCTAGGTTGCGGAACATTTTCCGCGAGTAAAAATTAATTCTCACTCAATACCCCATAATTGTCAATATTAACATTTAAAAAAATATGTGGTATTAATACATGTCACATTTATAAGAAGCTGCACGTTGTGCCCTGTTTTGCAAAGCATTTGATCATAGTGCTGGTGTTGGTAAGTGGATTCTAGCTGTTCATGGTAGCTTATTTACGGTAATAGGGAAATAAAACCACCTGCAACTATAGTTTTAATTCAGCAATAATCAAATCCCCTCTGACAAGTAGGATGCATGGATGTATTTAGATAATTTCAATTGTTTAGCTAGTTAAATAATAATCCACGCAGTGAGCTGAGCTTTGTATGTTATTTGCAAGAGGATTAGCCTGGCTTGTTCTTGGGAATTAAATTTTACAGCGCAGAATGAGACCACTTATTCCATTCAGTTTTTGTTTCCTCTTTCAAAGAGCTATTTATTCCCATTCCCATTCCTTTGCTCCATTAATTCCATTCAACTGTTATTTACCCAGAGCCCTAAAATGTTTTCCGCATCAACTTTTGAGTTTTGCTATTGAATTTGCTTCCCCCTATCTTTCAGATAGTGCATTCTGGCTTGCCACAACTCATTGCATCTAAGGAAAAACATTTCTAATTATCTTCCTTGATAGTAAAGGGAATACCAAGTTCCTCTGTACTTTAGTGTGGTGTTAGCAGATAAACAAGTCAAAATGAGACTTTAAGGAGAACATTATACAAAAGGATCAAATGGATCTCTGAATCAACAAATAATATGAGAGAGCACTTCATCATACTGAAAGATGATCAACTTGTCTAATTGTGAAACAGCAAATAAAATGAATTGTAATTTGGTTGAAATTGACGCAATTAATAACGATATTAGCGTATAACACAGTGCATAATTACTTTAATAATTTCATATTTTTTAACTTCCAGGGGACATTTCAAAGTTATTTACATGACACCTGAATACTGTTCGCAATCGATTTCATTACTGAAGAAACTTGATGATACCATTGGTATTTACAATCTACATTTTTTAATTGTTTTTTCATGTGCATAACAAAACATAGAAATATTGGTTTATTGGAATGTATGTGCTGCAGTTTGCATACATTATTCAAGTTAAATAAAAATGACACTTGGCTTTGAGCATTGTTCATGCTGTCAGCGATCAGGACTGACAGATTCTGGCAACTTTAATTCCAAGTCGAATTTACATTTTGAATTCAGATGCACTTTGTTTGTCTTCTATAAACTAATGGTCATAAAGACAACAGCATAAGTAGAGGGGTGCAGATAGCTTTCACTGGACAGAGAACACCACTTTTATTATCTTTTTGGGAACATTGAAATCACTTAACATTACATTCTGACATGAAATTAGAATGTTGCACTTAGAGGGTAATAGAACGAAATTAGCAAGAATCCATTTTCCTATTTTCATTTTCAAATTATGTATTTGATCCTTATGTTTATGTGTTAAGGTAATATAGGGCTTGTTTTGTTTTACTCAATGGACTTCTTGGCAGAATTAAATGGACGAAGGGTTCTGAAAATGTGCATCAGTGCACGTAATTATCAGTCTGTGATAAATGGAGGATGTAACTACATCATAGCCAGTTGTGATATATATGTAGAGAGATAGGATGACCATGCAAGTATTCAAAAAAAATGTTTTTCCATAATCCTAATTCTTTGAAAGGAATTATTGAGAAAATTGTGCTACATCCCACAGATAATGACGAGCCCATAAAAATGGTGTAATGCGTGCAGTCAGTCATGCAAGTAGTAGCTATTTATTCCACCAGGCTTGAACCATCCCTTAGTTAATCACAAAACACTTTTTGGTTTCTTTTCATGATCCATTTCGATAGCTCTTCAATATCAAGTACAATTGTGCTTTTAATATGTAGAGCAATTGATTCCATAAATATCAAAATGTATTTTCATTTATATTTCAATATGTTTCAATCAGGAGTATTCACCTGAAAGCCATCAAAGGCATCAAAAATGGATTGGGTTGAGCTTGTACTAAACGGCAATCAGATTTTTGTAACTAAGCTTTTGATTTAGATTTGGAGTCTCAATATTATTTATGAATGGTGGATGAGAAAAAGACAGAAGAATCATTAAGCCCTTCAATCCCACTCCGGCATTCAGTAAAATAATTCCCTTAACTCCACTTTCCTCCCTGTACTCATAATCCTTGAATTAAAAACCAATCTATGCTTTGAATATGTTCAAATGATTCATCCTGAACAGCTTCCTTGGACAAGGGTTTCCAAAGATATTTAACCCTTTGGGAGAAGAAATTATTTTCTTCTCAATTTTAAATGTGCACCCTTATTCTAATTCTGCATAATCTGATCCTAGACGTAGGTAAATTGTATTTCAAGCATTTAAGTGAAAGTAAACAAAAATTGTAGTTGCTGGAAATCTAAAATAAAAACTGAAAATACTGGAAATGCTCAGCAGGCCAGGTTGCATCTGTGAGAAGAAAACAAAAGTTAATGTTTCAAGTCGAAGACCTTTATTCAGAACTACATTTCTACGATTCCAGTATTTACTTTGTCAAGCCCCTACCACAACATTTCTCTGGATCAACAGTGCACCATATTATTCTGGAAAATGTTTATTTGTTGATTAAGCTAAAAGAAAAACATTATTGAGAGTCAGAAAGCATATTTTTATCTGAAAACTGCTTGGAATTGCAGTGAAATTGTGTTTTCAAAAAAGAAACTTT
Source organism: Okamejei kenojei (assembly GCA_035221665.1). NCBI lineage: Eukaryota > Metazoa > Chordata > Chondrichthyes > Rajiformes > Rajidae > Okamejei > Okamejei kenojei. The sequence continues at coordinate 52,463,052 of CM069131.1, read as the reverse complement.
TCAGTCCTGCTTTTCATTGAGGATCATGGAGAAATTGTGCATGGAAACAGGTCCTTCGGACAAAGAGCCCATGTCGACCATCCACTGTTCATTTACACTAATCCTACATAATCCCAGTTCTATTCTCTTGACATCTTAATCCACCCCCCCAGATTTAACTGTTTTACCAGGACCCCGCTGACAAATAAATGACCATTTTGGGGGGCATTGTGCCTGTGGAGATCTACAGAATACTGGAGAAGCTGGTTACGTGAGATTTTCCATATAATGGTTTCTGATCTTCAACATTCGGACTATATAGAGCTATTGAGCACAGGTGTCATGAGGGTGGAAAGCAGTATAAGTAAAAGGTCGGTTACATCATCCAATTTTGTGAAGTTCCCATTGGATTCTGGAGAATGAAATTGCTCGTAGATTAGGAGAATCTCTCTGCCTATCCTTTCTTTCATGCAAACTACAGATGTTGGAAATTGATGTATTTTCAAAGAATTTCCAAATAGTGAATATTATTGTTTTAAATATTACACATGTGGATGTAGTTCACCATGTTTATTGGCTTTTGATTTAATTTAGGTATCACGGTTATTGCTGTGGATGAGGCTCACTGTATATCTGAATGGGGACATGATTTCAGAAATTCTTACAGAAAATTGGGATCTTTAAAAGAATTACTGCCACAGGTAAATTTATAGATGTGTTTAATAAATTCTTGGCATTTATGTTCCTAAATGATCATTGTGAGACAGACAAACAAGTTATTTGTTAGCAATATCGTATATTATAAAAATGGTACAACTAATACATGATATGCTTGTGGCACGAGCATGTAAATGTAGCATTCCATTTGGCTTTAATTTAAAATAAATGGATCTAACAAGCCGTGATTGCGTGCGCAGCAACAATGAAGAAGAAAACAAAACATTTTTTGTTAATTGCAGCTTAATGTTTTCCACTGATTAAAATTCTGCTCCCCATTTTTCATATCAAAGTAACATTAATGGGGAAAAGAGAGTTAAGTACAATTATGAAATGTATCAGTTTTGGCATTGATAAGGTGAATAATTACAGTCTTCCCACGGCTAGAGTAAAAAACTAGAGGGCATATGTGTTTGGTGAGAGGGGAGTGATTTAAAGGGCACCTGGGATGCAGCTTTTTCATATAGAAGGTGGTGTGTATATGGAATGAGCTGTCAGAGGAAGTGGTAGATATGGGATAATTTACAATATTTAAGAGACACTTGGACAGGTACATGGATAGAAATGATTTGGGAGGATATTCGTCAGAGGCAGGCAAGTGGAAGTACTCGATTAGGCAACTTTGTTGGCAAGCGTGTGTTGTGCCAAAGGGCGTGCTACTGTGCTGTACAGCTCTATGGCTATCTTTACAGCAGTTAGTTTACGTTTGCAAATGGGAAGAATGGGTTGGATGATAAGGGAAAACTGTTAGAAAACATAGATTATTTTTCATTAAGTAATTAGGAGACTCAGTTGCATATATCTATCTCATTTCAGTTTTTAAAAAATAACATAAATTTTCATTCCGGGATACCAACTATTGTAATTATTGAAAACAGTTTCAGATTAGGTTAGTATCATATACATTAGGGTGCAATGAAATTCCTTGTTCGCATAAAGCTCACAGAGTAAACAGTGTACTTACAATGATGATATATACAACAATATAAAAATTCAATTTGTGATTTTTTTTTTTTGCCCACTGAAGAAATGGCAGGCAAGTTGGTTCAGTGTGTTTCCTGCGGGACGTGGGAAGTCAGGGACACTGCTGGTGTTTCAGGAAACTACACCTGCAGAAATTGTATCCGGGTACAGTTCCTGAATAAACGTGTTGGCGAACTGGAGCAGCAGTTGTTTAAGAAGGAACTGCAGATGCTGGAAAATTCAAAAGTAGACAAGAAATGCTGGAGAAACTCAGTGAGTGAGGCAGCATCTATGGAGAGAAGGAAACTGAAGAAGGGTCTGGACCCGAAACGTCGCCTATTCCTTCTCTCCATAGATGCCGCCTCATCCACTGAGTCTCTCCAGCATTTTTTTTGTCTACATTGGAGCAGCAGTTGGATGACCTCAGGGCCATCCGGGAAAAGAAGAGTTTCCTGGACAAGACCTACAGTGAATGAATAAGTGTATTGGCCAAGTATTCACATACAAGGAACTTGCCTTGATTCTCTCCCTGCGAGTGACAACATGACAGACAGTGACAGTTAGGAATGACACATAAAACATTAAACATTAATAATAAAACATTATCGATGAATTAAATAGAATACTGGAGCAAAAAGAGGCTACACATTTTTGGTTATTGAGTAGAGCTACTACTCGTGGAAAAAAGCTGTTTTTATGTCTGGCTGTGGCAGCTTTGACAGTCCGGAGACGCCTTTCAGAGGGAAGTGATTCAAAAAGTTTGTAGCCAGGGTAAGAGGGGTCAGAGATGATCTTACCCGCTCGCTTCCTGGCCCTTGCAGTGTACAGTTTGTCTTTGGAGGGAAGGTTGCAGCTAATAACTTTCTCAGCTGATCGGACGATTCGTGCTTGGTGGCTGAGCCAAACCAGACCAATGATGGAGAAGATGAAGACAGACTCTACAATGGCCATAGAGAATTGGATCATCATTGCCTGTGGCAGATTGTGCTTCCTCAGCTGCAGCAGGAAGTACATCCTCTGTTGTGCCTTTATGACTGGAGTCGACGGTGGCCCCTCCCATTTAAGGTCCTTGGAGATGATGGTTCCAAGGAATTTAAAATACTCCACAGATGTGACTGTGGTGTTGTTGATGGTGAGCGGGGTAAGGGGAGGGGGAGCTTTCCTAAAGCCTACAGTCAATTCCACTGTCTAAAGAGCATTGAGCTCTAGGTTGTTGCGATGGCACCAGGACTAGCTGTGTCACTTCTGTCTGTAGGCAGATTCCTCCCCATCCTGGATCAGTCCAATCAGGGTTGTGTCGTCCGCAAACTTGTGAAGCTTGACAGAGGAGTCAGTGGAGGTGCGGTCATTGGTATAGAGAGAGTAGAGGAGAGGGGAGAGTACGCAGCCTTGCGGTGCTCCAATGCTGAGGGTCTGTGGGTCCGAGATGTGCTTTCTCAGCCTCACATGCTGCTTCCTGTCTGTCAGGAAGTTGGTGATCCACTGACAGAGGGGTTGGACTGTAATAGCTCTGGCACAATGGTGTTGAATGCAGAACTAAAATCAATAAACAAAACCCTCATATGGGTCCCCTGGCATCTAGGTACTGGAGGATGGAGTCCAGGCCCAAGTTGACTGCGTCATCCGCAGATCTATTGGCCCGATCTGTAAACTGGAGAAGGTCCAGCAGGGGGTTTGTGATATTTTTCAGCTTTGCCAGCACAAGCCTTTCAAGGGTCTTCATGACTACAGAGGTCAGTGTGACAGGCCTGTAGTCATTAAGACCAGTATTCCTTGCTTTTTTGGGTAAGAGGGACAATAGTGGAGACTTTCGCGGGCAGGGACAGTACAGGTTTGCAGGTACTGGTTGAAAATGTTTGTAGACCGGTGCCAGTTGTTCGGCACAGAGCTTGAGAGTAGAGGGGGAAACATTGCCCGGTCCTGGAGATTTCCAGCTTTTCTGTCTTCTGAACAGCCTCTCCACCTCCTCTATTTTTATTGTTGACTAGACCAAGTGCAGTGCTCCCCCAACGCAGCCGTCTCCTATCTGTAGCCCCCACGGAAGGCGTGGGGGGCAGAGAGATAGCGGGAGAGGGGCAGAGAGGGAGCGGGGGGGGGGTAGAGAGGGAGGGGGGTAGAGTTGGATGGGGGGCGCGTTGTCATGGGAGGCAATAGTCCCTCGCTCCCGGCTGGCGGCTCCCGGCTGCAGGCTGCCCCCAACGCACCCGTCCCCTACCCATAGCCCCCACAGGAGGCCGGCTGCAGGCAGGGCCCGAGTATGGGGGACGTGCTCGGGTGGGTGTCGTCACTTGCAGCGCGAGCAAGAAAACATTGTGTTTTTTGTCAATGTCTTTTCAGATTCTTGAACATTTTCATAATAACTGGAGAAATAAAGCATGCTTTTTTTCATATAAGGCGATTTCGGACTCCAATGGGAAAATATCTAGCAGAATATGTAAATATTTTACCGTTAGTGCGTCATTCTTTCGAGAAGATGTGATTATACACAAGCAAACACATACACGAACAAACACACACACAAACAAACACGCATACCCAAGATCAGAGTTTTAATAGGTATATGAAGATGGAGAAGTGATGTTGTGCAACACCGAGGAGGTGGGTAGTGGACGAGGCCATGAGGTTGTCATACCAAGGATGTAGGAAGAGCAAAGGTGGGTGATTGTGAGAAAGAGGTGTAAACGTGGAGTGGAGGTGACCCTGGTGGCTGTACCAACTGAAAACACTATATGGGCAGGATCCTTAATGAGTATTTCTCCTCTGTATTTACTGAGGAGAAAGACAGTAGGATGGAAGAAATTGGAGCACTGAAAGTGTCTTGCGAGCAGTCAGGGTTACCGTCGAAGAAGCACTGAAGGTACTGTTGTGTTTGAAGGTAGAAATCTCCAGGGCCTGATCTGATATATCCAAGTACATTGTGGGAAACTAGAAAGGCATCCAGTCTGAGAAGTAACCTTCCACCATTACCCACTGCTTCCTTCCATGGAGCCAATTTGCTTTCCATTCAGCTATCTCTCCTTTGATGAGAAAATATTTTTTCACACAGTGGTGAATCTGTAGAATTCTCTGCCACAGAAGGTAGTTGAGGCCAGTTCGTTGGCTATATTTAAGAGGGAGTTAGATGTGGCCCTTGTGGCTAAAGGGATCTGGGTATGGAGAGAAGGCAGGTACAGGATACTGAGTTGGATGATCAGCCGTGATCATATTGAATGGCGGTGCAGTCTCGAAGGGCCAAATGGCCTACTCCTGCACCTAATTTCTATGTTTCTAGAGAGGAAATTGCGGGAGCCATGGTTGAAATTTACTAGTCGTCCTTAAATTCAGGAGAGGTGCCGGAAGACTGGAGGGTGGAAAATGTTATACCTCTTTTCAAGAAGGCCTGCAGGGAAAATGCTGGGAACTATAGGCCGGTGAGCTTAACATCTGTAGTTGGTAAGTTACTAGAGAGTATTCTGAGGGATGGGATATACAGGCATTTGGATGGGCAAGGTCTGATTAGGGACAATCAGCATGGTTTTGTACGTGTGAGGTCGTGTCTTACAAATCTGATTGATTTTTTTGAAGACGTGACCAAAAAGGTTGATGAGGGCAGAGCTGTAGATGTTGTGTACAAGGACGCCAGTAGGGGATTTGACAAGGTTCCGCATGGCGAAGGTTAGATTGCATGAGATCCAAGGAAAGATAGCTGAATGGAAAGCAAATTGGCTCCATGGAAGGAAGCAGCGGGTAATGGTGCAAGGTTGCTTCTCAGACTGGATGCCTGTGACTAGTGGTGTGCCTCAGGGTTCGGTGCTGGGCCCATAACTGTTTGTCATTTACATCAATGATTTGGATGAGAACATACAGGCTGATGATACAAAAGTTAGTGGTTTTGCAGATAGTGAAGATGGTTGTGAATGATTGCAGCAGGATCTGGATCGATTGGCCAGGTGCGTGGAGAAAAAGCTGATGGAATTTAATACAGAAAAGTGTGAGGTGTTGCATTTTGGAACATCGAACAAGGGCAGGACCTACACAATAAATGGTAGGCCTCTGGGTAGTGTTGTAGAGCAGAGGGATCTAGGAGTACAGGTGCATGGTTCCTTGACGGTTGAGTTGCAGGTAGATAAGGTGGTCAAAAAGGCTTTTGGCACTTTGGCCTTCATCAGTCAGAGTATTGAGTATAGAAGTTGGGAGTCCATGTTGCAATTGTATAAGACGTTGGTGAGACTACATTTAGAATATTGTGTTCTGTTCTGGGCACCATGTTATAGGAAATATATTGTCAAGCTTGAAAGGGTTCAGAAAAGATTTATGAGGATGTTGCCAGGGCTAGAGGGTGTGAGCTATAGGGGGAGGATGAGTTGGTTGGGTCTTTATTCCATGGAGCACAGGAAGATGAGGGGAGATCTTATAGAGATATACAAAATTATGAGAGGAGTAGATCAGGCAGATGCACAGTCTTTTGCCCAGAGTAGGGGAGCTGAGGACCAGCGGACATATGTTCAAGGTGAAGGGGAAGAGAAATCCGAGGGGTACGTTTTTCACACGTGGGTGTATGGAATAGGCAGCCAGAGGAGGTAGTTGAGGCTGGAACTATCCCATCATTTAAGAAACTGTTAGACAGCTAAATGGATAGGACAGGTTTGGAGGGGTATGGACCAAGTGCAGGCAAGTGGGACTAGTGTAGCTGGGACATTGTTGGCTGGTGTGGGCGAGTTGGCCCATAGGGCCTGTTTCCACACTATATCACTCTATGACTGTATGACTCTATGAGAACAATGAATGTAAAACAGCAAAGTGGTGCAAGAGTGTAATGTAATCTGAAATAGTGCAAAGACAATCAAAAGTACAGTAATGGAATTACAAAATGAGGAAGAATACATGGCAGTACCTGCAGGAAATGGATGTGAAGAAGATGATATATGAAACCGCAGATGCTGGAATCTTTGCAAAACAAAGGTCAGGGGGCAGAGATTTTATGATTTCTACTTGACTGGGGTTTCCAGATCAGGAACTTCTGAAGCCAGTGGCAGATGGAGGGCCCAAGTCAGGATAGATTGCCAATTATCTTTCAGTCAAACGATTGAGTTCAAATCTAACCATGGGAAGATGCTAAATGCTGACTGTTAGAGTAATACAATCGACCATAGATTTTACCAGCCAAGTGATTCACTGATGTCCTACCTGTTCTTGCTTATGGATGACTCTAGAACTTCACCGTGTTGTTGCTGCTTAATATCCACAGAGCTAATATGAATGGCCAGTATCAAATCTGTGATTATATTATCTACTTTTTTTGTTGAACTGTATGTCATAGGATAGACACAAAAAGCTGGAGTAACCCAGAGGGTCAGACAGCATCTCTGGAGAAAAAGAATAGATGACGTTTTAGGTTGAGACCTTTCAGACACGAAGGGTCGACTTTTCGACCCGAAACGTCACCTATTACTTTTCTCCAGAGATTCTGTGTGACCCGCTGAGTGACTCCAGCTTTTTAAATCTATTTTCGGTTTAAACCAGTATCTGCAATTCCTTCTCACACTGTATGTCGTAGGAGCATGCAACTCATTGTTACCCTTGCCAGCCTAAATTGCAGCCATAAGACCCAGCAAATGGCTCACGGCTTTGTAGGTCAGAGTTGTTGCGTTTATCTGTGTATCTTTTTAAACATGCAACGGTTTCTGCTTCCATTACTCTTTCAAGCAGTGCGTTATCATTTCCACCACTCACCTACACCCCGATACTTGCCAGGCTAAATAGATAAATGTGAATGAAAAGTAAATGTTAACATTTGATGAAACTCTTTCTTTGTTATCATTTATGATGGTAGGTTCCAATTGTTGCCTTAACTGCTACTGCCAGCCCTTCAATCAGAAGTGACATCTTAGAGAATCTGAAGATGAAGAATCCTCGGGTTGTCTGCACCACCTTCGATCGACCAAACTTGTATTTAGAAGTTGGTCGTAAATCTACGGACATTAAACGAGACTTAAAACCATTCTTAATCACAAAGGATAAGTATGTATTGGCTAACAAGCATCAAACATGTAGAGAATTGCATACAGTGCCCTCCATAATGTTTGGGACAAAGACCCATCATTCATTTATTTGCCTCTGTACTCCACAATTAAAGATTTATAATAGAAAAAAGCACGTGGTTAAAGTTCACATTGTCAGATTTTAATAAAGGTCCTTTTTATACATTTTGGTTTCACCATGTAGAAATTGCAGCAGTAGTTTTTCCATGTAGAACCTCCATCGAATGTAGCACCGGAGACCTGGGTTCGATCCTGACTATGGGTGCTGTCTGTACGGAGTTTGTACATTCTCCCCGTGACCTGCGTGGGTTTTCCCCGAGACCTTTGGTTTCCTCCCACACTCCAAAGACGTACAGGTATGTAGGTTAATTGGCTTCGTAAATGTAAAAATTGTCCCCAGTGAGTATAGGATAGTGTTAATGTGCGGGGATCGCTGGTCGGCGCAGACCCGGTGGGCTGAAAGGGCCTGTTTCCCTAAACTAAATACACTAAACTGCTTGAAGTCTGATTCATGGACATCACCAGTTGCTGGGTGTCTTCTCTGGTGATGCTCTGCCAGGCCTGTATTGCAGCCATCTTTAGCTTATGCTTGTTTTGGGGGCTAGTCCCCTTCAGTTTTCTTTCAGCATATAAAAGGCATGCTCAATTGGGTTCAAATCAGGTGATTGACTTGGCTACTCAAGAATTGATCATTTTTTAGCTTTGAAAAACTCCTTTGTTGCTTTAGCAGTAGGTATGGGATCATTGTCTTGCTGTAGAATGAACCGCCGGCCAATTAGTTTTGAGGCATTTGTTTGAACTTGAGCAGATAGGATGTGTCTATACACTTCAGAATTCTTTATTCTACTATCATTAGCAGTTGTATCATCAATGAAGAAAAGTGAGCCAGTACCTTCAGCAGCCATACATGCCCAGGCCATAACACCCCCCACCACCATGTTTCACAGATGAGGTGGTATGCTTTGGATCTTGGGCAGTGCCTTCTCTCCTTCATACTTTGCTCTTGCCATCACTCTGATATTAGTTATTCTTCGTCTCATCTGTCCACAAGACCTTTTTCCAGAACTGTGGTTGCTCTTTTAAGTACTTCTTGGCAAACACCCGGCCATCCTATTTTTGCGGCTAACCAGTGATTTGTGCCTTGCAGTGTAGCCTCTGTATTTCGTTCATGAAGTCTTCTGCAGACAGTGGTCATTGACAAATCCACTCCTGAAGAGTGTTTCTGATCTGTCGGACAGGTGTTTGGGGATTTTTCTTTATTATTGCGAGAATTCTTCTGTCATCGGCTGTGGAGGTCTTCCTTGGCCTGCCAGTCCCTTTGCGATTAGTAAGCTCACCAGTGCTCTCTTTCTTCTTAATGATGTTCCAAGCAGTTGGTTTTGATAAATTTAAGGTTTTGCTCATGTCTCTAACAGTTTTATTCTTGTTTCTCAGTCTCATAATGGCTTCTTTGACTTTCATTCGCACAACTTTAGTCCTCATGTTGATAAACAGCAATAGAAATTTTCCAAAGGTGATGGAAAGACTGGAGGAAATACTCGGTGCTGAGAGCTCTCTTATACCTGCATTAAGGAGGCAATTAAACACACCTGAGCAATTACAAACGCATGTGAAGCCATGTGTCCCAAACATTATGGTGCCCTGAAATGGGGGGATTATGTATAAACACTGCTGTAATTACTACATGGTGAAAGCAAAATGTGTAAAAATGGCCTTTAATAAAATCTGACAACGTGCACTTTAACCACATGTGACTCTATCTATTACAAATCTCAAATTGTGGAGTACAGAGGCAAATAAATAAATGATGTGTCTGTCCCAAACATTATGTAGTGCACTGTATATCTACAGTTTATTATCTAATAAAGTATGGTTTATAGTTTTTTTTAAAGGCTTTTTTCTTGAGTGGCAGGTTCTCCTTGGAGTTTGAAGGGCCCACCATAGTTTACTGCCCATCCAGGAAAACTACAGAACATGTGGCTGGAGTGTTGTCACAGATGAATGTTGTTTGCGGCACATACCATGCAGGCATGGGCATCAAAGCTAGAAGAGACGTGCATCACAAGTTCATGAGGGATGAAATTCAGGTCTGAAATATTTTTGTTCCTGTTAAATTACCAGGGCTGTCTGTGTAAGGTTACGTGTAGAGTATTAAACTGAGATTGGTCAATATTTTCGATATTTAGCACTGAAGTTTTGAGCATTAATATTAAATAAACAAAAGACTGTGACATTACCAAAGGAAATGGGTTATTGTAAGAAATGGTACTTGACCTATGATCATAAAGTACATTGGTCCAAATAATGCTCAACTCGGCCTGCCACGTGCAGTCATTCCTCTTGCTCCCCAGCTACTGTCTGCTTTTTCTGTAACCACCTTTATCTTTTGCAGCTCTTCAAAGGTCGTTGACTTGTAGCCCAGTTGTCCAATAAGGCAAGGTGTATTATGAGTATTGAAAAAACTTCAGATGGCAGTATTGAAGACCATGTTTCTCAATCACCCTGATTCCCCATGGCAATTTGCTAATATCAAAGGCTCATTTCAATTATGATTGGATGTGTCTGATAAGAAGCAGTGATATTTATAATTAAGATATTTACCTAATTGAAAATTACAAAACTACTGGAAATTAATTTAAGGCACAAATGTAAACACATACCTGAAGTTGTTATTGTCTGGTCAGCGATGTTACTGCACCTTGGCCCAGAACTCTTTTTGTGCTTCACCCCTGGACTCCAGTGCCGACTTTGCAATTTTTTGGCAGAGCTGCCATCCAGAGGTAAATACCTTTCAACCCATTGTATATGGTGCCAGAAATAATATCAGTAATTAGTTCTCAAGACTGCTAGATTTAAAAATCCAATTTTAATTTTCCTGTCACACATTTAGTTCAGATTTAATGTACAAATGCTACAACTATATGCAGCACAAACTATTTAATTGAACCAGACAATAACTTTCCCCTGATAACAATTATTTCATTTCCATGTTTAACTTCAAATTAAACGACATAAAAATGCTGGAGTAACTCAGCAGGACAGGGTCTGGAGGCAATGAATAGATTAAATTTCAGGTCGGGATGCTTCTTTAAACCTTCAGATTAGCCGTGGATGGGGTTTCTTTTGGATTTGATCATGAATAAGGATTGTTATTCTCGCCATATATTTCAAGTGCAAATTTTGGGCCATGGTTTTATTCTGTACATTTATTTATACGTGTTACAACTGTACAGAATGTTCTGATTTAGTATTTCAAATTTTTAATGGGACATTTTGTTTTGCCAGTGTGTGGTGGCTACAATTGCATTTGGCATGGGAATTAACAAGCCTGACATCCGTAAAGTCATTCATTATGGAGCACCAAAAGAAATGGAATCATACTATCAAGAAATTGGGAGGGCTGGGCGAGATGGTTTGCCCAGTGCTTGCCATGTCTTATGGAGTCCTTCTGACATTACGTTTAACAGGTATGAAACATTGTGCCAGATGAATAGGTGAGTATTTGCAGAAGGGGATGTGTACTGTTTGTGGTCGGAGAGAATGCCCTTTATGTGACTTCATTTTGCATAATGACCGTTCTTAATGGCAAAATCCTGTATCTTTAGAGATACAGCGTGGAAACAGGCCCTTCGGCCCACAAAGTTCCCGCCGACCGGCAATCACCGTTTACATTAATACTATTCTACCCACTAGGGACAATTTACAATTGTCTGAATACTTTCTGAACGCACTGTAACTCTCTTAACTCTTAAGCCGACTGATCCTGTACTAATTGACGATTTTTCACCAATGAATCAAGATAGAGAGCTTTTAATCTTGACATAGGGCCCACCCACATACACTTTTCTGTAAGGACTCGTATTTGGAATCAGAATTAAGAATCCTGGATGATCACTCCCTATCTGAGGAAAATACAGAATTGTAGAGTACAAGGTTTAAACTACTGTAAAACCCCTGTTATCCCACTGCTGTTCGGAAATTCTGATAGTTTGTTATCTGGCTTAAATGGAGCCCTGCTTCTGTGCTTCCTTTAAACCCACAGCAGTCCCATTTTCCTCGCCAGGGCCCCTGTTTCTCATACTCCCTTCAGATTCAAAAAGCAGTGAATTAAGGTGCAGGGGTATTATCTGGAAAATATGCAATTGCTTGGAAGATCAGCTGATTTGGCAGTATCAAAGTTCTGATTTTATTGAATTGTTGGAGTTTAACATCATTTAAAATCCCCTTTTACATTTGTGACATGGTACTGTTCGTATGGAATTTGTGTATATATGTGTATATATGTATATGTATATATATATATATATATACACACACACACACACACACACACACACACACACACACACACACACACACACACACACACACATATATATATATATATATATATATATATATATATATATACACACACACACACACACACACACACACACACACACACACACACACACACACACACACACATACATATATATATATATATATATATATATATATATATATACGCATTAATCCAACATAAAAATGCATTACATCCTTTGAGTGTGTGTGTGTGTAAGTTGTGTTAATTGTAAAATAATAATAGAAGCTATGTCTTTCTAAACATTTACCAATCTGAGGGCAGTAGGACATCACACTAGAACCAGACACACTGTGATTTTAAACAGTGGGTCTATATTTCCATTTTTAAATGTGCTGTTGTATTATTGATCAAGCACCAACAACATGCTTATTTCTCAGGGAAGACACATTTAGAAAGCTAGTTAGACTAAGATGTTGCATATCATCATGCAGTTAGCTCGAATGAGTTCACCAACATACTTGCATTACAAACTTGCTTTCAGTGAAGGCTTCACTGGAAAAACTGAAGTGAGTATTATGGTTATTACGGTGAAGTGTTATTTGTGAATATGGTAATAAACCTGTATATTTGGAACATGTGTGTATTTTGTAATTGATGTGGTTATTTCTTCTGTAGGCACCTGTTGAATGCCGTTAAGAATATAAGATTCCGTAACTACAAAATTAAGATGATGGAAAAAATAAAGCAATACCTCGCATCATCCAAGTGCAGAAGAAAGTAAATCCTTTGTTCTTATTGCATAGGTTTTATTCCATTTCTCTATCAGCCAGTGTCAGTTTGGCTCTATTTGATAGCAGTTATTTTTGAGTCAGAACTTGTGTTCTGGTGCACCATGCAAATATCTATATATTTAAACAAGGCGCTGTGGGTTGAATTGTCAGAAATTCTATATTTTAAAACACATTTTCAACTGAGTACTGGTCTACTTAAATGAGGATGGACAACTCAATTGAACTATTAAACTAAATTTAACTATTGTAAAGGCAAGAAGACACTAATTGGTGTTATTTACAGACCCCCAAATAGTAGCCTGGAAGTAGGGTGTAAGTTGCAGCAGGAGTTAAAACTGGCATGTAACAAAGGTAATGCCACTGTGGTGATGGGGGATTTCAATATGCAGGTAGACTGGGAAAATCAGGTTGGTTCTGGACCCCAAGAAAGAGAGTTTGTAGAGTGCCTCCGAGATGGATTCTTAGAGCAGCTTGTAATGGAGCCGACCAGAGGAAATGGAATGTTGGCCTTCATAACAAGAGGATTTCTGTATAGGAGTAAAGAGGTTCTTCTGCAGTTGTATAGGGCTCTGGTGAGAACACATCTGGAGTATTGTGTACAGTTTTGGTCTCCTAATTTGAGGAAGGACATCCTTGTGATTGAGGCAGTGCAGCGTAGGTTCACGAGATTGATCCCTGGGATGGCGGGACTGTCATATGAGGAAAGATTGAAAAGACTAGGCTTGTATTCACTGGAGTTTAGAAGGATGAGGGGGATCTTATAGAAACATATAAAATTCTAAAAGGACTGGACAAGCTAGATGCAGGAAAAATGTTCCTAATGTTGGGTTAGTCCAGAACCAGGGGCCACAGTCTTAGAAAAAAGGGGAGTTAATTTAAGACTGAGGTGAGAAAAAACTTTTTTACCCAGAGAGTTGTGAATTTATGGAATTCCCTGCCACAGAGGGCAGTGGAGGCCAAATCACTGGATGGATTTAAGAGAGAGTTGGTTAGGGCTCCAGGGGCTAATGGAGTCAAGGGATATGGGGAGAAGGCAGGCACGGGTTATTGATAGGGGACGATCAGCCATGATCATAATGAATGGTGGTGCTGGCTCGAAGGGCCGAATGGCCTCCTCCTGCACCTATTTTCTATGTTTCTAAAGGAGGAGTAAGGAGCCGACATTAATTATTTCAATAACTTCAGTTAAGCATTCTTTGATTTTATTTTTTATATAATTCCTCCCCTTTAATGCCTGATTTGAATCTTCCAATCTGGATTTAATCCCTTCTATGATACTGAAACTGCCATAATAAAAAGTTAAAAATCACATGGAACACGATTGTGACCTTAGTCCATAATCTTTCATCCTCCTTGATCATTCCATACCCATTATTGTGGCCAACCATATCAATCTTTGATTATCTAGCTGGTGGACTGCACTGACCTGGGGCCACTGTTAATCTCTGCAAGTTTAAAAATTTCTGCACTTTCAAAGATTGAAGGGTGTCCTACAAAGCTGTCATACCTTTATTCCTCATTCTTCACCCTTTCCAAAATCTCAAAATCTGCAATGTGGGTTAAACAGAACATTTTTACTTGGCATAGATTATTTTTAACTTATTTTTTGACCTTGTGCAACAACAAGACTGGAACAAATAAGTTTCTGTGGAACAGAATGAAGCACAGCATCATGGTTGAGGAGGTTCTCAACATGTTATTGCCAACAGGTGATGGCACTATTGAAGAGCGCACACAAGTTACTGTATCCCCCTCCCGTATTTCCACAAACTAGTTCATGGGCCTCAGCATTCAGGTGTCTATTGAGCTGTTCCTTTTCACATAGGTCTTCCAATGAAGGACTACTTTTTGTTTACAATTAATATTAACTATCTCTTGGATCTCCCTGTCATTGCTATGGAAGGAGGCTTTCAAAATGAAGAACTCCAGTCATAAATCCACATTTAATAAATGTAGAGGAGGATATGCTGTGGGGCCTCAGAGACATTAAAATTCTAATGTTTGTCAAGAAAGAGACAGTATTTAAAGAAGCAATTCCTTTCAGTTTTCCATGGGAAGTCATCGTCAGTGTTGTCCTCAGTTACTTCCTCCCTGTGTCTGAGGAGCTGCCACTTGAATTACAGTGTAAACTTAGCACATCCAGAGGCACAGTGGACATGATCTTCACCACACAGCAACTCCAAATAAAGTACATAGAACTGCACCAGCCACAATGCCCAACCTTGCTCAACCTCACAAAAGTCTTTGACTCCATCAGCCAGCAGGGACGATGGAGAATCTACCTTGAAACTGGCTGCCCTAAAAAGTTATCTCTCTTGTATTTGCTTCATCATGTCCGCTGCAGAGTTAATCTTGTTCCAGATAGCATCAAATAATGATGTTGCATTGTCCCACACTTCATTCAACCTTTCTTGCCACAATGATGCACTCGCTTCCAAGTTTTCTACAAGACTGAAAGACTAATGAGAAACTGTTCAAACAAAGTTTCTGCTACTAAGGGCACCCCTACCTCAGAAGTTAAATTGTGTGTGGATAATGAATATGATGCTGATGAAGATCATCGGTATGAAGATAATGCTTGCGTTTCAATGACATTCAACCTCAGCTGAACAAAGATCCTCTGCCAACCTACCCCTGAACTCTGACAATAAAGATTCATGGTTAGGCCATGGAAACCTTGGACCAGTTACGATAAAATGGGAGCTATCTCTCACCAAAGGCACACATGAATTATGACATTCATGATCGCCTTCAGTTGCCAATGCAGTCTTTGAGGAGCATGTCTGTAGATCACAATCTCATACCTGGTACAAACTGGTCCACTCAACAACCTGCCCTACTATATGTTTCTGATTATCTTCTGTAAGTATATCTGGAAACTGGAGAAATACCACCGATGTTATCCTGCACAATCCTCACGCTTCTGCTAGGATAAATGGACCACTATTCATAATTTCTTCCATAGTAATGTTCCCAGTATTGCAACCCTAATTAAATTGTCAGCACCATGCTTCCAAAATACATTATTGCAAGCTCTCACAGAAATAGAAGAGGTGGGCAAAATTTTCAAATGTGGTCAAAGCCTCCTTGAAGAAATGCATCATCCTCGCTGACACCTGGGAATCCATCTTTGCATGTTCTTGCCATTTCATATTTACAGTGAGTTCAATGCCCCACCGAAGGTAATAAAAGTACCTGAAGGTAAAAAAAGTTTGGGCAGCACAGTAGCCCAGCGTGTGTTTTCTCTGGGATCTCCGGTTTCCTCCTACTCCAAATGTCGTACAGGTTTGTAGACTAATTGGCATGGTATAATTGTAAATTGTCCCTCATGTGTGTAGGATAGTGCGAGGATCGCTAGTCGGTGTGGACTCGGGCCAATGGGCCTGTTTCCATGCTGTGTCTCTAAACTAAACTAAAACTAAAGTAGAATCAAATGTTTCAGGCAACAAGTAACTTGACTAATCTGAGAAAGTTTGAGGCTTTACCCTTTGGGAGGTTGAATGTAAGGGGAAGGTATATAATTGATGGCAAGACACGTAATAGCATTGATGGGTCCAGGATCATAGCTCCCTAAAAGTGGCTACACAAGTGGTGAGACTGGCAAAGAAAGTGTATGGTTTGCTTGCCTTCATTCGTTAGGACATCGTGTATAAGAGTCAGGAAGTTATGATGTGTAAGACTTTGGTTAGGCCACATTTGGAGTATTGCATACAGTTCTGGTCACCACATTACAGGAAAGACGTGGAGGCTTTGGAGAAGGTGCAGAAGAGGTTTGCCAGAATGCTGATTAGATTTTGTGGTATTAGCTACAAGGATAGATTGGATAAACTTGGATTTTAGTTTTTTTTAGTTTTAGAGATACAGCACGGAAATAGGCCCTTCGGCCCGTCGGGTCCCCTCTGAGATGCGATCCACGCACATTAACACTGTCCTACACCCACTAGGGGCAATTTTTACATATCTTTACATTTACCAAGCCAATTAACCTACAAACCTGTACGTTTTTGGAATGTGGGAGGAAACTGAAGATCTCGGAGAAAACCCACGCAGGTCACGGGAAGAACGTAGAAACTCCGTACAGACAGCACCCGTAGTTGGGTTTGAACCTGGGTCTCCGGCGCTGCATTTTGCTGTAAGGCAGCAACTCTACAGCTGCGCCACCGTGACTGCCCTGTATGCTGTCTGTATGGATATCTGCACGTTCTCTCCGTGACCACATGGACTTTCTCCAGGAAATTGGGCTTCCTCCCATATCCCAAAGGCATGCAGGTTTGCCGCTGCGGTACCGTGACTGCCCGTAATTGTTTTCTCTGGAATGCTGGAGATTGAGGAAGTGCGGATAAAACTATAGAAAATAGTCGGTCGTCAGAATCTTTTTCTCAGGTTGGAAATGTCAAAGATTAGAAGGGATGCTTTAAGATGAGGGGGTCAGAGTTTAAAGGAGATATGTGGCCTGGTTTTTTTGTTAGAGAGTGGTGGTTGTCTGGAGCATGCAGCAACGGTGGTGGTGGCAGATACAATAGTGGAGTTTAAGAGGCTTTTAGATAGGCACACTTGTATCGAGGGATATAGATCATATACAGGCAGATGAGATTAGTTTAATTTGGCATTATGTTTGACACAGACATTATGGGCCAAAGGGCTTTCCCTGTGCTATACTTTTCTATGTTCTTTGCTTGAATATCTGTTGAGATGTTTTCCCACATTCAGTGCATTATGTAATGCATGTGGTTATAGTTTGTCAGAACTTACTATGTCACATTGGCTACATGTGACGCCATTTAAGAAAAAATAATTTGCTGGCTATGAATTGAAAGATGTTCAATTAAGACCATTGGTAGATCAACATTTCCTTGCACATCTCATACTGAATCATCCATTCCCACCCCACTCTCCCTTTAATTCATTTGAAATCCTGAACAAAACATGTTTTACAATTCTTTGGTTAGTGTGCAGAATGTTCTCATCGGAATGTTTGTCTGATGCTTTGTAAATGATTCCATTTATTCTGTTTCTGCAGTATTATCTTGTCCCATTTTGAAGATGAAAAGCTCAGGAAAGCCACTCTTGGGATCATTGGAACTGATAGATGTTGTGACAATTGTAAATCAAGGTAAGTGATCCTGCTGGGGATACAATCAGTCAGACGATTAATGATCAAGGTGTTCTTTTGCGAATAAAGATGATTGATGTGCAACACAGGCTTCGTAGAATTCAGATATGTATTTCTCATTGAGGTACAGTTTTATAATTTATCCATAGAGTATCCTATGGGGATAAATAGTTTGTGTAAGCATTTAAAAATCACAGTTTTGTTAATATTTCCCATATTATTGTAATTTTACAAAAAATTACTCACAATATATTGTCTGACCAGATGCCATTAATGTTATCTGTGGTGGAACATTGCGTTGGGGAAACGGGGCCCAATGGGTCAGGGGGGTAAGGAGGGGAGAGGGGTTATGGAGGGTCGGAGGGAGTTACTGAGGGTAGGGGAGAGGTGAGGAAGGGAGGGGAGGAGGAGGGAAAAGAGAAGAGGGAGGATGAAGAGGAGGGGGAGGGAGTGTTGGGGATGAGGGGAAATGAGCCGTGCCTGCACATTTGGGGGCTATGTGTGAATGGTGGAATAATGCGTTGGGAGAACGGGTTACATTGGGGGAAAGGGTGAGTGGTGGAAACGGGTTGCGTTGGGGGAACGGGTGAGGGTGGATTATTGCGATGGGGGAATGGGACCCAACGGGTCCCACTTGGTCTAGTATACCATAAATGTCACTGTCCCTGTGGGGACACTTTGATTCTACTCGTTAAATGGGGTCGCCTTGTTAAAGAGGTCGTTCGTTGATCTTTCGGAGACTTGCCTGCTAAACACAGTGACAAAGAGCAGCTGTAATCTCAAGATTGCAATAGATAAGAACCTAGACGAACTGTGAATGACGAATCTTCCCCCCATAGATACGAAAGCCTGCTTTTCACCAGAATATTTCCGCTTTAGCCATTCTGCCTACATTCTTGTCCATTTTTTCCATCATGCTCCCCAGTATGTGAGCTACAGGGTTAACCAAACTATAACCAACTCATCTTCCTTATAATCCTCAAAATTCCTGACAACAGTCAGAATATTTAATAAGGTGCAATGAATATAAAAAACTTTAGGCTAAGCTTTAGCCAGTAGGAATTCAGATGAAGGATGCTTAGGTCCAGGCTTCCCCTATGTAAGAGACGGTGGTCAGTTGAGTTGAGTAATAAAGAAGATTGAAGACATTTGGCAAAAGGTCTTTGACCTAAAACATTAACTCTATTTCTATACCTGCAGAAGTCACCCCAGCTGAGTATTTCCAGTATTTTCTGTTTTTATTTTAGATTTCCAGTATGTGCAATTTAAAAAAAAATATTTATGATGACTTGGCCAGACACCCAATGGAATATCTATCTTTGCCTCTCAAATGAAGCCTGTTTGGTATTTGCATGATCTTTCACCCCACGGATTTAGATTTTGCATTTGGGTTAACTGAATTTCAAAGGTGACCACTAAAGTTCAGATGCTTTAACTCCATTATATGTATAATAATTTTCACGTTTCTGATTTGTGGTTTTGATTTATTTCACATTCCCCATGTTAAATAATTTTCTTTGTTATTTCTGGTAGAATTGGAAGCTGTACTTTTGCAGATGAACCAGAAAATGAAATGCAAGATTTTGGAAAAGAAGTATATCAGCTGCTTACTGCAATATATATTTTAGGAGAAAGATTTGGTATTGGAGTTCCTGTTTTGTTCTTGCGGGGTTCTGTAAGTACTTTGCTTATTATGTCAAGTGTTTCAGGTGTTAATTTTATTTTTGCTGAATTTCAGTACTTGTTCTCAACTAACATGTTTCTGAACTTTTACTGGCACTTTATATCACATTCACTATACCACTGCAGATTTCTCTTGAATTTCCCAGCTAGAGAAGGGTGTATGGGAAATAGGTTATGTTCTGATCTTGGCCAGTGTGTGTGTGTGATTTAAAATTGAAATTGAACAAATTGTGTCAGTTTGGTATATTGAAACTAAAATTCTGTTATTCTGACATAATTCAGTCATATTTATATGCTTTGATTCTATTTACATGTCAATATAGGAATTTGGTATGTTTAACAAAAGCAGATACTTTCATATATTTATAGAATCATATAGCACAGGAAAATCATCCTGCTGAGCGAGGTGCCCCATCTAAGATAGTCCCATTTGCCCATGCTTGACTCGTGTCCCTCTAAATCTTTCCAATCCATGTACATCTTTTAATGTTGGTTACATATAAACCATCTACACTTTCCAATCCATGTACCTGTCTAAATATATTTAAAATGCTGTTATATTTCCTGCTTCAGCTACCTCCTCTGGAAGATCATTCCATCAACCCACCACCCTTTGACTGAAAAAGGTGCCCCTCAGGTTCTTAATAAATCTTTTTCCTCTCACCTTAAACCTATGTCCTTTGGTTTTTGATTCCCCTACTCTGGGTAAAAGACTCTGTGCATTCACCCTATTTATTCCACACATGATTTTATACACCTGTATAAGATCACTCTTTAGCCGTCTCTGCTCCAAAGAATAAAGTCCTGCCCAACCTCTCCCTCTGGCTCTGTGCCTCTAGTCCTGGCAGCTTCCTCATAAGTCTTCTCTGCACTCTTTCCGGTTTAATAACATCCTGCATGTGGCAGGATGACCTAAACTGAATACAATATTCCAAATGTTGCCTTTCCAAAGACAACAGGGCAGTGGGTCTAAGCTGCATTTCAGTTGTTTTGTCCTTTTTTCCATGATTTTTTGGCAGTGTCTGTCACACTCGGCAGGATGACAGTTGGGTAATTTTTTTCCAGTGTTATTGATAAAAATACATCCATTGATGCTCCTGAACACATCATCAGTGATGTAACCTGGGGTCATTGGGTGTTTTGGGTCTTTCAACATCAGACACCCTCACCCAGGCGACCCAGCCGTGGTTGACCAGACCACAACTTGTGTTCAGGTGGCATTCGCTCCTCCCCATGGAGCTTCTCTCCTGATCCAGAGCCATCTCGAGGCTTTCTCCGCTGCCTCTGTGGTGTTCTTGATGGCTTCTCTCCTCGCCACTCCGTTGATGCCCAGTGCACTCAAGGCTTTGTAGAGCGATTGACCTGCAAAACCTTTGCAACCAACCTCGATGGGCATACACCTTGCCTTCCATTTAGAACGGAGCCAAGATTTCATGTTATCTGTGAATGTGCTGTGTATGAATATATATGCTATTTCAATCATAATTGAAGTAAGAGTATTTCAGTCAGTAGTAATGCTGCTTACATTTTTAGCTGTCTTGTGATAGGAATTGGAATCACAAATCTACAGTACAGGAGGGTGATTAACCCATTGTGTCTGTACCTGCTCTTTAAAGGTCACTCTAATTAGTCCTATTCTGATTTTACACTAGAGCTCTAGTTATGGGTATATATTCAGTTCCATTCATAAAACTTTTATTTTAATTTTCTTTCCCACCATCCTCTTTCAGTAGTGCAATCCGTATCTTCATTAGTCAATACATTAAAATTCTGCATGTCCACTTTAGTTCTTTGGCATTTATGTTCAGCTTTGTTCTGTGATTGTTAACTGTTCCACTATTGGAAAGATTTACCCCTTATTATCAGAATATTTCATAATTTTAAAGAACTTACTTGCATCAAGTGCTCTCTTATCTCATTCAATCTACGTAATTGAGGTTACAGATTTTGGGTACTCCTTTTAGATAATTAGATAATAATTTAGATCAAATTATCTAAAGGAATACCCGAGATCTGTAACCTCAATTACTTAGATTGAATGAAATTAGAGAGCAGGTGATTTAAGTAAACTCTTTAAAGTTTTGCAGTATTTTGATAATAAGGGGTACATTTTTCTTCTCATAGACTTATCTTCCTTCCTAAAATGTATTTCCCTGAAATGCATGTAGTTATACAAGATAGAACTATACAGCACAGGAACATTCCCTTCGGCCCACAATTTCTTTGGTGAACATGATGCCAACATAAACTAATCTCCCATGCCTGGATCCATATGACTCCATTCCCTGCATATCCATTTGCCTTTGTAAAAGCCTCAAACCACCACTGCTGTGTCTGCTTCCACCAAGGCCCTGACGGCATTTTGAAGGCAGGAACGGGGTACTGATTGGGGATGATCAGCCATGATCACAATGAATGGCGATGCTGGCTCGAAGAGCCGAATGACCTACTCCTGCGCCTTTGTCTATTGGCATATTCCAAGCACCCACTCTGTATATATAAAAAAAAACTTCACATCGTTAAACTTTCCCCTCCAACCTTAAAGCTATGCCCTCTGGTATTTGCGATTTCTACCCTGAGAGATATGTTCTGGCTGTCTATGCTAGCTAAGCCTCTCATAATGTCATATACCTATCAGGTCTTGTCTCAATCTCTGATCCTCTAGAGAAAACAATCAAGTTTAGTCCAACTTCTCCTTATAGCTTATACTCCCTAATGCATTCAGCATTGTGGTAAACCGCCACAGCCGCCACATCCTTCCTGTAATAAAGCTTCTTGTAATTTTTATAATTCATAAACTCTTGTTTCAAGAGAAGAAGCCAAGGATCTTGACAATTATATAACTAATGTGCGATGCATTTCATGGTAATTATGATCTATTTGATAAATGAGGGAAATACTTTCCTTTTTTCATAGTACACGCAACGTTTGCCAGAACAGCATCGTAATCACCATCTGTTTGGCAGTGGAAAGAACCATCCTGAAAGCTGGTGGAAGGCACTGGGTCATCTACTTATCGTTGAGGGTTTCTTGCAGGAAAATCGCATCTGCAAGAGATTTGCTGTCACAACTGCTCTTTCTATGAAGGTCAGCTTGATTTACGTTTTGTGCTTGGCAATTGGGGAGGGAACAGGGTAGTTACATATTAAAATACATGGGTTTCATTAAAAGTAACAACTGAAACAATTTGACTGCCTATCTTGAAAAACAAATTATACTCATTCCAAAGAGTTAAATGAATGCCTTCATGAGCATTTGGTAGTGGCACAGCAAGGAATTGTGAATGTTTGTAATTCCTATAAAGAATACTTGTTTCATCCCAGAAGGATTATTACATTCCTTTCTGCTAGCAATTTAAAACACATCTCTCATTGGCCTCCAGCATGTAGATAATGGATGGAAATTATACTTTGCCAATCAGCACTGCCCATTGGATTTCAAGTAGAAATATTTAACTCTAATATTGGTAAACAACGATAACCCAGCATGCTTGGGTTCTGGAGCTGGATTAGTGCATTTTCTGGGCTATTGGATGTCCATGTAATATTTCATGCACTTTGATTTAGACATTACCTTATGATAATAAATTGTCCAGTGAATCAGGTTGCTTGAAAGGAAGCACAGGAATTGGGGATGGGTGAGAGGAAAAGGAGCGCAGGAACTGGGACCTGGATGAGTGGAAAGGGAACAGGGCAGACATTACTTGGTGATCTAGGTGCTGAACAATTGATATTTCCAAATCGCAGCTAAACAGAGCTTTACTGTATTGATAACGTTTGGTTGCTGCTCCAATAAATGTATTGCCATTTTTTAATTTGACTTTTTTTTCCACTAAATAACATTCCTGAAGTAGCAAAGGTAGATAATGCTGGAGACACTCAGCGGGTGAGGCAGCATCTAAGGAATAGGTGACGTTTCGGGTCGAGACCCTTCTTCAGTCTGAAGAAGGGTCTCGATCCGAAATGTCACCTATCCCTTCGCTCCATAGATGCTGCCTCACCCGCTGAGTTTCTCCAGCATTTTTATCTACCTTTGATTTTTCGAGCATCTGCAGTTCCTTCTTAAACATTTCCTGAAGGGGCAATTCACTTAAGCAGCAGATGCAGATTGAGGGGTTTCCAGTGCCCGAGAATGTGTTAAAGCACTTTATATTCAATAGTTATCTTTAAAATATAACTTAGTTATCATTTAGGAAAATACAGCAATCAATTTTCACACAATTTTCTCTCATTTAAATGCAGTCCTATTCTATTTAGATAATTTGTTTGAGTGATATTCATTGATGGGTAACTATGAATCCTCAAAAAAAAATGTTTTAACCGTCTAAAGAACCATCCATAATTTGGCGTATCAGTCTATGCTTATTGTGTTTACAATTGGAATGGACTTGAAGGAACAAACTTTCTGGCTTTGACCCGGGGGCATTTTTTTAAATTAAAGCCTCCCTTAACTAGTATAGAATACCAGCACTCCAATTGGTGAAATTCTGATATATTACATGAAGGAGAATTTTGTTCCCTGGAATATAAAAGGTCAAAAGGCAGGATGGTGGAAAGGACTGAGGATAAAGGAACTTAACCAAATCAACGCCTGCCTTTCCAGCAGGTAATTAAGAACTGGTGACGCCAGGAACTGCAGATGCTGGAATCTTGTGTAGTATGGAGTCACTCAATGAATCAGATAGCATCTCTGGAGGAAATGGATGTGACATTTTGGTATATCATATTAAATCAACTCATAAAAATGTTAATATTCACAGGGGCGAACGTGGTTCCAGAAGGCAGCTGATGAGTCTTGTCGTACTCTTTCGCTTCCAGCCACTGAAGAACTGCGTTCTAATGCTCTTCCAAAAGTGTATGCATGGTGTAGTAATTTGAATTTGACTTCTGTTTTCAGTACCTATTTCATTTTAAAACAGTACCATTTTCTTTAAGTAATTTAATGAATTTCTTTATAGTCCGTTTCAGCCACCAACCTCGCCAGCAGTTTCCTCTCAACGTCATCCTGTGTTGGTTACCCAGTCAGAGCTTCAGGTTTTTATTATTCACCGTTTTACTTGTTTTGCTTAATGTAAATAATGCATATTATCTATGTCCAATGTCCTTTTGGTAAAATCTGTATACTAGAGACATTTTAAAGTATTTCAAAATGAAGGTAGTTGACAAGATTTTTACTTTGTATATTATAGCTCCTGTGATGATAAACCTTTATTATACCTTTTATAATCGTAAGGTTTTTCGGTAATATCAATGGATATTGAGCCCCTGTGTGGTTCTAGCCAATTGATTATTGTGTAAATAGTTTTCCAGAACTTAACAAGTATAATTGACATGCAATTAGTACGGTGTAATGTTGTCTATTGGATGTGCCATTACAAGAATACTATTTTCCAAAAAAAAAATCTCACCAAGCTTTTCTTAAAATATTTTCTTTTTGTCTAGCAACGTTGTGTAACCATATCTAATGATAACATCTTTTGGGGTAGAAATTAGAATTTAAAAATCAAAACTTTTGAATGCTTCATGTCTTTAGAATTCCAAAATGACATGGTACATGCATGCATTTGTGGGGTGCATTTTACCAGAAGCTTTCTTTGTGATGCTATCAGCACATAGCAAATGTAAGTTGACCAGGCAGATGATGACATTCATCAGCATGCTTTCTTGATGACAGTGCTGCCATTTTGAAGAACAGCACAATGACCCTGTAGATTAATTGGCCTCTGTAGATTGCCCCTACTGTGTGGGGAGTGAATGAGAACGTGGGATAACAGAACTAGTAAGAACGGGTGATCAGATGGTTGGCATGGAGTCAGTGGACCAAAGGATCTATTTTCATGCTGTACCTCTTATTTAAAAAAAAAACTCTCCCCAATATCCTCAACCCCACATAATGCATTCAGTCAGGAAGAGCCCTCCACTTGTGTTATTTAAAGCCATCATCAATTACTCAGCAATAGGTATTTTTTGAGATCTTTCTGGTTTTTGTTACCATTTTGCAGGTATGGATTGTTTTTTTAATATAGCAACAGATATCTAAAGGGAAAGACACAGCATGTGTTTGAACAACTATTTCTTGACTTTATGGCTTTGTGTAAACTAATATATTAGATTTTCCCTTTGGAAAACTGAATGGAGCAGGACTAGTTGGTGTGAGCATTGGTTTTGGGAGGGGAGAATGAAATAGCCTCAGCAGGAGCTTCAGTAGCCTAGGGTGCTCAGGGAAAACATTTCTAATGAACATTGAGAAACGGTGTGACATAGATTTCCTCAAGGGTTGCCGTTATATTTACTCTTGAAGACAGCAGGGAATTCATTATGTATTTTGTTTAGGTTAAAAATGAACTTGTATGCACGGGCCTCCTTCCATGCAATCATTGTGCATGCTTGTAGCATTTTTCATACATGCATACTTCAGAGACAGTCCATCACGACAGGAACGGAATACAGTTGATTCTTCCTTTTCCTTTTCTTCCTCAATTGCTCTATATAATTGGTGACACGTACAGTACCCTCCATAATGTTTGGAACAAAGACCCATTATTTGCCTCCAAAATTTGAAATTTGTAATAGAAAAAAATCACATGTGGTTAAAGTGCACATTGTCAGATTTTAATAAAGGCCATTTTTATACATTTTGGTTTTACCATGTAGAAATTACAGCAGTGTTTATACATAGTCCCCCTATTTCAGGACACCATGTTTGGGACAGAGATTGATTGGTAGGACTGGATGTTACAATCCCTAAGATTTTTCACTACAATTGACATTTTTGGGTATGACCACTAGGTGAATTTGCTAACAATCAGACACATCTTCAGTTATGCACCTCAACGTCACTGGGTGTTTCGGCCTTTTATCAAAAGACACCCTCAGTCGAGGCAGGCCCACCGCACGGTGATCAGACCTGGGTGTGTGTCTGATGGTTAGCCTCTAGATGGTCACATGGCAGCCCAGACAGCATCTTTCCTCTTCAGCCACAGCCTGTGACTGCTCCGTTCGGCGGCATTGGCAAGTTATTTTATTGCCCTCCTTTGTGCCTGTCCTTTGACTCCTACTTCCCTCAGGAGCCTTGCAGTGGAACTGGCTACAAAGCCCCTGCACCCCACCTCCACTGGACACACCCTTACGTTCCAACCTCTCTCCTCTGCCTCCTCTGGACAATGTAATGTAAATGAAAGTAGTCATGTTTAGTATTTTGTTGTATATCCTTTGCATGCAATGACTGCTTGAAGTCTGCAATTCATGGACATCACCAGTTGCTGGGTATCATCTCTGGTGATGCTCTGCCAGGCCTGTTTTGCAGCCATCTTTAGCATGCTTGTTTTGGGGGCTAGTCCCCTTCAGGTTACTCTGCATCATATAAAAGGCATGCTTAATTGGGTTCAGATCGGGTGATTGACTTGGCCACTCAAGAATTGACTTTTTTAGTTATAAAAAACTCCTTTGTTGCTTTAGCTATATGTTTGGGATCATTGGCTTGCTGTAGAATGAACTGCCGGCTAATGAATTTTCAGGCATTTGATTGAACTTGAGCAGATAGGATGTGTCTATACACTTCAGAATTAATTATGCCACAACCATCAGTAGTTGTATCATCAATGAAGATAAGTGAGCCAGTACCTTCAGCAGCCATACATGTCCAGGCCATAACACCCACTTTAACCGTGTTTCACAGATGAGGTGGCATGCTTTGGATCTTGTGCAGTTCCTTCTATCCCCCATACTTTGCTCTTGTCATCACTCTGATATGTTAATCTTCGTCTCATCTGTCCACAAGGACTGTTTTTCAGAACTGTGGTTGCTCTTTTAAGTACTTCTTGGCAAACTTCCTGGCCATCCTATTTTTGTAGCTAACTAGTGGTTTGCATCTTGCAGTGTAGCCTCTGTATTTCTGTTTATGAAGTCTTCTGCGGACAGTGGTCTTTGACGAATCCACACCTGACTCCAGAAGAGTGTTTCTGATCTGTCGGAGTGGTGTTTGGGGATTTTTCTTTATTATAGAGAGAATACTTCTGTCATCAGCTGTGGAGGTCTTCCTTGGCCTGCCAGTCCCTTTGCGATTAGTAAGCTCACCAGTGCTCTCTTTCTTCTTAATGATGTTCCAAACTGTTGATTTTGGGAAGCCTAATGTTTGGCTGATATCTCTAACAGTTTTATTCTTGTTTCCCAGTCTCATAATGGCTTCTTTGACTTTCATTGACACAACTTTGTTCCTCGTGTTGATGAATAGCAATAATAGTTTCCAAAGGTGATGCAAACACTGGAGGAAAGACTGGGTGCTGAGAGTTCAAGTTCAAGTGAGTTTATTGTCATGTGTCCCTGATAGGACAATGAAATTC
This sequence comes from Okamejei kenojei, assembly GCA_035221665.1. Taxonomy (NCBI): domain Eukaryota; kingdom Metazoa; phylum Chordata; class Chondrichthyes; order Rajiformes; family Rajidae; genus Okamejei; species Okamejei kenojei. The sequence continues at coordinate 52,435,136 of CM069131.1, read as the reverse complement.
TTGCTTTGCTTCAGCACAACAGAACATAGTAGGCATTGACCACATAAACAGATGAGTGTGTTCATATACCATTATATAAATATATACACACTTGAATAAATAAACTGATGAAAGTGCAAATAACAGATAATGGGTTATTAATGTTCAGAGTTTTGTCTGAGCCAGGTTTAATAGCCTGATGGCTGTGGGGAAGTAGCTATTCCTGAACCTGGTTGTTGCAGTCTTCAGGCACCTGTACCTTCTACCTGAAGGTAGCAGGGAGATGAGTGTGTGGCCAGGATGGTGTGGGTCTTTGATGATACTGCCAGCCTTTTTGAGGCAGCGACTGCGATAGATCCCCTCAATGGAAGGAAGGTCAGAGCCGATGATGGACTGGGCAGTGCTTACTACTTTTTGTAGTCTTTTCCTCTCCAGGGCGCTCAAGTTGCCGAACCAAGCCACGATGCAACCGGTTAGCAAGCTCTCCACTGTGCACCTGTAGAAGTTAGAGAGAGTTCTCTTATACCTGCATTAAGGAGGCAATTAAATACACCTGAGTAATTACAAACACCTGTGAAGCCATGTGTCCCAAACATTATGGTGCCCTGAAATGGGGGGACTATGTATAAATGCAGCTGTAATTTCTACATGGTGAAACCAAAATGTATAAAAATACCCTTTAATAAAATCTGATTTTTTTTCCTATTACAAATCTCAAATTGTGGAGTACAGAGGCAAATAAATAAATGATGGGTCTTTGTTTCAAACATTATGGAAGGCACTGTACCTTTCTAAAATATTATTCTGATTAAACAGAATGACTAACATCTCCCTTGACATTGAATGCAGGGTTTTAAATAGTTATAATTGCTCTCAATTGGTAGGGTGTGGCATTTCACTCAGACCACGTTGGAAGTTATTGAACTTGGCCAAATGCACGAGGTTTTAGTATGCTGACCTCTTAGCTTAAATGCTCCAACAACTTTCCAAATATTTGCTTTAACAGGGAGGGTGATTATAATTTGAGAGAAAAGTTTAATTTAAAGAAACTTTGTGTTCAAACAACTATGAAGAGTATGTATATTTCAATCAGTGGGGTAAAATTGTGGAATGATTTGGATGTAGAACTCAAGAAAAACACAAACATTACTCGGTTTAAGAAGTGCAAAACAAATTATCTTCCAGATGTATAAGAATGAGGTAGGGCTGTGATGACGGTTAAGTTTTAGTTTATTGACACAGTATGATATTCGAGTTGTACATAGAATTTGGATAATTGTTTATAAACTGCATATATGTATGTTTGCGTGCATGCATATGAGTGTACATATGTTTGTATGTGGCTTATGGACCCGTTGGGCCTGCTCGCTCAACGCAAGATTCCACCACTCACCCGTTCCTCCAACGCAACCCGTTCCCCCAACGCAATATTGAACCACTCACACATAGCCCCCCAACTGTGCAGGCGCAGCTCATTTCTCCTCATCCCCAGCACTCCCTCCTCCTCCTCCTCACCTTCCGTCTTCAATTCCTAGAGGGAAGGGAGGGGGTAGATTGGGAAGGGGGGGTAGAGAGGGAAGGGGGGTAGAGAGGGAAGGGGGGTGGGTCGAGAGGGATGGGGGTAGAGAGGAATGGGGGGTAGAGATGGGGGGGTTGGAGAGGGAGGGGGTGTAAAGGGAGAGGGGGGAGTAGAGGGGTAGAGAGGGAGGGGAGGGGAGTAGAAAGGGAGGGGGTGTAGAGGGAGGGGCAGAGAGGGAGGAGGTATAGTGGGGGGGAGGGTGGGGCAGAGAGGGCAGGGGGCAGAGAGGGTGGGAGTGAGGGTAGTTAGGGAGGAGGTGGGGGGGAAGAGAGGGAGTGGGCAAGAGAGAGAGTGGGCGAGAGAGGGAGTGGAGACTTGGCAACTACCCTCCCTACCCCCGCATCTCCCTCAATCCCCCCACACCTCCCCAGGATCTTTCCCCTCAGCACCCCAGCAGCGCCAGAGCCTGGAACTCGGCCTAGTTCTCATACTCGGCCTGGCCCTATACTCCAGGCGTCAGCTCAGCCACTGCCTGGGCTCCAGTCCAGGCCCCGACTTCATCTCCAGGCTCGTCCCTGACCCCAGACCCCGTGTCCCTCCTTCTCGGAGTGTCCCGTCCTGCATTGTGAGTGCATTGTGACATCACTCAGGTTTTCTTTTTCAGAAATGGGTGAGTTTTTGGGGTTATTTTTAAAATTTTAAAGGATTAATAACTGTGGAAATATAGGTGGGAATGCGACGGGAAGATGTTTATCGCCACAAAGGGAAAAAATGTGAGTATGATACATGAAAATGGGAAGGCTGTGGTCTAGCATTTGGAAGAAGATGGGGAAAAGCAGATTGACACATCGTGGGTACATCGTCGGCAGAAACAAACAAACTTTTAGTATTATAGAGATATATCAGGCATGTGCCGTCAGGGTAGGCAAGGTAGGCACTGCCTACTCTGACTAAAATTATAAAATGCTAATTATTAAATATAAATAGTAAAGGCACAGGAGAATTATGCCTACCTATGAGATCGATCGATTAGGTAGACATAATTCTCCGTGCCTTTCATCCGCAGTATATGTAAGTGTAACATGCGAAAGTATGTGCAGCTCACGTGCCGTCGACGCTGTTTCAAGCCTTCAATGACAAGGGGAGTTGAAGGCAGCTGAAATTCTGCCTTTGCACCGTGGACTGCGTACTGCGCATGCGCAGCGCAAGTTTCTTGGCGGGTTTTTTAAACATGGATTGTCATTATCTTAAGAGTATCTTAAGAAACAAAGAGAGAAGAATGGAGTTTGTGTACAAATAATGTGGTAAGTACATTTCTTTGAGCTATATGTTTTTAAATACCGTATATCCCAGCAATGAAGACGCTATTTTTTACCCAAAAATAAGGCACGAAAATTTACCTGCGTCTTGGAGGCCGAAGGTTAGGTAGTTAGCCAAGAAAGATGGACTTGGCTATCCCTCAGTACAGCAACATCAAGAACAATGTTGTTGTACTGAGGGATAGTCAAGTCTATCCCTCATTGCTGGCAGCTGATGGGAAGCGTCTGTAAAGTGGGAAGCCACTGTGGAAGGATAGCGCCGCGGGGGGGGGGGGGGGGGAGGGGGGGGGGAGAAAGAGTTTCTTTCGCAGCATATGGGGAGTCTGGCCAGGGGTAAAGTTGCGGGGAGGGCAGGAGCGTTGAGAAGGAGGGGGTCGGGGATCATGGCAGCGGGCGCGGAGCAACCACATTGTGGCCGGAGAGGGAAGTAGCTCGAGAGGCTGCGAACGATTAAGGGACCAATTGAGGTTACTCGCATTGACACAGGAGTAAGCTCCATCGCCAGACTGTCCTGTTATCCATTGCCCGCTGATCTGCTCTTGAGCTGGTCCCCTCACTGTCCGGTCTACATTGAAAGACACGGACCGGGCAGTGAATGCAATGCAGTGTCACCTGGCGCAGCAAGTGGGGCCATGTCCTGCTCCCGGCGGCAGTCACAATTTAAAGATTTACGGGAAGCGGCTGACAAGAGCGAGGCCGACGAACGGCAGGAGAGAGGTGTTCAGACGGAGACCACTGCCAGAGGTGAGCGGGCTGGCAGAAGGTGCTGAGCTCCCGGCGGCCGCTCGCAGCCACCCGAGCTACTTCCCTCCCCAGTTACAATGAGTTGGCTCTGCGCCCAGAGTGCCATGGCAGCGGTGAGTGAGTGAGTTGCTGGCATGATCCCCGATCCCCGACCCCCCTCCTTCTGAATGCTCCTGCCCTCTCCGCAACTTTACCCTGGCCAGAGTCCCCACACGCTGTGAAAGGAACTCTCTCCCCCCAATGGTCCCTTGAACTAGTATTGTCCTTCAATAAGATCACAAGTGATTCAACTTGTCCCGATGTCCTCCCGTTTTTCCCACCATCCCTCCACCCTCCACTAATTCAGTAATTCAGAATGGAGGAGATTTGGAAGCCTTGGGCAAATTGCATTGTTACTTTCTTTATTTTTATCTTTTATTTTTTTGAGCGTGAGAATGTCTGTCCTGCCAGCCTTTTTTCAAAATTCAGCAACTCAAACAGGAGCGCCTTCATTGCCGGGAAATACGCTACATTATTAAGAGATATGGCTGTTGAAGACAACTTACTTTATAAATGTCGGTTGACATCATAAGGCGAGAAGAATAATTGCGCATGCACGGTTTAAGATTTTTTTTAAAGCCGACTGACTACCTACCCTGAGTAATTACTCATGGCATGTGCCTGATATATATATATATAGATGAGATAATGTTTGTGAATTAATTGATGAGTAGCGAAGAAGAGGTAAGAATAAATAAGTGTATACTTCCTCCTACTCCTTTGCAGAAATCATTTAAATAAATAAGTTTGAAATGCTTGTTGGCTACATTGCAATCAGCATATACGCTATAACTGTACACCATGATTTTGTGTGTCCACAAGTTCACAAGTGATAGAAGCAGAATTAGTCCGTTCGGCCCATCAAGTCTACTTGGCCATTCAATCATGGCTGATCCATCTTTCCCTCAACCCCATTCTCCTGCCATCTCCCCATAACCCGTGACGCCCGTACTAATCTGTCTTAAAAATGTACTTGACTTAGCCTCCACATTCTTCTGTGGCAATGAATTTCACAGATTCACCACCCTCTGACTAAAACAATTACTCCTCATCTCTTTCCGAAAGCAACATCCTTTAATTTTGAGGCAATGACCTCTGGTCCTAGGCTCTCCCACTGGAGGAAACATCCTCTCCACATCCACTCTGTACAAGCCTTTCACTATTCCGTAAGTTTCAATGAGGTGTCCCCTCATCCTTCTGAACTCCAGCGAGTAGAGGCCCAGTGCCGCCAAACGGTCATCATCTGTTAACACACGCATTCCTGGGACCCTCTCCAGTGCCAGCATATCCTTCCTGACGCTGGAGAGATGTGGGGTCCAAAATTGCTCACAATACTCCAAATGCAATCTGACCAGCGCCTTGTATAGCCTCAGCATTACATCCCTGTTTTTATATTCTAGTCCTGTCAAAATAATGCTAGCATTGTGTTTGCCTTCCTTATTACCGATTTGACTTGCAAATTAATTTTTGGGAATCCTGCACCAGCACTCCCAAGTCCCTTTGCACCTCCAATGTCTGAATTCTCTCCCCATTTAGAAAATTGTCAGCGCCTTTATTCCTACTACCAAAATGCCTCTAATTTCCAAGAATAATTGACATTCTATTTTCGCATTCTCGTGCTCACAAAACTGCGCTCCAGGAAAGCTATTACCAGATAGGCCAAAGAATATAAGCATAAATAACAACTGTATATACATTTGTACTGCAGTCAAATTTACATTAATATTCTATCCCTAAAATATTGGTGCACTTTTTGAGTGATCTGATAATGTTTACATGCTGTATTAATCAAACAGAATTACACAAGCAAAATATTAACTTGAATAATAGAACCAAAACATTTACTTGCAGCAAAGAGACAAATGGTTGGGATGTGCAAGTACACTCGACCAGTAATTTAAACAATTATACCAAGCCAAACTTGTCTTTAACCATGGAGTATCAATACTACAGAATACAGAATACACTAATTCCTGAGCAGGATGTGCTGTCTTTGATCATTTGGTATGGCATGAGGCAGATGCAGTGTGAAAGCTTATTTCATAGTTTACTTTTGTTTGAACAAGATTAAGCGAAAATATTTTCATTTGGTGACAAAGGCAATAAGAATTTAATTGAGTCATTAATTTAAGTTAAGTGATTGACATGAGGCATAGGCTGTATTCTCCATATCGCTGTATCACAATCACCGATGAGCAGCACCTACTACATTAACATGTTGCTTTAATTGCTCTAATTTGAGACGTGTTGTAGCACTCATGTATGCTGCTTTCAGTTATTTTCTTTTGCAGTGTTCTCCAGCGTCATTCTTAATGGTGTTCATCATGCAAACAAATTTAATTATAGCTGTGGGTGAGAGATTTTCAATCCATTGGACTATATTGGATTTGGAAACTATGATCCTATGTGATCTATTTCCTTATCCATTCAACAATCTTTAATGGATAGACAAGCCCACGAGATAAGCAGACATAATTGGATCAGTAAGTGTATTGTAATTCTCAATAGTGATTATGGACTGATCCTCTGTGCACTTAATCTATTTGCATTTTATTCAAGATGTTTGGATAACAAATAATCCTCACTACTTGTTTAAAAAATTCCAACTAACAACTGAGACAACGTGTCGTTAAAAGATCTTTATTTGATTTTAAAGAATGTTACTTGAACAAAATCCATCTTATCCTGACAATAAAACTCCTTCTTAATAATGTGAAAGTACTGACAATTCACACACATTTGGTTATTAAGTTAGCTGCACAGACAAAAAATAAAGGTTTCCTAAACTTACAGAGTTTATCAATATATGTATGACTTTTAATCATCCATGTCGCATCAGCGAATAGTGGCAGAATTGAGTTGCCCAATTCACGTTATCAATACGAGATTATGTTGGGATTGAAAGCAGCAATTGTTATTCATTTTATTCAAATTGCAACTTGCCTGAAAGGTGTGCTTAGGATATTGGAAAGGAAATCCAATATCACGTTTATCTTGGACTTCTGCCGACTATAATCCACCTACTCCGCTTTTTCCCCCGTAAGCAATTTACAGAGACCATTTTTCTCCATGGTAAATTACTACACAGTTAATACAATTATATTCTCCTTTCAACACTTGACACAGGTTACAGATATTGTTTTTCTCTCCGTTTACTGCTCAGTGACTGCAATAATTTGGCACTTATGCTTTACTTGAAATTGTAAGTCAGCTTTGCCCAGTGAATTAATTCCTTATTGTACAAAAACAGAATGAGTGTTGAAAGGTGTCCTTATAGCAAGTATTGCATGTGCTATGACAGAAGGAATTAAGAAGTCCCCAAATATGGATGAGAGCTGGGGAAAAATCATTTTCATGATGAGGAATGGCAGATGTGGTCAGATTTTTTAAACATATGCATACTAAAGAATTCATTTCATCATGCAACTTGGCACTCTTCATCTCGCCTTTTTTCATTTGGTATTTTGAATACCTAATTTTATTTATTTTCTTTTTTAATTCATACTTTTTTATTCATGACCAATTCTGTTTTTTTTTTCAGATTATGTCACTACGCAAACAGTTTGAGAGAGAGAAAATAAAAGAAAATGAAAGGTCTTTTGCCACATCTGCAATTAAAGGGTAAATATGTTTCCATGTTCTAATGTTCAGGAGGTCCACTAATGAGGAATAATGACCGTTAGAGGTCAAAAGTTCCTAGATGTATGCAACAGTTTTTCAAGGCTTAATTCAGAAGCAATAATGGTAATACTGAATGGTGCAATATCTAGTGTCAAGAGTCGTATAACGAAGTGGTTGAATATTCCATTGAGTTGAGGTTGGCTGAAAGTTTGGCCATTTGTACTTTAGGTGGCAGGCTGAGATGAACAGCTTATGTTGTTGCTGATAGGAAGTCTGAACCATTCTAATCTGAAAGCCGTGATGAGAAAGAATCCTCTTGGGACTGGCAAATAACTGAATTCATAACTTCTGAATAATTCAGACATTACTCAACAAAACTTGGCTCTGTATCTAATCCAGGGAATCAGCTGCCTTCTCTATTTTGCGTAGTGGAATCCATAACAAGAGATAGGTTGAATGTGAGACGGTAAAGATTTAAAAGGAACTGGAGGGGCAACTTATTTGCAATCAGGGTGGTGGATATATGAAACGAGCTACTGGAAGAGGTAGTTGAGGCAGGTACTATAGAACAACATTTAAATTACATTTGGACAGGTGCATGGGTGGGAAGGTTTTAGAGGGAAATGGGCCAGTGAGACTAGTAAAAATGGGGCATCTTGGTTGGCATGGGCAAGCGGGGCAAAGGGGCTGTTTCCATGCTGTATGACTATGACTAAGATTTTAATTTTATGTATAATAAACAGACAGTTTTGTGAATATGCTGTGTGAAAGATTTCTTTAATTGACCCCATTAGTCAATATTTCAGGTTGGGGGCCTATATAGCAACAATGATGTTCTCGTGAATTTTCTTTTGAGTGACAGTCAAATTGTTGATGTGGTATTTGCATCTTGGACTATTTTCAGTTTTGTTTGTTGATTATAAAAAAATATGAATACTATCAATGCAGCATTGTTGTAAAGGGTTTGTGAAATTTGATTACTAGTGAACTGAGCAGTAATGTGATGATGAAAAGCAATCAGATCTAAAACACTATAGAAAATGTTGGTCTGTGAAGGCTGTTATTCAGCTAGCTTAAAACAGTAAAACACATCACCATCACTGATTTTACTTCGGAGTCACCGGGCGGGATATCTTGTTTTACAGGAGCGAGACCACAATGGAGAAAGTTGTAAAAGGAAGGTCGAGGCGGTCCGCTGCAAAACCAGCTACGGTAGACTGCGGGAGTGTGGGTAGCGGGCGGCCGTCCCTCTCGCCTTCCGAATCGCTGGCAGCGCCGCCAGTAGTTTCCAACTTGGTGCCGGTGGAAGGCACCGTGGGTACTCCGGTGGGTTGGAAAGCCACCAGAAAATCAAACAGGCCCGTAGACTCTGATGAGTCGGGCCAGGAGGATGGTACTCCCACAATGGATGTCGTTTTTGGGCGGCTATCCAGAATGGAACACCTTATGGAGAGGTTGTTCCATCAACAAATGCTGGAGGAAGACGAGCTATTTATCCACGGGTCTCCTTGTGAGCCGGTGGCAGCAGCACCTGTAACAGGGCTGCATGAGGGCTCCCTCTTGGAGGAGGCAAGCCCACGGAGTCAGTTTTGTTCTGACTCCGAAATTGGAGGTATAGCTGATGAGCATACCTCCAGGCATAGACACCAGGAGTCAGGGGTGCCAAGCATGGCATCCATATTTGCCATACCTGCCGGATCGGGCAAACCAATCGATGAGGATCTGGCAAGGACCATTAATTACATGGTCTCGCATCAATTGCAGGCCCTCGCCATAGATGAAACCTGCAAGAAATACCGAACACTGGGTAATTGCACATCACTGTGAACCACCCAATCTGGGGGCACATGGCAGCAGGAATCAGAGCCCAAGAGTTAAGGCTCCAGAAGATCCTCAAGCTCCTGGCTTCAGGGATAACAGCTTTTGCCAGGTCGGTGGATGATGAGGCTCTGTCTCCAGTTCAGCAGGATGCGCTTGCCCTCATGTGCAATGCACAATTCGAAATAAATTGCTTGAGGATGACTGCAATCTGGCCAATACTCAACCCTAAATTTGCAGCATTGTGCAAGACGAGCAGCGTGCAGCCACCGAATTTGCTGTTCGGAGAAGACCTGTCCAAACAGGTCAGAGAACTAGATGATGAGGCAAAAACAGTTGGTCTCATTAGAGCACAGCCGGTCAGCAAAAATCCTCTCCGACGGCAGCACCCCAACAAACGGTCCACTGAATCGAGTTCAGGTCAAGGACCAAGCCGGCCCTTGCCAAGTATGCGCAGTTGACGCACGCCACCATTTCCCTCCAGGATACGAGGTCAGACATTTCTACCAACCACGGAGGTAGGTGGCCAGTTACAACCTGGTGGGAGATTACGTTTGTTTTTCAATCAATGGTGTCGTATAACATCAGACTCATTTATACTGCACAGTATACTAGGTTTCCGGATTGAGATTATTTTTAAATTATGCCCAGCTACACAGCATACACCTAGCCGGACGCCGTCTTTTTCACAACACTAGCTGAGATTCAAACATTTACCAAAAAAGGGGTAATTGAGAAGTCTTCTCATCAATCTCACCAATTTGTCTCTAATATATTTCCAAGACAAAAGAAGGATGGTGGGTGTTGGGTCATTCTTGACCTAACTAGGCTTAACTCCTATGTGCAGTATAAACATTTCAAAATGGAAACTTTTCTTACTACCAAACAGCTGGTTTCTAAACGGTACTACATGGCATGCATAGATCTAAAAGATGCATACTATTCGGTACCCATTCATCACAATCATCGGAGATATTTGAAATTTAACTGGATGAAGCAATTGTGGCAGTTTAAAGTATTGCCTAATGGTTTAACTTCGGCTCCTAGGTTATTTACAGAAATGTTAAAACCAGTGTTGGGCCTACTCCGAGCTCAGAATCATATTGTAATGGCCTATTTGGATGATATTTTAATCATAGGCAAGACTCGGAATTCAGCTGAATTATCTGTTTCAACTACCCCAAACTCTCAAACGCTTGTTTGAGAGTTTGGGGTTTCTCATCCATCCAGTTAAATCAAAATTGATCCCATCCAGAGTCATTGATTATTTGGGCTTCACCATTAATTAAACTCTCATGTCTGTGACTCTGCCTCCAGGCAAGCGGTCAGAATTACTCAAAGCCTGTAGCAAGCTCGTGGATGAGCAACAATCTTCTATTCGGCAGGTTGCGAGTGTAATCGGGAAATTAGTGGCTGCTTTTCCAGCCGCACAATTTGGACCTCTGCATTATCAAACTTTGCAACGTGCAAAGGAGCACGCACTAAAATGTCATGCAGGGCATTTTGATAGACCTATGCAGTTACCAGCTGAAGCCGTTGCTGAGTTACAATGGTGGATAGCCAATGTTTGACTTTGCACCGGGAAAATGCGGATTGACAGACATTCAGTTGTTTTACAAACTGATGTTAGTGCTCTAGGATGGGGAGCTACTGATACCATCCCCAGCTGTGGTGGCATATGGCATATGCATGAGGCATTACTTCTTCAATCAAATGGTATTAACTATTTGGAGTTATTGGGAGCACTCTATGGCCTAAAAGCGTATTGTACTAATATGCATGATTTGCATGTGCAGCTTCAGATTGATAATACTACGGCAGTAGCATATATTAATCACATGGGTGGAATCAAATCGGTATCATGTGATAGGTTGGCTAACCTTATTTGGCACTGGTGTATCACAAGAAACATCTGGATTTCAGCTATCTACCTACCAGGTAGACTTAACATGGTGGCAGACACCAGGTAACGAAAGTTCAATGACAACACTGAATGGATGTTGAATCGTGAAATATTCAAAGAGATTATCACTTGTTATGGTGTACCAGACATTGATTTGTTTGCGTCCAGATTGAATCACCAATTACCAAAGTATATTTCACGGGAGCCAGATCCAGGGGCAGTAGCGCTACACTGGGGTGGAATGTTTTTATATGCATTTCCTCCATTTTGCCTCATCAGCCGGCGCTTGCTCAAAATCGAGCAGGACTCTGCCTCAGGCATTTTTGTAGTTCCTGACTGGCCTACACAACCATGGTTCCCACTGATTTTAAGATTAAAAACACAGCCTTTTATGGTTATCCCCAAAAGCAGTTAGCCTGCTGGTTCATCATATTAACCTGTAGGTTTGCAGATTTTAAGGAGACCGTTCCTGGGGCTCGGACTATCAGAGCGTACGGTGGATGTGATTACTGCAGCCTGGAGGGATAGTACAAAAAATATATATATTTCTCATATCAAGAAATGGGAGATGTTCTGTTTGCAGTCGAACATTTCACATCAGACGGCTAGCAACCTGATGTATTGGAATTTTTTTCCACGTTATTTTTTGATGAGCGACTAAGCTACAGTGCCATCAATACTGCCAGGAGTGCCTTGTCATCATACCTGTGCCAAGGAATGGGACAACACCCTGTTGATCTCACCCTTTAATATCTCGGTTCATGAAGATGCAATCCCCCCAGGCCTAGATACACGGAAATTTGGGATGTGAGCTTGGTTCTTGAGCTGCTTCGATAATGAGCTCCAGCAACATCTCTGTCATTGGACAGACTGACTCTCAAAGTGGTTATGCTCATGGCACTGATTTCAGCACAACGCGTCCGGACGTTGCAGAAGCTTCGACTGGACAGAATGGTTTCATCAGTAAATAACATAACCTTTTATGTTTATGATTTACTTAAGCAGAGCAGGCCAGGGACGTCTGGGCTTAGACTTAATTTTACAGCATACCCCATAGACCTTCGCCTCTGTAGTCACGCGCTACAGCAGTACATCAAGGTCACCAAGAGCATCAGAAGTTCTGAATTGGCTATATTCATCAGTTATAAAAAGCCTCATAACAAGGTGCCAGTACAGACCATCTCAAGGTGTTTAAAACGGGTTCTGGTTTATGCTGGAGTAAACACTGATGTGTATAAATCTCACTCCACCAGGGCGGCTTCAACGTCAGCAGCGAGGACACCGGACGTCCCTCTCACGGCCGCAGGATGGTCCAGTGAATTGATGTTTCAGAGGTTTTATCACAAACCTCTTGCCACACCAGGGGTATTTGGGCACTCAATTCTAAATTCTGTTTTGTAGCTTCCCCCTGGGTCGCTATTTTTTCTTTTTTTGTTAAATAAAGCACCAATTTGGTTAAGTCTGTATTATGTTGGAATGCTTTATTTGTTATTACTCATCCTGTGTCAACCAAGGCAGTGTGTTGCATGGACTCGTATCCATGGCATGAAATCACAGAGCTTTGAAGTCTTCACGGAATCACTCACGTGACTCCGAAGTAAAATAGTAAGATTAAATGAGAACTTACCAGTTTGAAGTTTGATCTTTATTTTAAGAGGAGTTAGGATGAGCGACCACCGCTCCCAGCCCTCGTATCACAAAGGTCATCTGGTAGTTTCTAGGTTTCTAATCTTACTATATTACCTCAATTACTGTTATCTGTGATTTCATGCCGTTGCTTTGAAGATTGACGCGCATGCGGACTGGCGGGTCTTCTTCACGTAATCGCTCATCGTAACTCCTCATAAAATAAAGATCAAACTTCAAACTGGTAAGTTCTCATTTAATCTTACTATTAAGTTGATTATCTTCAGATTGTCATGCAAAAGACCTGACAACTGGTTGGCTTCCGTTGTCTCAAACACAGATTTTTTTGGAAGACTAGGATACAGGGCAGAAAGAGAAAACACTTATTTGACAGCTATGTTCAACACAAATATATATGTATCCTGCAATCACTAATGAACCTTCTATTGTCAACGTCCTCCTGCTAATTCATCAAAGTTTAGTTCAGTTTAGAGATACAGCACGGAAACAGGCCATTCAACCCACCAAGTCTGTGCCGACCAGCGATCCTTGCACACTAACACTACCCCACGCACACTAGAGCCAATTAGCAATTATACCAAGCCAATTAACCTACAAACCTGTACATCTTCAGAGTGTGGGAGGAAACCAAAGGTCCCGGAGAAAGCCCACACAGGTCAAGGGGAGAACACACAAATTCAGTGCAGAGACGACACCTTAAATCCGGATCGAAACCGGGTCTGTGGTGCTGTAAGGCATCAACTCTGTAGCAGTACCACAGTGCCGTCCCTAAAAGCTTTGGTATACTTTCTCAGTTATACATCAATGCCAAATAGCTCTTTGTTCTCTCCCTACTCCCCTCTTCTCCCAAACCCTCCCCCTCCTCCATCCTTGCCCTCTTGAGCCCCTTTCTCTATAACCACTGTGATTTTACATTTATTTTGGTGACTCCATGGTTTTCTGTTTTGGCAGCCAGCTTACATCACTGTGTCTATTTAAATTCATCAAACCATTCTAGTTGCCATCACATCTATTTTCAGACCATCTGTGATTTTTAATAAGCGTAATATTTTGATCAATATTCATAAACATTATAACAGGAGTTTTTTAAAACTTTGAATACTAATTGAAATAGTAACATCTTTCTATTCTGTGCAGTCATTTATTTATTCCATCTTCATCTAGATCTCCAATAAAAACTGTTCCCTCTGAACCAGTACCATCAGCCAGAGAACTGGAGTTACAGGTAATCATTTTGGCATGGAAAACTATTGTTTGTTATTTTGTGCCTTTTGTCATAATGATGTTTCAGCTGGCAATGGACAGAGCTAAGCAATTTCACATCCAATGGACTGGAGCAGAGCTCTGCCGTCTTAGTTTAGAGATACAGTGTGAAAATGGGCCCTTGAGGCTACCGAGCCTGCGTCGATCAATGATCGTCCATACACAAGTTCTATCCTAAACACTAGGGACAATTTACAAAAGTCAGCGAGGAAACTGGAGCACACGGAGGAAACTCATGCGGTCACAGGGAGAATGTGCAAACTCTGTACAGACAGCATCCATTGTAATGATCAAACCCGGGGCTCTGGCGCTGTGAAGAGGCAATGCTACCATTGCGCCACTGTGCTGTGCTAGTCCTGTCATATCTTGTTAACGATGGAGGAGACATTTAAATGGCTAGCAAGAGGAAGCTCCAAGATCATCCCCATTCTCAATGATAGAAGGCCCCGGCACAAGAAACATTTACAACCATATTTACATGAATGTGATATGGAAGATATAACTCGACTTCTTCCTGAGGTGCCAACCGTCTTGGAAGTCAGTCTTATCCTATTTGATTTAATCTATGTGATTGTTAGAAGTGGCTCAGAGTGTTTACAATATCATTTGCATTCAGCAAAGACCATTTTGGCTATGGCACTCAAGATCATTATTCCAGAAATAGCAACTTCATGAGCTAAAGTTTTCCAGAACAGTTGCTTCAGTGCAATTCTTTACATTTGCAACTCTTACGCAAGTGAAGTGTTCCAAGCCCGAATGCAGCAATACTAGGACAGTACTCAGGTATAGGGAGGTAAGCACAAGTGTTGGACAATGACCAAGAGAGAGCCTTGTGACCAACAACTAACATTTAATGATCTTTCTATAGCCAAATCTTCCACAATCAACATCCTGGGAGAGTCATCATTGATGTGAAGTTCAGCTAGACCATCCACATAAGTAAATAAAGAGGCTTGGCTGTGTTTCTTATGTCATGTAATACACCTTCTACACCAAGGCCTCTCTGCCATTAAGGCACATTAGGAACATAATGCAATCCTCTTGTCTTGATAATTGCAGCTGTAACAACAGCCGAAACTCAACACCATCCAGGACAAAGCAGTCTTTTTGATTGGCACCCCATTCTTTCCCTCTACAATGACACACAGTGGGTACAGTCTATGCAGACTATATCAGCAGCACCTCCAAAGCCTCTGCTACAAATAAAGCCAGGATAACAGGTGGAAAGGAATTCCACCACCTGCATATATCCCTCCACTCTCACACCATTCAGACTTGGACGTATATCATCAGTCCTTTGTTATAGGGAGTACCATATTGTAAAGGACTGTGGTGATTCAAGGAAGTGCTCACCACTACCTTTTCAAGAGCACAATAAATGCTAGCCTTCTCCACCTACCCCAGATTTTCCCCCCACCCCCAAATAAAACCAATAAGTGCATAAGGTATGAAGAAAAATCCTTAACTTTTGTTTCCTTTAACATAGACAACAAAGGAAACAAATGTGCTGTAATGGTTCATGAATCTATTTTTCCTCTTACGGTTTTATCCTGTAATTCATGAGTGTGAATATATTTTTATGTTTGTTAATATCTGATCTGATCCCTCAGTTAGGCTTTTTCTCTTTCTCTGCTGTTTATTCCACACATAAGTAGTCAAACTTTGTGTGGATTGTGACTGTAATTCAGATCTTGTGTCTATTCTGTGTATAAGCCACTTCTTCCTCCCACTCTACCACAATTAGCCTGCAGCTTGACATCGGCACAATGGGCTGCACAACTTCACCCTGTGCTGTATCATTCCCACTGCAAGGTTCAGCAAATAATATTTTCACTACCTCTTGCTCTGCTTATTATATTTCAATGCGTTTTATCACAGTACAATGTTCCTATCAGAGTATTTTTGATAGTACTTGAGAAAAGGAATAATGTCTTTTGATTCACATATTATGGTGGATTTGTATGATTTGTGAGGTGTGAAACAAGTGGTCTTATTCAATTTATTGCTTAGCCAATGTGGAGCGAGGCTGTCAAATGAATAATTTTGAATAATTTTGCTGAAAGATGTTTCTTAAACCCTCTGCGTCCAATTCAGTTTTGAGGCCCTATTTATAGCCCTCTACTTCAGTTATAGCACCATATCTACTACGCATCCCCCCTTCTAGATCCTGCTAATTACTTGCATTCTATTTTCATATTTAATTCCTTGTCCTTTTGGTACGCGTTAGGAAGTTTTGAATTCTAATGCATGCTCATTTAGTTTTAGCTGTTAATATCCCATCCTTTTATTTGGACTTGCATTTTCGTTGATTATTGCACATTTTTGTTATCTTTTTCGATTCATTGTTTTATGAGGCAGGCTGTTAAAAGAACATTTAGATTATAGTTTGTTTTCTATTCATCTTATTCATTTTTTTTCTGACATTTTGTCAACAGGGCAAATTGTATGGCAAATTGATAGCAGCAAGGCAGAACATTGCCAATGCTAAAGATGTTCCTCCAGCTATTTTGGCTACAAACAAGATATTATTGGATTTTGCCAAGATAAGGTACAATAAAAAACTACATTTGGTTTCAATACACTGTGTAAGACTCAGTTGATGCAAATAATCAATTGGCTTCTTGACTTTAAGAAACATCCGTTTTTTTGGAAATGGTTAGAATTCTTAGTTGGAAACTTATGTCTTTATTTCTAAAGGTGATGAATGCTTCTCGATCTGCAATTTAGTTCATTTTATGATTGTACTTTTTGAAATCACATTTTTGTTTTGGATATATAGGATTCAAGACTTTAATTAAAAGCATTTTGACATGGCAAATGGAAAGAGAAAATTGGCAGCACATCAAAATATTTGACACAACAAAAAAACGTTGTTATTTTGTTATAGTGCAGATATAGACTTTCAGGTCAGGCAAATGAAGGTTATTGACAAATACAATGGAATCTTGATCAATTGGACCAATTGGCAAATAAATGGTAAATGGAGTTTAAATTGGATAAGTGCAAGGTGTTGCATTTTGGTTGGACAAACCACGCCAGGATTTACATAGTAAATGGTAGGAAACTTATGTCTTTTTGTGGACTTTGGAAGGAGTAGGATGGGAACCTGGAGAGGAAAAGACTACAAAAAGTAGTAAACACTGCCCAGTCCATCATCGGCTCTGACCTTCCTTCCATTGAGGGGATCTATCGCAGTCGCTGCCTCAAAAAGGCTGGCAGCATCATCAAGGACCCACACCACCCTGGCCACACACTCATCTCCCTGCTACCTTCGGGTAGATGGTACAGGAGCCTGAGAACTGCAACAACCCAGTTCAGGAATAGCTACTTCCCCACAGCCATCAGGCTATTAAACCTGGCTCGGACAAAACTCTGAACATTAATACCCCTCCATCTGTTATTTGCACTTTATTAATTTATTAATTCATGTGTGTATTTAAGTATATAACTGTAGTCAATGCCTACTATGTTCTGTTGTGCTATGCAAAGAAAGAATTTCATTGTCCTGTCAGGGACACATGACAATAAACTCTTTTGACTTTGACTTGAGGAACTTAGGGAATGTAATGGAACAAAGAAACCTTGGGGTGCAGGTACATCGTTTCATGAATGTGGTGACACAGGTGAACAGGTTGGTGAAGGTGACATTTGGCAGACTTGCCTTTATTGGTTAGGGTATCGAGTACAGGAATTGGGATGTCACGTTAACAACTGTACAAGGCATTAGTAAGACTGCACTTGGAGTACTGTGAACACTTCTCATTGCCCTTCTATGAAGAACGGCACCAAACTGGAAAGGGTCGATAAAAGATTTATAAGGATGTTATCGGAACTGGAGGGTTTGAGCTAAAAGGAAAGGCAAGATAGGTTGGGTCTTTTATGCCTGGAGAGTAGGAGGCTGACTTTGTAGCGGTATATAAAATCATAAGGGGCATAGAGATGGCTAACAGCCACAGTCTTTTCCCAGGTGTGGGAGTCAAAAACTATGGCTTCAGTTTTTCAGGAAGTGATTCAGGAAAGATTTAAAAAGAACTTGAAGGGGCAACATTCCCACACAAAAGGTATATAGCATGTATATGGAACAAGCTGCCTGAGGAAATAATAGAGATAGGTATAATTCTAGATGGGTAGATTTGGAGGGATGCAGGTGCAGGCAAGTGGGACTCGCTCAGTTAAAAAAACTGGTAGGAATAGATGAGTTGGGTTGAAAGGCCTGTTTCCGTGCTGCATATCACTATCACCATGATGTGTGGTATAATTGAATGCAAGGGAAGGGGAAAATGAGGGGAAAGGTGGTGTTGACGGTCGGACTGATTCAAATGATAACCCTGCTGTCAGACCTGCTGGATGCTTCCAGTATTTGTTTCTATTTCCATTATGGTGCCATTATAATTACCTTTTCTTAAGGTTTCACATGAATGATATTTATGTTGACGTGGAAGTGCCCATTTGAATTGATTTCCCTTATACCAACAGGCCATCAACTCTAGACAACCTGAAGAGAATTGATGGTGTATCCGTAGCTAAGGCTGCTGTGTTGGCTCCACTCCTGTATATCATCAAGGAATTTTGCAAAGCCAATGAATTTGAGGTATTTTATATTAAATATATATTTTTGGATCTTAATCTGTTGAAAATGGTAGGAGGAATTCACATTGACTTAAACTAGGAGCCATCTGTGGATGAAGAAGCATATACCGTTGGACACTGCCGCTGATCAGGAGACTGGACTGTGGAATGACTGAACTCTTTATCTTCTGCTTATGTCTATTTTGGCTTTTATTCATATCTATTTTGAATCACTTTGGCTATCCATTGATGTATACTGCCCTACTTTGACAAAAGGAAGCAACTGACAGAAAGGCGTTTTCTTGTAAATGAGGAAAACGTGTTTTTCTTCCAGCTCCCTGTGATGGAATTTCTTACTTCTCTGGTATAAATATTTTCAAATTGTACTCAGAGAAGACTTATTTTGTTCACCATTCGGTAGAGCATATCTCAAATACCCTAAAACAAGCAATAACTCAATTTTGACAAAATTGTCAGTTGCTTCCTTTTGTCAAATTAGGGCAGTATACTTACAATCCTTCTTGGGATTAAGGCACCAGAACAATAATAGGATCAAACATTTGATTGCTTTTAGCCAGTAGATATCAGATTAGTGCCACTCCCGAGATACTTCAGTATACATGGTCGCTGCAGCCAGCCATGCCAATTCATTTAAAACAGTTCACAGAGTACAATTGTGATTGAGTCATTCAAATCATGTCTATATGGTAAGGAAATAAATCTCACACAACCTGTAAATTGTGTAATTCTCACGTGGCTTAAGTTTTGCCAGAGGAAGCACGTATGTGTTAATTACAAGTTTTTCGGAGGCGGATGACATTTTGAGTACTGATTGTTCAGATTCTGAGTTCCAAGGAGACCCAGTAGTGAAAAATCATTTGTGAAGCAATGGTTGTACTCTTATTAGGTTAAGGAAATTAGATTTTCAGAAAAGATCAGAAAAGTTCAAGAGGTTTACTCTTTGTAAATATAACCCTATAAGAGCCATTGATAATATTAACCCAGAGGTGGTTGTGATCACAGTCCAATCAAGACACAGTTGAGTTCATTATTAGGATTCCATGGATGAAACTAAAAGAACCATAATAACCATAGCACTAATATTGCAGTGCCAAAGGAGAGCTGGATAATTATGGGTGTCATTATCTGTCCCTCGGGTAAATATATAGTATTATTACCCATATCACACATCTGAGGTATGCTTTTATAAAATTGTATTCCCTTCGTTTTTACTGCCAGCAGGGGTAACAGGGGAATATTTTCTTGTATTCCCCTTTCTTGCGAACGCCTATGGACTTTACCTGTTAAAACAGCGGGGAATATAGTCTTATATTCCCCTGGTCTCACATCCGGGAACTTGGCAACGTGACGGCAACGTGACGCTGCGTGGGAAATTTAGAATATTCAAACGGCAGACAGGAAGACTGCCGCGTCCATTTTGGTTAAATTTTACGTGGAAGTCCGCCGAGCTGAGATGTTCAAATTTTCCTCTAGATGTCTGATATGGGTAATAATAACAATATTGACTGTCCTCTTTCGGGAGATACGACATATATTGCCCTCACTAGATCCATATTGCCCTCGTCTTCGACTCGGGCAATATGAATCTACTTCAGGCAATATATGTCGTATCCCCCTCAAGGCCAGTCAATATTCTATTAATGTTACACTGTTTGAAGAGGAGTAGGCAGGTGTTGCTGTGGTTCATCCTGTTTAGCACAATTGTTTTTGTAAGGTATTACAAAAATAATATGTTTTATTTGTGAGTTGGGTAGACCAACATATGCCTGTGGCAATTCTTAGAAGCCTCCAGTTTTATTTTAGTTACGAAATGTCTTTCTGATCTTTTGAAGTAAATAAGATTATTGAGCAAATATTCAGAAGTTTTGTTAATTTAAGCAGGATCATTTAAAGTAAATATTTGGCCTTAATTAAGCTCTTTGAAGCGCATTGAATTTAATCTCATTAGAACTATTTAATAATGTATTTACTCTCATAGCTTGGGAAGTTTTATTTACTTTGCTTGAGAATTTGTTCCCCATCCATAGTGACACTAGATGACCAGTTGTCTTACCTTTAATGGAACTCATTTTTAGAAGTGAATTAGACAATATTCAGTGTTTAGCACTATGAAACAGAGATTAATTTATTGGATGCAGTAGTCACCTAAAATAGGTGTGTGCCATACCATAGCTGAATTATTCACAACTGTTTTTTCACCAGGTGGACAAATGTTCTATTTCAACGCTGAATGTAGCGCAAAATCCAGTTGTCCAACCAAACTCTGCCCTTGGCCCCCGGTTTAACGTTGCACATGTATCAAAGGTAAGAAATCATTCAAAATAATCCACTGTATCCAGTTCTTATAATTGTTGGATTTGTTTGGGCTATCTAATAGGTGATATATAATTTAATAGCAAGATTGTTGCATTTCTTAACTTCTGAAGTGTACTGTGCTGCTTTAGTTTTTAAAAAAAATAGACTTTCTCTTTTCATTTATTGTAAATGGCTTAACCTTTTTACTTCTCTCTTGATAAAGAACTTGACAATAACAAAATCCAAGCTCTCTTACCTTGCTTGTTCCACTTCGAGAGCTTGTTTTTGTTAGTGCCTGAAAAAAATGTGATCAATGAATCAAATATTGAATTAACTTCTATGGTTTAATATTTAGACTAAGATCTGACTTTAATTTGTGTCAATACTCTTGCATTCTCCATAATCTCCAAAGCAATTATTGGAAGTTCACATAATTGTTTTTTAAGATTATGGGTACTTAACATGATGCTTCACTTCCCCAAGCCCCCAGATCCCTTTATTACTTGGCTGTATAAAAATAAATAATAATCAAAGGATAATTGCATGCTTGAATTGAAAAGGACTATTAGAAGCACTTACCCAGTAACAACATTAAATAAAGCCTTCCCACTCATTTGGATTGCTAAGCAGCAAAATCATCACATTTACTTGACAAATCATGTTGCAGTTCTGAATATTTGACATGTTTATGTATTTATCATTGTGCTCTGTGCATTCAAACAGATATGCAAACAATTTCCTGAGAAATGATTGAGACTCTGTGGACCAAATTCTGAAAGGCATTCCGGTGATTTTGTGTGCTTTTGCTTTCAGGCAAGAACCAGCAATTCAAGTAATGTGATTGCTCCTACAGTTGGTCATCATTCATCTTATGTGCCAAAATCTGATGACATGGATGTTAACCAAACTAGACTTGGTCATCCAGTTCAGGAACTGAACATAAAGTCCAATCAGAACCATTTGGTTCAATCAGGTAACAATAATTTGGTCTTGCTCAGTTATTACCTAGATTTCAAACGAAGCTAAATAGGTAGACCCAATTAGTTTGAAGTTTTGTAATAAATTCACATTCATTTATTATTGAAAAATGTCTTCAATGAATATGTGGTTTAGCAAGATCAAAACCCCAAATGCTGGAGCAACTCGGAGGTAGGCAGCATTTATGGAGGGAATGGACAGGTTTGAATCAACCTTTTTTTAAAGCAGATTAAAGCTAGCTTCAATCCTCGATTATTGCAATCGTTTTTGAAAGTGTATGAAGGTTTCTGCATGGCATAGCTCATGGAAGAAAAAGTTCATAAATAAACACATTAGTTATTTTTGCTAAAAATGTATATTATACTCAGTGAAGCGTAGATATTCATTGCCAAAGGTTGAAGATAATTTGGCAAGACGTTGGACAATTAGTGTCAATCATATTAAAAGAATGCTGCAGATAGTGGAAATGTTGAATAAAACACAGAAAATGCTAGAAATGCTCAGCAGGTCAAACTACCTTTGCAAGAAGAGAAACAGAATTAATGTTTTAGGTCAAAGACTCTTTAGGATGTAATACCAGTATGTTCTGTTTTTTTTTTGTTAACAGGAAGGCAGTTGTGATACAAAGTGGAAATTTAAATTGTACAGCCACTTTTGGTGGTTGGTTGATTGTAAGATTGGCATCTGTAAATCGTTTGTCACAATTAAACAAGGTGATGCATAAGTGACATTGAACAGCTCTTGCATATTTGCCTTTGTGAGGATTAGAGAATGGTGCAATGAAGTCATTATTGGGTAAATAAAATAAAAGGAAAATAGAAATGATCTTTCCATCAACCATGGCATCTTCCTGAAGAGGGCATTTTGGAATGGACACTGGTCAGCATCTTTGTGTGTGGACTGCTGATCAAATAATCCAATAGCAAATTTCTTGAAGCAATATGTCTAACTATCAATGTTAGGATCTGATGTAAATGACCTGGTAGAATGAAATATTCCCCCATTAAAAATGATCATGTTGAATCCAAGTGCACAATGAGGTGTAATAGGAGCATACTGTGAGGATATCCAAATCATAATTTAAAAATGTCAAAGGAAGTCTTTCATCAAGTATTGCTTTTGTTTGAGATGTGCCTTCCCTATGGCATTTGGGCAAATGTCTGCCTAGCTTTTCCATTACTCTCTTTGTATCAAGTTATTGTTACTCTATATTGTTATTGTTTGGGCATAAGACAGTGTTTTGAGATTTTTTGCATTTTATTGACAAATTTATTCCTGGGAATGTGGATTTTGCCAAAAAGCCATAATTTGGTGTCCATCCCTAGTTTAATGGAACCTAATTGTTTTCTATGAGATTTCAGAGGGCAGTTAGTTTGGGACTGTACTTACATATAGATCCGCCCAGAGAGGAGGGTCCTTTTCCATCTGGAGAGAACACCAATGAGCTTTGACAATCATACAACTTCAAGGCAACTTCTAATTACGCAAGCTTTTTTAACTTTAATTTATTCACAGAACTCAAACCCTCGTTATGTCGTCAACAGTAGATGAACTCAAGTTGAATGTATTGTTCAGAAAGTATTACTACTGCATTACCAGATTTATTCATTCATTCACTGTGTGCCTCTCCGTACAGGCTTTGTTTTAACCTATCTTGTGGTTGAATTAAATGTCTTCACATATCATTTTGTGGCTCAGTGTTGCTAGCCGTGCCATGACATACTGTTGACTGGTGAATGACGTGTAATATTTTTAAAGTTCTCTACATATTAATGTAAATTCCCAAATGGAAATGTGTTAAGATGGTGTAGTATTAGAAATACTACAGAACAAAACAGGAAGAGTGTTTTCCTTATTTACTATTAATGTCATCATATCATTGTATTACCTATAAGTGAACCCTGGATTTTTGTTGAATCTGTAGATTTCAACTGGGAATCTGTTCAGAGACAGATAGATGACAAGCATCCTCGACAACCACAAAGTTCTAGTGTTGAAACAAAATTTCCCAAAGCAAATTCCCCAGCATCCAGAATTTCTGAATCTTGTGTCAAAGAAGAAATAGACTGGATTGAAACAGCAGTGAGTATTTTATTTAAGTCCCTTGTATTCCTTTGTGTAGGAAGGAACTGCAGATGCTGGTTTATACCGAAGATAGACACAAAATGCTGGAGTTACTCTGCGGGTGAGGCAGCATCACTGGAGAAAATGATTAAGTGACATTTTGGGTCAGGACCCTTCTCCCGATTGCTTCAGTCTGAAGAAGGGTTCCAACCCGAAATGTCGCCTATTCCTTTTCTCCAGAGATATGATACGATAGAACTTTATTCATCCCCGGAGGGAAATTGGTCTGCCAACAGTCACAACACACAAGGTACACAAAATCGTGGAATTAAAAGTGAAAACAAAAAGAAAAAGACAAACGACTGTTGGCTGGCTGCCGTGTGCACAGCGCCTTCATTGGAACAAATGAAAACAGACTTATCCTCTGGACAGAGGATTGTAAACTAGAGTGCCCCCCCCCCCCCTCCCTCCCCCACACCGGGTCCCCCTTTGTTCTCCCACCGTCCCTCATGGCGGCGGTCCCCCAAGGCTGGGTCCCCATTGCTCTTCACGGTGGTCCCTCCACACCGGGTCCCCATTGTCTTCCTCTCCCCCCCCCCCAAGATGCTGCCGCATCTGCGGAGTTACTCCAGCACTTTGTGTCTATCTTCCTTATTTTCCTTTTCCTTGAACACGACCAAATTCCTAAACTGTCCTAGTTTTAAAGAAGGAACTGCAGATGCTGGAGAATCGAGGGTACACAAAAAGCTGGAGAAACTCAGCGGGTGCAGCAGCATCTAAGGAGCGAAGGAGATAGGCGACGTTTCGGGCCGAGACCCTTCTCGACAGAAGGGTCTCGGCCCGAAACGTCGCCTATCTCCTTCGCTCCTTAGATGCTGCTGCACCCGCTGAGTTTCTCCAGCTTTTTGTGTACCCTCCTAAACTGTCCTAATTGTGTTTATATTTTTTGATCAAAAAAGTTAATTGCAAGAGCACATAGTGCTGGAATAACATCTGGAGACAAGGTCTCCAGGTAAACAAGGTATTCGCACTGATCTGATCTTTCAGCGCGATCGTTGAACTATATAAACTGAAACGTTAACGGTTGAGTAGTCATTGTATGTTTCAGTGCATTTTGCCATTGCCATATGTGGCAACAGTAGTCAGCACACTGAAAGAATATATAAACACATCCAAGTAAGAATAATCATTGTAACATAATATTTGTATCATTGCAATATATAATGCTGTATTCTTGCTCTTGGTGTGGTACCACAGTATTTCCTAACTGAGATTATTTTATTGAATCGTATTTGTTTTGGAATATTGGTAAGCCAATAGATGGCAGCAGAATACCAACAATTATTTTGCGATTCTTCTTGAGCATGAATGATGTATTTATTTTTGTCTTTTAATGCTAACAACATTGAACTTAATGTATTTCTGAGTGGGAGGGAGAAATAAACATTGTGTATAATTTATATACTTTTTGTGGCATATAATAAATAGATTAATCTAAAAGTATGAAATATTTTATACAATACACCCCTGTGTTAGATGTGTGTGTGCCTTGAAAATTGTCTGTATTGTGATTTTACCTAATGCAAATCTTGACAAAAGATGACCAAATTCTTTGGTTTTTATTTGGTGTCAAGGTGACACCATATTACTGCTGTTCAGGTTATTGAAATTCGCTCTAACAGATATTACATCTTGCTAGCCAAAAATTTGAATTTTTGAGAGGGGACAATAAAATAAATCACAATTACTTTTTTTAACTTGTATCTTGATGCATGTGTAGATGATGCAGATTTACGTTACAAAAAATTATGATGTGGACTGCTTTCTAGGAACTCAACCATCACTTCACAACCACGATACCCCTCCATTCCTCCTTGGCCACATTGCAGAAGGTCACCTGCATTGAGTTGTTTGTTTTGTTCTCATAAATACACAATTTTTCATGGTGATTTATAAATTCCATAAGGGCAAATTTCTATTACCTGAATTGTTCTAATAGCAGGGTGCCATGTACTTTTTAAACTTGTCTTTGGTCACAAGGTAAACCATGAGGAATCTAGTTGTTTTTCTAAACCAGTTAAAAATCCTTTATTATTGGTAGACACGTGAAAGCAGATATGATCTGGCACATGCAGCCTGATGATATTTCTACTCTGTCCCAACAAACGGCTCTTTTCTCCAATCTCCAAACAATATCCCCATCCTGTATCAGTGTCCAGTTTTTCAGTTTAAACACTAGTCATCTTGAACTTCGTGTTCATACAGCTTTAATCCAGTTTGCTTGAGAACACCAATTCTGTCATAACAAGCTTCAATAATCAGTGCCAAGAAAAGATCCTGTTACCCTAAAGATAAGTCCTTCATCTAGTTTTTGGTGTTCAAATCAATGTGCCTAATATATTTAAAATGGCCACAAACAGTTGGATAAATATAAATTGCATCTTAGAATTGGTTAAATAATTATGACTACTACCATCTCAGGCTAACTTGTTTCTTATAATTATGATGAAATAAATATTTTATTGTAGATTTTTACTGTTCGCTGCATTTGAAACGTCTAAAATTTCAATCCCAGTAAATAAATGTTCTAATTAATTTTATAGCTTGTTGTGTAGAAAAGATATTCATCAACATAAACTAAAACATATTAATTGGGCAATGATCACATTGCTTTAAGGGATCTTTGCATCTGCAAGTACCTAATTACTTTCTTGGCGTTAGAGCAGTGACAATGCCTCAAAAGTAATTTATTGGCCCAAATGTACTTTGAACTGTCCTGACAATGTCAAAGGGTCATATCCCATCATTGCCTTAGTAACTTTATCTTTTTCGGACTAAAAATTTGCATTTTTTGTCATCAGGGAAAGCATGCGGGAAGCAGTCACAAAATGCCTATCAGTGTTCCCTCGGTTAGTTTAGAATCATTAAAACAGCCTCCTGCAAGTACAAAAATGTTGTCTGATAATTTTCAAGCACCGGTGAGTAAGTTCCAATGATGAGTGTTTATATTTTGTTGTCCAAATATTTGATTTGTAACCATATACAGTGCCCTCCATAATGTTTGGGACAAAGAACCATCTTTATTTATTTGCCTCTGTACTCCACAATCTGAGATTTGTAATAGAAAAAAATCACATGTGGTTAAAGTGCACATTGTCAGATTTTAATTAAGGCCATTTTTATACAATTTGGTTTCACCATGTAAATTAAAGTAGTCATGTTTAGTATTTTGTTGCATATCCTTTTCATGCGTTGACTGTTTGAAGTCTGCGATTCATGGACATCACCAGTTGCTGGGTATCTTCTCTGGTGATGCTCTGCCAGGCCTGTATTGCAACCATCTTTAGCTTCTGCTTGTTTTGGGGGCTAGTTCCCTTCAGGTTTCTCCGCAGCATATAAAAGGCATGCTTAATTGGGTTCAGATCAGGTGATTGACTTGGCCACTCAAGAATTGACCATTTTTTGGTTTGAAAAACTCCTTTGGCGCTTTAACAGTACGTTTGGTATCATTGTCTTGCTGTAGAATGAACCGCCTGCCAATGAGTTTTGAGGCATTTGTTTGAACTTGAGCGGATAGGATGTGTCCACACATTTCAGAATTCATTATGCTACTATCATCAGCAGTTATATCATCAATGAAGGTATATGAGCCAGTACCTTCAGCAGCCATACATGCCCAGGCCATAACACCCCCACCACCGTATTTCACAGATGAGATGGTATGCTTTGGACCTTGTGCAGTTCCTTCATACTTTGGTCTTACCATCACTCTGATATGTTAATCTTCATCTCATCTGTCCACAAGACCTTTTTCCAGAACCGTGGTTGCTCTTTTAAGTACTTCTGGGCAAACTAACCTGGCCATCCTATTTTTGTGGCTAACCAGTGGTTTGCATCTTGCAGTGAAGCCTCTGTATGTCTGCTCATAAAGTCTTCTGTGGACAGTGGTCATTGACAAATCCACTCCCGAAGAGTGTTTCTGATCTGTCGGACAAGTGTTTGGGGATTTTTCTTTATTATGGAAAGAATTCTTATGTCATCAGCTGCCAGTCCCTTTGCGATTAGGAAGCTCACCAGTGCTCTCTTTCTTCTTAATGATGTTCCAAGCTTGTTTTTAGTAAGCCTAAGGTTTGGCTGATGTCTCTAACAGTTTTATTCTTGGTTCTCAGTCTCATAATGGCTTCTTTGACTTTCATTGGCACAACTTTGGTCCTCATTTTGATAAACAGTAATAAAAGTTTCCAAAGATGATGGAAAGACTGGAGGAAAGATGAGGTGCTGAGAGCTCTCTTAAGGAGGCAATTAAACACACCTGAGCAATTACAAACGCATGTGAAGCCATGTGTCCCAAACATTACAGTGCAATGAAATGGGAGGACTAAACACTGCAGTTATTTCTACATGGTGAAACCAAAATGTATAAAAATGGCCTTTATTAAAATCTGACAATGTGCACTTGAACCACATGTGATTTTTTTTCTATTACAAATCTCAAATTGTGCAGAGGCCAATAAATAAATGATGTGCCTTTGTCCCAAACATTATGGAGGGCACTGTATGGTCCTTTTGTGCTTGCATATAATTTTGAAATCTAAACATCAATTTCTTAGAATCAACACAGAAACACAAGATAGAAAAATGCATGTAATTTCTGTAACTGAGGCTTTCTTTTGCAAGAAGTAATCAGAAATGATTTTCAGGAGATGAGAAGTACTTTGTTTAAGCATTATAATTTCCGAGTCCAATATGCACAAACTGCATACATCATTTTAATCCAGTTAAATTGTACTACTTATGTACATCCATTGTGAATCTTTTGGAACTTTTGATTATGCTGAATACCTGTCCCCAGATCTCACACTCTCTCTCTCTCTCTCTCTCTATACTGTTGCTGGTCTTGATACCCAATTTTGTATGAGCCACAATTTTATCCAACTAAACCACTTTCACATTGTAACATGCTGCCAGGAATGGTGGTGGAACCAGATGAAATAGTGGCATTTAAGAAACTTTTAGAAAGGCACATGATATGCAGGGGATGCCGGAATATAGATACCTTGCAGGCAGAAAGGGAGTAGTTTAAATTGGCATCATGTTTAGCACAAACCTCCTGAGCCAAATGACCTGTTTGTGTGCTGCACTGAGCCATGTTCTATGTTTTGCTGCATGATTATTCACTTCTCATTGCCTACATGCATTCTGTTGTCTTCCACCATCCTCATGTCATGTATTAATCTCAGAAAGATCTTGCAGTTTGAGTATTTTTTTGTCACTTAATTGAATAGACCTGCCTGAGGTGACATGCTCTTTTTTTCCCATCTGCGTTCCTGGACTCAAGAACATTCATTTAAGATTTGAGATTTGTTTTATTGAAGAATCATCAACACAGATGGGGATTGTATGATTTTTCTCGGGCAATCTTTTGGAGAAGATTTCTTTGTGTCCATTCGTCGCTACTGATCTTTCTGTTTATTCAGTCAATATTTTATAGTTTTCTTGAACCTTGTTTATCACTCTATCTCCCTCTCGACCTTTTAATGTTTCCCTTTAATCCCGCCCCTCAACCATCTCATGGTCACCCCTCTTCAAACGTCCTCCTTTAGCATGGCTTATGATGTTCTAGGTTATTCCCCTATGAAGCATTATTGAAAGATGTTGAGTGTAGTTTATTGAAAGCTATTTTGCTACTGGCTCTTAAATCACTCTTTTTTTCTACAGGAGAACCATAGCGACACAGAAAAACCTGCAATGGCACCTTGCAGTCAGAATCACACTGCTAGAAGTTGTCAGAAAAACATCTCCTCTGTTAGTTTTGCATCCTGGAATGACCCAATGATTGATGCCTCTGACAGGGATTTATTTGATGATTCACAATCAGAGGTGAGACTCAAAGAGACAGTTCGTTTGATGGACATTCATATGACATTTTGTAGATCAGGTTAACTAACTTCCAATTATTTTGCATACAAATTGCTTTTGGGGCATCTTATACATTTTTGGTGTCATCACATTTCTTAGACACTGTGTATTTTGGCATAACAATGCCAGTACCAGTGTTATATATGTGGACGCTGGTTTGCACAAAAGGACACTAAGTGCTGAAGTCACTCACTCTGAAGAATGGTCCTGGCCCAAAAAGTCACATATCCATGTTCTCCAGAGATGCTGCCTGACCTGCTGAGTTACTCCATCACCTTGTGTCTTTCAATATCATATATTGTGTCTTATAATATTGGCCCACCATGTCAGTGCTGTATTAATATATTTCAGTTTTATTAATGGCTAACTACGTGATTGACGTGCCAACAACCACATTAATAAAACTGACATTTGTGCAAAAGATTGGGAAAATCAGTTTGGTAATTTATCGGAATTGTGTTCTCTGTACATTGCTTACCACTTCCTGTTCCACGATTCACAAAAACAGTGAGCAAGCAACTATTGAGCTAGAATCATGATACGTTAAATTTGCTTTTCTGATTGTATAAAAGCGTGATCAGGTTACCCTAACAGGATCTGGAGATGTGCTCCCAGGCAATTTGAGAAGTATGTATTATTTATGCAATTGGAAATTATGTTTATGCCACATTAATCTGTCATCAGTTTGTGCAAAGTATTTAACTGTACTATAGTTCAATCACTGGTGTGCCAATTTAATGCCTCAGTTTTGCTAACAAATAATACGGCGGCAGTTTTGTTTGGTGTTTTTACCAATTAATGATCACTATCTGCTGTAATGTATTTTACGCATGATGTGGAGTAGAATCGTACAATCATAGAAGTGCTTAATTGTTAACTTTTATATGCAGCTAGAATGATTAAAGTAGACCTATTAATTGGCAGTAGCGAGTGTTTATGATAAGATTATAAAAGTGAATGGCGTGTACAGAGTGTGATTAGAGCTGCAGCAGATTTTCATTGGGCCGTTCAGGGAGATTGGGCCCTTTTGGGAGATCCATACTCTACTATTGACTTTAATAATATTATGTTTAACTTCATTGTCTTTCAGAGCTGCAGTCAGTCAACCAAAAGAAAACTCCCAGAATGGTTTAGGTCTTCACAATCTCATGACTTCTCTTCTACTGCAGTAAAGAAAGCAAAAAAGAAAAAAGGACTCTTCAATTGAAACTGTTTTTCTACCACTGGCCAAGGAATAAACCGCTCAACACTGCATTACAGTTATTGATAAAATTAAAATAAGCTTCTCGGACCACATCCAGCATTTCAATTATATTGCGCGCTCTTTATTTCTGCCACGGGCAGCCTGGTGAAAAACCCATGAGGCAGATGGAAGCAGTAGAAAATGACAAGATGATAATTTTGTAGTTGTAAAACCTAATCTTGAATGTATTCAAAATTCACTGCATTCTCATGCAATGTGAAAATGTTCTACCAACACCTGTCGCCTTGCTCATGAACATATATTGCTGAATTCTGCAATATATGTAGGATAATTCCTGCACTAACATGAGCAAGAGAAAGGATGTTTTGACGAAGTATTGTTTCTTATTTACTTTGAATTTGTCAGCCTATATGTATAAGATAGTCCACAACAGACGTTTGAAGATAACAGTACAGGTCCATCACTGATTTTCCGGCACCCTTGGTTCCAATGCCTTGCTGGTTTATCTGTTTTGCTGGACCATCAGAGGTCACGGCCTCGGGGAGGGGGGGCTGAGATTCCGACCTGTAAAGCTGACCTCGGAAGTCGATTATGGGAATAGATATGCCAACTCCGTGTGGGTTGGAATTCCAGAGCCCTGACCGCAGGGGGCAAATTCAACCTGATAATTGGCTGCAGAAGTCCCAATGCGTCACCCAGCCTAGGCATAGCATTTTTTTGGGGGGATTTCAAGTGCACTCTCGTAATTTAATTCCAGATTAAAGGAGGTGCCGGGCCACCAGTTATCGGAAAATCAGTGTTGGACCAATATTTGCGAAGTTCTTCAGAAACTATTTTTTCTACAATAATGATATTGTTTATTCTAAATAAATTAAAACTTAATAATAAGTGTTAGCTGGTGCCAAAAGATGCAAATAATTTATTTTTAATGTAGTTTTTTTACTAAATTTGCAGATGATTTCAAGGTAATCTCTTGTGACAAAAGGAATCAAAATGGTCTCCCATATAATGTGTTGACTGTAATGGTTTGGTATATCAATGCACTCTGCCTCTGGTACAACAATACAGATTAATATCATTCCTAACCAGTGGTGATTTTCCAAGTTTGTCTATCAGTTGTAAATGTCGAGTGGTACCAAGTGTAAAGTAAAGTATCCTTTATTGTCATTCAGACCTTTTGGTCTGAACAAATTTTCGTTGCCTTGCAGTCATACATTTAATAAAATAACAAAACACACAATAAACACAAATTTAACATCCACCACAGTGAGTTCACCAGGCACCTCCTCACTGTGATGGAAGGCAAAAGTCTTAAGTCTTTGTCTCTTCCCTCCTTGCTCTCCCTCTGCGCTGAAGACGATCCAGGCTTCCGGTGTTGTGACCCCACCGGGTGATGGTAAGTAGGTCCCATGGCTCAAACCGTGCTCCGCGAACGGGCCGGTTCAAACTCGCGACCCTGGGTGGTCGAAGCTGCTGCCCTCCAGTCCAGCGGACGAAGCTGTTGCCGCGGGAGCTCCAGAAAAGCAGGTCACCAACCTGTGACCTGCGAGCTCCCGACGATGTCGTCTACTGGGCCTGCAGCCGAACCTCTGAGGTCGGGCCACCGTCGCCGCTGGGACACCTCAGCCCCGAGTCGGGCCGTCACCGCCGGGACACCTCATCCCCGAGTTAGGCCGTCACCGCCGGGACACCTCAGCCCCGTGTCAAGCCGCCACCGCCGGGACACCTCCTCAGCCCCGTGTCAAGCCGCCACCGCCAGGACACAGCCTCAGCCCCGTGTCAGGCCGCCACCGCCGGGACACCTCCTCAGCCCCGTGTCAGGCCGCCACCGCCGGGACACCTCCTCAGCCCCGTGTCAGGCCGCCACCGCCGGGACACCTCCTCAGCCCCGTGTCAGGCCGCCACCGCTGGGACACCTCCTCAGCCCCGTGTCAGGCCGCCACCGCCGGGACACCTCCTCAGCCCCGTGTCAGGCCGTCACCGCCGGGACACAGCCTCAGCCCCGAGTCGGGCCACTGCCGCTGGGACGCATCTTAAGCCCCGATGTCGGCCAGCCTCGCGCTGGTAGGTAGTGGCTGGCTCTGCCTCCGGAGTCTCGAGGTCGGTCGCAGTTGGAGGCCGCCAGCTTCGCCATTAGGCCTCAGCGCAGACGGAGATGGGGACACGTCAAGAAAAGTCGCATCCCCCCCCGAAGGAAGAGACTAAAACAAGTTTCTCCCACCCCCCCGCCCCCACACATACACAACCTAATAACTCAAATTAAGTAGCTAAAACGGGACAAGAACAACAACAAAAAAGAAAAAAAACAGAAGGACTGCAGGCGAGCCACAGCTGCTAAGGCAGAGCCGCCTCCTCTGGATACCAAGACACTTCTGTAGATGAAAAGAAAACAATGATTCATATTTTACAGATATTTTATTTGCATATATGGTAGGGTACAATAAAATTCCTTGTTCACATGAAGTGCACAAATTAAACAGTATACATACAGAAATAATACAACATACAAGGACTGTTGGGATCCCTGAATGGATGTGAGGGATGAGGTACAGGGACAGATGGGGCATCCCTCCTGAGGTTGCAGAGGAAAGTACCTTGGGAGGGGGTGGTTTGGGATGAGTGAACCAAGGATTTTAGGAGGGAGTGCGGAAAGGAGCATAGATGGGAAGATGTGACTGATGAAGGGATCAGGTTGAAGGTGGCAGAAATGTCAGATAATGATGTGTTGGATGCAGAGACTGGTGGGGTGAAAGGTGAGGACCAGGGGAACTCTATCCTTATCCTGTTGGGGTGGGGTGCATTTGAGAGCAAAACTACAGGATACAGTGGTGATGTAGATGTGGAATCCACCTGCTGGGATGGGGACCTAATTTAAATGACCTAAGAGAGTACATTGAAGATGTCCTAAAACGGAACGTTCCATTTTGGGGGCAGATGCGACAGATATGGTGAATTTGAGAGTAGGCGATGAGGAAGAGTGGGAATAAGTGCAGTCTAGATAACTGGGCGTCAGAGGATTTGCAGTTGATAGTCTGTACCTTGTAATGGAGAAGGACAGATCAAGAAAGGAGGCAGGTGTCTGAGATGGTCCAATTTGAAGGCAGGGTGGAAGTTAGTTGTAAAGTTAATGACATCAACATATTATACATCGGT
Organism: Okamejei kenojei; assembly: GCA_035221665.1. Classification (NCBI taxonomy): domain Eukaryota; kingdom Metazoa; phylum Chordata; class Chondrichthyes; order Rajiformes; family Rajidae; genus Okamejei; species Okamejei kenojei. Next base: position 52,401,081 of record CM069131.1, on the reverse strand, counting down.
ACAGGAGGCCCAATGCAGTCGTCCACATAGCTAGAAAGAGTTGGGGATGTCTGGAACAAGAATTTTTGTGACATAATCAACAAAAAGGCAGGCATACCAGGGGTCCATGAGAGTGTCATGGCTACACCATTAACTTGAAGAAAGGGAAGAAATGACAAAAAATATAGGGCACAGCCTTAGTGCCAGGGTTGGTTGCGGAGGCAGAAAATATAGTGAAGTTTAAGAGGTTTTTAGATAGGCACCGATATGCCGGGAGTGGAGGATCTGGATAATTTTTCTTGGCATCACATAGGCACAAATATTGTGGGCCGAAAGGCTGGTCTCGTGCTGAACTGTTCTAAGTTCTAAATATAATTTTGGGCATATTGATTGATTAGTAGGACTGGATGTTACAATCCCTAAGATTTTTCACTACAATTGACATTCTTGGGTATGACCACTAGGTGAATTTGCTAACAATCAGACACATCTTCAGTTGTGTACCTCAACGTCACTGGGTGTTCGCTGGGTGTTATCATCACAAGACGCCCTCAGTCGAGGCAGGCCCACCGCAGGTTGATCAGACTTGTGTGTGTCTTATGGTTAGCCTCTAGATGGTCACGTGGCAGCCCAAACAGCATCTTTCCCCTTCAGCCACAGCCAGTGACTGCTCCATTCGGCATTGGCAAGTTTTATTGCCCTCCTTTTATGCCTGCCCTTTGAGTCCTACTTCCCTCAGGAGATTTGTGGTGGAACTGGCTACAAAGCCCATGCACCCCACCTCCACTGGACACACCATTACACTCCAACCTCTCTCCTCTGCCTCTGCTGCAAGGTTTGACTATCAAAGCTTTTTTCTTTCTTAAGCCTTGTCTACAGCCTCCTCCCAGGGGACCGTCAGCTCAATGATGTCCAGAGAATGACGTCTGGTCGCAGGTTGGTAGTTGCGATTTCAACTGGGAACAAAAGCCTTTGGCCTAGGTCAACACGCATTTCCCAGTCCCTGGCTGCGTTCAGTGGGCATGAGTTGAGAGGCGAGGGGTTAGCCCTCCATTTCTCTCCTTCCCGGATGAAGGATGGTATTTGCGGGAATGTTATCTGGGCATTGATAGGCATGGCATTGGTGGTAACTCTCTTGCACTCGAGTTCAGCTGCCAAACACCTCAGCACCTGGTTGTATCGCCAGGTGTATCTGCATTGTGGTAGGCTGGTATGACAACCGACTAGGATGTGCTTGAGGTTTGCTGGAACTGCACACAGGTGGCAGGCTGGATCCTCTCCCAGCCAAAGATTTAAGTTTGTGGGAGAGGGAAGGACGTCATATGTGGCTCTGATAATGAAGCTCAACTTATTTGAGCATAAGATAAATTATAAAATTGGGCACCTTATCTGAGGAAGGATGTGCTGGCTCTGGAGATGGTCCAGAGGAGATTGACAAGAATAATCCCAGGAATGAGTAGGCTAAGATATGATGAGCGTTTGATAGCACTGGGCCTGTACTCGCTGGAGTGAGGGGGGACCTAATTGAAAGGTACAGAATAGTGAAAGGCTTGACTATAGTGGATGTGGAGAGGATGTTTCCACTCGTGGGAGAGTCTAGGACTAGAAGTCATAGCCTGAGAATTAAAGGACTTTCTTTTAGGAAGGAGGTCAAGCATTTCTTTAGTCAGAGGGTGGTGAATCTGTGGAATTGTTTGCCACAGAAGGCTGTGGAGGCCAAGTAGTGAATATATGTAAGACAGAGATAGATTCTTGATTAGTACAGGTGCCAGAGGTTATGGGGATTGTAATGTAGTCATGCATATTCATGTATATGCTAATGAGTTGGTGTTGTATATAAGTTGGGAATGTTGGGGAATAAACCTCTCATGATCCAGGCAACCTGCGTGTAAGTTTTTATTCATTCTGCTGTCCGGAATATAACAAAATTGGCGACGAGGATGGGTTAGAGTTTGTGAACTCATCCTTTAAATACAGTGCAGGACTGTTTTGCAACACGAAGTATTGTTCAACATTTTAAACAGTAAATACGGAGTTGTGTCACAGTTCTTTGCGAGCTGGACATGAGAGGCCTGCAGATCTTTCTATGCAGGGAACTGTAGTTTAAAACAGCAGCTGGATAAATCGGCGAGAGTTTGTCAGGCTATCTCTATGTTGTGTCTTTGTGGCAAGATGTCGTCCTTGGGATTGTATAACATTTTAGACTGAGTTTTTTTTGTCGAATTCTTCAAGCTGAATAGTCTCTGTATAGCTGTAAAGTTTTAGGTGAATTGTTACACCAGAACAGACAGGAATTCGGGGTTTTTGATCGGACCTTTTATTAAAATATTGTTTTTAATTTAAAAAAGAACGACGAGATGGCAGCGTCCACGGGCTACATTGGAAACCTTGGCACTTGCTCTCTCGAGAGCTGTTCAGCTCCTATATGGAGAGAGCAAACATGTTTTTCACGGCAAACATGTTTTTCACGGTGGAGAGATAGTGACTGAAACAAATAAGGCCGTTTGCAAACGCATGAAAGTGATTCTGCTTACGGAGATCGGTCCTGAAGTGTACGGCACACTTGTGAATTTCCTTGCACCCATAAAGGCAAAAGACGTGCCATTGAATTACATTATAAAGAAATTGGAGGAGCACTTCAACCCAAAGCTACTGGAAATTGCAGAACGCTATAAATTTGGCACTAGAAACCAGAAGCAGAATGAGACAATCAATGAGTACATTGTTGCCTTGAAAAATTTAAGTTTACACTGTAACTTTGGAACCTTTCTTGGACGAGCACTACGCGACAGATTTGTTTGTGGTCTAGTGGATGAATGAATTCAGTCCAAACTGATGAACACTCCAGATCTCACATTCGAGAAAGCATGCAAGATTGCTACCAGTATGGAGATGGCATCAAAGAATGCTCGAGAGTTTCGTCCACCACGAGCTGCAGTGGCCATTTACAGTCACAAGGCAGTGCCTATGGCAAAATCAAGAGGCGCTAAACCAAAACCGAAGAATGGCGGGGAGCCAGGTTCAGCCAGTTGTTATCGTTGCAACAGTAATCACTCAACCCAGTTTTGTCAGTTCAAAATGGCTAAGTGCTATAACTGCCAGAAGAAACGCCATATCGCCTCAGCATGTCGGGCCAAGCTTAAAACAGGAAACCAACAATCTGCGGGAATCAAGCAACAACACCGGAGAGGAGTTCACAATTTGGAGGTGAACCCAGATGTAAATGAACTTGGGTTGTACAACATTTATGCAACCAACATCGATAAGCCTACAACCAGCCAAGGCAAGGACTTTCAAATCAAACTATTGATTATTGAACAGTTAATCAATATGTGTATTGACATGGCAGCAGATTGTTTGGTCATGAGCAAAAACCTGTACGAAACAGATACCATTGTTTGAGAGTAAGGTCAAGCTGAGAATCTACTCAGGCGAAGTTTTGGAGACTTGTGGACAAATGAACTGTAAAGTTTAGCATAATGGTCAGTCAGTAACACTGCCCATCATAGTAGCCAGCTACAGAAACCCTCCTTGGAAAGGATTGGCTGAGTAGAATAGAATTAGGCTGGAAGAACATTTTCAGCGTCATTTTGTCCAAATCACGTCTTGAAAACATCATAAGCAAACATGCAAACATTTTTGCTGACAGATACATGGGAATAACAAGGTACTCTGCACACTTTCGACTTAAGCAAGATGTGAGGCCTGTGTATTGTCGACCAAGACCTGTACCATATGCACTAAAGCAACAAGTGGAGGTAGAACTCGACAGATTAGAACGGAATGGAGTACTCGTGAAGACAGACCAGAGTAACTGGGCAACGCCAATTGTGGTTGTACACAAGGCCAACAAAACTGTTCGACTATGTGGTGATTACAAAGTCACAATCAACCAAGCCGTTGATGACGAACAATATCCGTTACCAACCTCGCAAAATCTGTACGCAGAACTTGGCGGAGCAAGAGTCTTCACTAATCTGAATTTGTCTCAAGCTTACGCCCAACTCAATGTCAGTAAGGAAAGTCAGCAGTACTTGACTATCAACACACATAAGGGCTTGTATTCATATACAAAGCTGCCCTATGGTGTAAAATCCTCCCCGAAATTTTTTCAGTCTGTCATGGACCAAATATTACAAGGCATCCTGTGTGTGCAACCAGGATGACCTACTGATATTCACAGGTAGAGCATCTGGAAACCCTCGAGCAAGTTCTCACATGACTGAACTGCCACAATGTCAAACTGCATCAAAGTAAATGTGCATTTGCACAGTCAGAGGTGGTCTACCTTGGACTCAAAGTAGACGCCAACGGACTTCGCCCTGTGAAGGCGAAAGTTGAAGCAATAGTGAATGCTCCAAAACCCAACAAGGTGTGAGAGCTACGATCATTCCTTGGGATGGTACAGTTCTATACATGATTCCTTCCAGATTTAGCAACAGTGCCAAAGCCACTTCATTATCTGCTACAAAAAGATGTGAAATTGACGTGGGGAAAGGAACAGCAACGTGCATTTGACATCTGCAAGGAAAACTTGACAAGTGACAAACTTCTTGTTCACTATGATACGACATGCGAGATGAAACTTGCTTGTGATGCTTCAAGTTATGGCGTAAGTGCAGTGATCTCCCACGAAATGAATGACGGACAGGAAAAGCCTTTTGCTTTTGCATCCCGCACCCTGTCATCGAGTGAACGCAACTATGCGCAGATAGAAAAGTCATGATCGTGTTCGGAATCAAGAAATTCCATCAGTTTCTTCTCGGCAGACCATGCACCCTAGTGACTGATCACAAGCCACTATTGGTGATACTTGGTCCCAAGTCAGCTATACCTTCCATGGCAGCATCGAGGATGCAGCGCTGGGCAATTTTGCTGTCCCTGTATGACTATAAGGTTGAGTACAGAAGCTCCAAGTGCAACGCAGTTGCAGATGCGTTGTCCCGGCTGCCCCATGAGAACTCTGACGTGGGAAGTGAGAACTCAATCTACACACCGCAAGTTGTAGATGAAGACTTTCCGGTGACTGCAACAGGCATTGCAGCAGAAACAGAGAAAGACACTGTGCTGAAGTTGGTCTATGAACAGACATTGAACGGTTGGACTGAAATCGATAGTGGGTTGAACTCAGTTCTGAACTCGGAGCTGAAGCCTTTCCATAATCGACACCATGAATTATCATGTGAGCAGGGATGCATTAACTGGGGTTACAGAGTGGCTGTACCAGAGTCTTTGAGAAACAAAATTATGAACGAACCTCATGCCGAACATCCTGGCATAGTAAGCATGAAGTCAATTGCCAGACGTTTTGTGTACTGGCCTAGTATTGACAGTGACATTGAGTCACTGGTGAGCAAATGTAGCGTCTGCCAAAATTGCCAGAATAAACCACCAAAAACACCACTGCAACCCTGGTCATGGCCAAGTAGACCTTTCAGAGAATTCATGTCGATTTTTGTGAAAAGGGTAATGATCACTTTTTGGTGCTGGTAGATGGTCATTCCAAATGGATTGAGGTTAAACATATGGGGGTCAAGCACTACTACTGAGTGTACCATAGATGAGCTGAGATCCATTTTTGCATGCCATGGTTTACCGGAAGAACTTGTTTCTGATAACGGGCCTCAGTTTCATTCAGAACAGTTCAAAGAGTTCATGCAGCGGAATGAAAAAACACACACTTGTTCCCCCATACCATCCAGCCTCTAACGGGGCGGCGGAAAGGACTGTTAGAGTTGTCAAAGTCGCTCAAGAAACAGGTTTTGCAGGGTAGTTCAAAACTGAGCATGAAACATCGTTTGGCTAGTTTCTTGCTGAAGTACAGAACCACACAACACACAACAACAGGTTACTCACCTGCATAACTGTTGATGAAGAGAAGGCTAAGAATATGCCTAAGTCTAGTTCAACCCAATTTGGCTTTGAGAGTTGAACAAAAACAATTAAGTCAGAAACGCCATTTTGACTCCCACAAAATGGAGAGGTACTTCAAGCCAGATGAGCAGGTTCGTGTTCTCAGTCCTTCCAACAAGTCCAGTCGAGACAATGGGATGTTGGGAAAATAGTGGAAGTGTGTGGAACAAATAGATACTTAGTTAAAGTTGGAGATAGGATCAAAAGTGTTCATGTTGATCAAATGATTCCAGCCAAAGATGAACCAAAACCTGAGCATGAAGTCCTAATCCCTGAGTTTTTATCTGAAAGTGTTGGAAGAGCCAACGGTATTTGAAACACAAAGTTCAGTTAGTACAGACAAAGGAACAGATTCCTCTGGTCAAAGTCAGAATACTAAAACAGAGCCAAACAAGCCTACAGTTGAGTCAACAGCTAAATCTGTTACACCCGTTAATGTTAGACGATCAGGCAGGATCCGTAAACCAGTAGTCAGATTAGGTTTTTAAGTTAAGTAACTCACTGTCTAGGTAGAATGAAAATGTGTAAATATGTAAAATAAATATATTATGTTGTCATTTAAGATTTAATGAATACTGGTTTAAATCAAGTATCACAAGAAGAAAATTGTAACTGTGTACTTAGATTTAATACTTAAAAAAAGGAGAGCAGTGTAATGTGTTAATGTATGAGTTGGTGTTGTATATAAGTAGGGAATGTTGGGTAATAAATCTCACTTGTGATCCAGGTAGCCTGCGTGTAAGTTGTTATTCATTCTGCTGTTTGGAATATAACAGGGAAAAGGAAGAAGAATGGGGTCAGGAGAGAGAGATAGATCAGCCATGATTGAGTGGCAGAGTAGACTTGATGGGCCGAATGGCTTAATTCTGCTATCACTTATGATCTTTTTTTTTAAATTTTTATTTATTATAGAAACAAAATAATAACAGAGTACATTATTTTACTATAATGAAAGTACATGATAATAATGATAAATTCATACTATTAATATTATTTGTATTATTATTAATTATAAATTTCAGTTATATATTTTATATAATTAAGAATACATGGTACTAATAATGCATTTATAGTATTAGCAATATACTCATACTGTTAATAATATTTGTATTATCTCAGATTTTTAAATATAAGACCAAATTTTATGTAATTAATAATACATAATACTAGTAAAACTTTTATAATATTCATTATATTTTCATTATGTTAACAATATTTGTATTATCATTGATTTTAAATTTAAAATTATTATATAATTGAAAATACACAGTTTTATATAATTGAAAATATAAGATACTAATAATATTTTCATGAAGTTAATGATATTTATATTCATATGATATTAAGAATTTAAGATAATGTGTTTCTATACTATTTTCTAATTTTTTATATAGATATAAGAAAATAGAAAATAGAGTAAAGAGTGAGAAAAGTTTGATGGAGAGTAAAATATTCCTCATTAGTCCGTACTTGGAGATATATTCATGATTTATTATATATATTTCTTCATCCATTCAAATATTCAGGCCTCAGTCAGGTCCTCGCGCCGAACCGTTATGACCCTGTAAATATTTAATATATGGAGACCAAATCCCTTTGAAGAAGTCTAACCTATCCATAAGGACGAGCCTCAGTCTCTCCAAATGGAGTGTCTCCGACATTTCTGTATTCCACATTTTGATTGTTGGGAATGCAGAGCCTTTCCAAAATTTTAATATTAATTTTTTCCCAATTATTAGACAATAGTCGATAAAAATTCTTTGGTTCATTGTTATTAGTTGGTCAGTTTCAAGTATTCCAAGTATTATTAACTTTGGATCAGGGGTCATACTTATATTGACAACATTCGAAATTATCTTAAATATTTCGTTCCAATATTCTACAATTTTTATACAGTTAGTAAATGAATGTGACAAATTTGCTTCTGAGATTTGGCATTTATCACATGTAGGAGATATTTTTGGGAAAATATTATGTAATTTAGATTTAGAGTAATGTAATCTATGTAATATTTTAAATTGTATAAGGGAATGTTTAGCATTTAACGAGCAATGATGTATATGTTGTAGACTTTCTCCCCATATTTCTGGTCTTATAATTTGGCCTAATTCATTTTCCCAAGACTCTCTATATGTTTCTGTTAATGGAATATCACTTTCCAATAAAATATTGTATATATATGATATCATTTTTTCCGTATTTGGATGTTTATTCAAGCATTCATCTAAAATTTCTGTCTTTCTATTTCTAAATTCTTGTGTATTTGCAGAAACATAGTTTCTAATTTGTAAATATCTAAAATATTCTTTATTATGTAGTCCATAAGTTTGTTGTAACTCTTGAAATGAAAGAAAAGAGTTTTCCTTATAAAGATCACCTATCTTAGAAATTCCTTTATTTTTCCATTGTAAAAAAGCTTTATCCAACATTGAAGGTTTAAACGTAAAATTATTGGCAATGGTAAGACCTAGTGGTATGAATTTTAGTTTTAGTGTCTTTCTTTATTTGTTTCCAGATGCGGATTCCATTTTCTATTATCGGATTTTCACTATAAACTTTCTTAGCTACGTTAGTGTTAGCAAATATTATAGAGCTAATTTCAAATGGAGAACAGTCTTCTTTTTCCATATTTAACCAATTTGGTTTATTATCTATTTCTTCTAACCAAAAATTCATATTTTTAATATTAACTGCCCAGTAATAGAACATAAGATTTGGTAATGCTAATCCTCCATTTATTTTGGGTTTACATAAATGTTTTTTACTTATTCTATGGCTCTTATAATCCCAGATAAAGTTAGTAATTAGAGAATCTACTTTTTTGAAAAATGTTTAGGAAGATATATCGGAATTAATTGAAATAAGTATAATAATTGTGGGAGAAAAATCATTTTTATTGCATTAATTTTACCTATCATTGAAATAGGTAAGCTTTTCCAATATAAAATATTCTTATTTAATTTATTCAGTAATGGAGGGAAATTAAATTTAAATAAAGAATCAAATCTTTTTGTAACAAAAATCCCAAGATATTTAATATTTTCATTTGTTATCTTGAAAGGGAATTGTTGTAAATATATGTAAATTATTCAGCGTTATTGGCATAAGTTCACTTTTATTCCAATTGATACTGTATCCTGAGAGTGATCCAAATTCCGTTATTAGTTTTAACAAATTTCGGATACTTATTTCTGGCTCAGTGATGTAAAGTAATACATCATCCGCATATAAGGAGATTTTATTCTTAGTATCTCTAGTATCATATCCATGTATTTCCGGGTGTAATCTCACCCTCTGGGCAAGAGGTTCTATTGCTAACGCAAACAATAAAGGTGATAGAGGACAACCTTGTCTACAACCTCTAGATAAACTAAATTTAGTTGATAACATTCGGTTTGTTGTTATTCTAGCTATTGGATTTGCATATAGCAATTTAATCCAATTAGTAAATTTCTCTCCCAGTTTAAAAGCTTCCATCACCGAAAATAGATAAGGCCATTCCACTTGATCAAAAGCTTTTTCTGCATCAAGCGAAATGACTACTAAATCTTTTTTATCACTTCTTTTCAAATATATAATATTAAATAACCGTCTTAGATTGTATGAAGAATATCTTTTTGGTATAAATCCTGTTTGATCGGGGTGGATTAATTCGTTAACGACTGAACTCAGTCTTTGTGCTAATATTTTTGTTAGTAACTTTTGATCTGTATTTAATAGAGCTATTGCTCTATATGATCCTGGTTCATCCAAGTCTTTATTTATTTTAGGTATAAGTGTTACAATAGATTCATTCAATACTTTCTTAAAAAACAATGGGCTTTCAAAATTTGGTCCATATATGTTAACAAAAATCATTTTTTCTGTATTTAATTCTCCTATCACAATGATGTATCTGCCCTCTTTATCAGCTATGGTTGATGTATGTTTAAATAAAGTACCCTTACGAAATAATATTGCTACACCTCTTGATTTATGCGTAAAAGAAGAATGATATATTTTATCTATCCATTTAGCTTTCAACCTGTTTTCCGCGTCTTTTTTTAAGTGAGTTTCTTGAATGTAGATTACATCAGCTTTGCTTGCCTTTAAATGTGCCAATACTTTTCCTCTTTTTATCGGTTCGTTAATGCCTTTAACATTCCAACTACAAAACGTTAATCCCTCATTCCCCGTATTTCTTTTTAAGTCTTGCATTTTAAGTTTGTAGAGATCTACAATAGAGTCTAAGGATCAGCGCGCCAGACCCAACCTTACACCCGAACTCTGAATAGATAAATTTTAAATCTCGTTTGTGTCCCTCACGAATATATCTCCATTTGTCCAATGTGTTACTCCATTCAAACTGAAAAATACAATAGGTATAAAAGAGGAATAAAGGATAGTTCAAGAAATTAGTGTTGTGTTTAAAGGTGGAAAGAACTACATCTAGAGTAGGGGGTACACAAAAAGCTGGAGAAACTCAGCGGGTGCAGCAGCATCTAAGGAGCGAAGGAGATAGGCGACGTTTCGGGCCGAGACCCTTCTTCAGACGGTCTGAAGAAGGGTCTCGGCCCGAAACGTCGCCTATCTCCTTCGCTCCTTAGATGCTGCTGCACCCGCTGAGTTTCTCCAGCTTTTTGTGTACCCTCGATTCTCCAGCATCTGCAGTTCCTTCTTTAAAACTACATCTAGAGTAGATGTAGTTTGTGCTAGCCATACTAACATGGCTATCCATCTAATGACTTCCGTCATTGATGTTATTAACTCGGTCAGCTCCAAGATTTAGGGAATTATTATTCCATAGTAATATTTTAGCGGGGGTATAATATTAAGGGAAAAAGAAAAAGGGGAGATAATAGAAAGGGGGAAAAAAAAAGGGAAAGGAGTAGGATTCATCATATAAACGTATCTATATCTAGAGATAACTTAGAAATCTAAGTAATATTAAACATAAAAGATATAAAGGCTATATAAAAAAGAAAAATGGTATACAATTAACTCTATTCAATAAAAAAAAATAGTTGTTAATTATTAGTAATAGTGATTAACAATAATGAACAATCTTAATTGATAAAAATAATACTAATAATAAAACCGCGTTGTGATTTTAATGTGTATGTTATTTATTTATGTTAGTTATATGTTAGGACTAATTATCAATATCCAGTTAACGCTTTCCAATCCAGTTTTATTCCTGTCCATTCCATTCGACATTGTCCATTCCATCTAGTCCAATATTATCTTGTAGGATCTCACAGGATGTTAAAAGTCTGTGTTGGATCTCTAAAAGTAGTAAGAGTCAGTATATTTACTTGTAGATACTTTTCAGGTCTTGAACTGCTGGGCAAATTCCAATGCTGCTGCTGGAGTTTTAAAAGAGTGTTCCGCGTTGTTATAAGTAACTCTTAAAATAGCTGGATAATTCAAACCGTATCTCAGGTTTTCTACTCCCCTCATAAGACTTTTGGCTTCAATAAATGCTTTCCGTTTCCTAGCGACCTCTGGTGGGTAGTCTCGATAGATACTAATCCTCTGTCCTTCAAATGTCAGGTCTTTGATTCTTGAAGCTTTTCGGAAAATCTCATCCAGAACAAAGTCATATTGTACCTTTATAATCATTTGTCTTGGAGGGGCGTTTGGTCTGGTCTGACGTCTGTTGACTCTATGGGCACGAGCTAGTAAAGGCATTTCTTCCAGAGATAGAACCTCTTTAAGTAATTTAGCAGTGAATTCTCGAGGACCGTCATTTTTCTCTCGACCTTCAGGAATCCCTGCAATTCGAAGATTTTGTCTTCTCTGATGTCCTTCTAGCTCAGTGCATTTCTCTGTTGTTTTAGTCAGCAGGCTCATTAGACGTTCATTTTCTGTAATCAGCTTTGCTGTAGTCAAAGCACTCGTCTCAGCTTTTTGTTCAAGGTTCTTTATACCAGCCATCTGTTGTTCCTGTACATCCACAATAGGATTAATCCTATTATGAAAGTCTTTTTTAACCTTTTCAAGTTTTTTGTCCATCTTCTTTTCCATTTCATAAAACATTTCAGTGAGTTCATTCTTCAAAACTTCCGATAATTTTTTGACCTTTTTTTTCAATATTTGACTTTGTTTCTTGTTGGAATTGCTGCAGTTGATTTTTCATCTGATTCATCTGAGTATCCATCTGGCTATTCATCTGGTTTATTTCTTCCTTTATATCCTTTATTTCTTCCTTTATTTCTTCCTTTAAGCCAGCCATCTGTTGAGAAATAAAAGTTTTCAACTCCTCACCTTCCATTTTTGTCCCTGTTTTTTTTTATACATCTTCCAGGGATCGGGTCCTACTCGAGTCCGAGGCTTCAGTTAGGCCTTCTCCCGGTCTCTGCCGGGTTTGTCGACCTTTCCCCTTGTCGGTAGGGCTCCGTGCTGTTGACATAGTTAGTCGCGCGCCTGATGACGTCACTCGGCACAGTCGGTGCAGAAACGGCAAGCAGTCAGCAGCAGGCAGCGGGTAAGTCCTTTAATCCCCCGTTTTTTTCCGATTTTTTCGCGGAGCTGACTGGCGCTGTTCTCTAGTTCTCCATAGCGCCACCGGAAGTCCATCACTTATGATCTTATGATAAACATCTATTTTGTGACACACATGTATATGATCTACAATATCTCTTATAGCAGGCATTCACAATCTGATCTTGTGGTTTAACCAGGATTCGGTTGTGAAATCAATTTTTATTTTGACTGCTTAAGAAGTGAAATGTGACTGCTTAAGAAGTGAAATGTGGCAACCAGTGTTTGGCACTGATGCATTTAGCAGTAGCAGGCATTAAATGTAAATGATCAGGTGTTGCACGAGGAAGGCATAGTGTCAATGCTGGGGTAGTTTGCTGAATTTAGAGTATTTTAAATTAAATTATTATTTATTCATTTCAGTTATATTGCATCAGTTTGCCAATCACTGCAATAGTACTTCTCTCAAGCAGATTTGTATCATTGCTTTTGGCTAAAAGTTGTTCTAAATATCGATTGTACTCTTGTCAAGAAGCGCCCATGAGGGTGTTGCATTCATGTGAGCAGTTGATTTAATTCTGCTTTGACTTAGCACCACAGCTATTTTGCTGTCCCATTTGTCACTTTGCATTTGACTTTCCAATCAGCCCCTTCTATATTTGTAGATTAGGTACCAGAACACAAATAACCCATCTGTTCCCAATTTGTTGTTAGTTTGAATGATAAACTCTTTATTATTTCCAAAGGAAATGAAAGAAAGAACTGGCATGCATTGTAACAATTACATATTGCACAATCATGAAAATGCTTGAATTGGAGGTGCTCGGAAGGTAGTGAGGGTTAGCAGCCAATTTGTTCAGAACGGGAACCCATACATTGCAATGAAATAAATAACTGGATAATCAGATTTTATTGTGGTTTGACTAATAGTCATAACCATGTCTGGGAAAATGCTTAAAATATTTCCATGTGATTGCTTTCTTCTGAAGGAGTAGATGGTAGCGAGTTGATAGGATAGGTTTAGAGGGATTTGGGCCAAGTGAGGGCAGGTTGGTCGGTGTAGGCAAGTTGGGCAGAAGGCTCTGTTTCCATGCTGCATGACTGACTAGAATCTGTTTAATCTTGTCAGAAAGGCAGTACATAGAAACATAGAAACATAGAAATTAGGTGCAGGAGTAGGCCATTCAGCCCTTCGAGCCTGCACCGCCATTCAATATGATCATGGCTGATCATCCAACTCAGTATCCCGTACCTGCCTTCTCTCCATACCCTCTGATCCCCTTAGCCACAAGGGCCACATCCAACTCACTCTTAAATATAGCCAATGAACTGGCCTCAACTACCCTCTGTGGCAGAGAGTTCCAGAGACTCACCACTCTCTGTGTGAAAAAAGTCTTTCTCATCTCGGTCTTAAAGGATTTCCCCCTTATCCTTAAGCTGTGACCCCTTGTCCTGGACTTCCCCAACATCGGGAACAATCTTCCTGCATCTAGCTTGTCCAACCCCTTAAGAATTTTGTAAGTTTCTATAAGATCCCCTCTTAATCTCCTAAATTCCAGAGAGTATAAACCGAGTCTATCCAGTCTTTCTTCATAAGACAGTCCTGACATCCCAGGAATCAGTCTGGTGAACCTTCTCTGCACTCCCTCTATGGCAATAATGTCCTTCCTCAGATTTGGAGACCAAAACTGCACGCAATACTCCAGGTGTGGTCTCACCAAGACCCTGTACAACTGAAGTAGAACCTCCCTGCTCCTGTACTCAAATCCTTTTGCTATGAAAGCTAACATACCATTCGCTTTTTTCACTGCCTGCTGCACCTGCATGCCTACTTTCAATGACTGGTGTACCATGACACCCAGGTCTCGCTGCATCTCCCCTTTTCCTAATCGGCCACCATTTAAATAATAGTCTGCTTTCCTGTTTTTGCCACCAAAGTGGATAACCTCACATTTATCCACATTATACTGCATCTGCCAAACATTTGCCCACTCACCCAGCCTATCCAAGTCACCTTGCAGTCTCCTAGCATCCTCCTCACAGCGAACACTGCCCCCCAGCTTAGTGTCATCCGCAAACTTGGAGATATTGCCTTCAATTCCCTCATCCAGATCATTAATATATATTGTAAATAGCTGGGGTCCCAGCACTGAGCCCTGCGGTACCCCACTAGTTACTGCCTGCCATTGTGAAAAGGACCCGTTTACTCCTACTCTTTGCTTCCTGTTTGCCAGCCAGTTCTCTATCCACATCAATACTGAACCCCTAATACCGTATGCTTTAAGTTTGTATACTAATCTCTTATGTGGGACCTTGTCGAAAGCCTTCTGGAAGTCCAGATATACCACATCCACTGGTTCTCCCTTATCCACGCTACTAGTTACATCCTCGAAAAATTCCACAAGATTCGTCAGACATGATTTACCTTTTGTAAATCCATGCTGACTTTGTCCAATGATTTCACCACTTTGCAAATGTGCTGCTATCCCATCTTTAATAACTGACTCTAGCAGTTTCCCCACTACCGATGTTAGACTAACTGGTCTGTAATTCCCCGTTTTCTCTCTCCCTCCCTTCTTAAAAAGAGGGGTTACATTTGCTACCCGCCAATCCTCAGGAACTACTCCAGAATCTAAAGAGTTTTGAAAGATTATCACTAATGCATCCACTATTTCCTGAGCTACTTCCTTAAGTACTCTGGGATGCAGCCTATCTGGCCCTGGGGATTTATCGGCCTTTAATCTATTCAATTTACCCAACACCACTTCCCGACTGACCTGGATTTCACTCAATTCCTCCTTTGACCCACAGTCCCCTGCTATTTCAGGCAGATTATTTATGTCTTCCTTAGTGAAGACGGAACCAAAGTAGTTATTCAATTGGTCCGCCATATCCTTGTTCCCCATGATCAACTCACCTGTTTCTGACTGCAAGGGACCTACATTTGTTTTAACTAACCTCTTTCTCTTCACATATCTATAAAAACTTTTACAGTCAGTTTTTATGTTCCCTGCCAGTTTTCTTTCATAATCTATTTTTCCTTTCCTAATTAAGCCCTTTGTCCTCCTCTGCTGGTCTCTGAATTTCTCCCAGTCCTCTGGTATGCTGCTTTTTCTGGCTACTTTGTACGCATCATCCTTTGCTTTGATACTATCCCTGATTTCCCTTGTTATCCACGGATGCACTACCTTCCCCGATTTATTCTTTTGCCAAACTGGGATGAACAATTTTTGTAGTTCATCCATGCAGTCTTTAAATGTCTTCCATTGTATATCCACCGTCAACCCTTTTAGAATTAATTGCCAGTCAATCTTGGCCAATTCACGTCTCATACCCTCAAAGTTACCTTTCTTTAAGTTCAGAACCATTGTTTCTGAATTAACAATGTCACTCTCCATCCTAATGAAGAACTCAACCATATTATGGTCACTCTTGCCCAAGGGGGCACGTACAACCAGACGGCTAATTACCCCTTCCTCATTACTCAAAACCCAGTCTAAAATAGCCTGCTCGCTCGTTGGTTCCTCTACATGTTGATTTAGATAACTATCCCGCATACATTGCAAAAAATCCTCTTCCTCAGCACCCCTGCCAATTTGATTAACCCAATCTATATGTAGATTGAAGTCACCCATTATAACTGTTTTGCCTTTGTCGCACGCATTTCTAATTTCCTGTTTGATACCATCCCCAACTTCTCTGCTACTGTTAGGTGGCCTGTACACAACACCCACCAGCGTTTTCTGCCCCTTAGTGTTTTGTAGCTCTACCCATACCGATTCCACATCCTCCAAGCTAATGTCCTTCCTTTCCATTGCTTTAATCTCCTCTCTAACCAGCAATGCTACCCCACCTCCTTTTCCTTTCTCTCTATCCCTCCTGAATATTGAATATCCCTGGATGTTCAGCTCCCAGCCTACGTCACCCTGGAGCCATGTCTCCGTGATCCCAACTATATCATAATCATTAATATCTATCTGCACGTTCAACTCGTCCACCTTATTAGTACCTTCAACAATGCAAGGCTCTCTCAGTATTGGACTGAGCACATAGATCATTGTAGTTTAGGAGAATTCATTGATCAGGTGCAAATGTGGGTATAATGTTATGATACTAGATATACTTTGCTCGTGTTTATAGTTACCTAGAAAGTATCGGCCAGCATTCAGTAATCAAAGTAAATACTTGTCCGCTCTGCAAATGTGTGATTTTTTTCAAGGAATGATGTGTTTAGCTGCAAATGGCCATTACAAATATTAAGGCTGAATATTATTGAGCTTATTATCATGCCATGTAAAACAGGATCTGGGAATTGTGCAATTAATATCCCAAATAAAATATCCCAAATAAAACACCTGCAGTTTACGCAGTTTCACAGAGTTGAGGTTAATCTATTTTCGGTCCAACTCTGAGGTCAACGCAGAATCTTCAGATTATTCCCAGTTTGGTTAGGAGGAGTTAGACGGTGTGGAAAAGTGATTTTTTGTGGGGGAGGGGGTAGAGTTTTGCTCTGTGTCCTTTGGTGTCAGCATGCTACAATCAATGCAATTCAAGGCGCTCGAGTGCTTCTGCTCTACGTAGAGTGATCACAGACCAGGGGTGCCCACAAGTTAAAGCAAATGTAGGTCCCTTGCAGTCAGAAACAGGTGAATTGATCATGGGGAACAAGGACATGGCAGACCAATTGAATAACTACTTTGGTTCTGTCTTCACTAAGGAAGACATAAATAATCTGCCGGAAATAGCAGGGGACCGGGGGTCAAATAAGATGGAGGAACTGAGTGAAATCCAGGTTAGCCAGAAAGTGGTGTTGGGTAAATTGAATGGATTAAAGGCCGATAAATCCCCAGGGCCAGATTGGCTGCATCCGAGAGTACTCAAGGAAGTAGCCACAGAAATAGTGGATGCATTAGTGATACTTTTTCAAAACTCATTAGATTCTGGAGTAGTTCCTGAGGATTGGAGGGTAGCTAATGTAACCCCACTTTTTAAAAAAAAGGAGGGAGAGAGAAAACGGGGAATTACAGACCAGTTAGCCTAACGTCAGTAGTGGAGAAACTGCTAGAGTCAGTTATTAAAGATGGGATAGCAGCACATTTGCAAAGTGGTGAAATCATTGGACAAAGTCAGCATGGATTTACGAAAGGTAAATCATGTCTGACGAATCTTCAGTATTGATGTGGATAGAGAACTGGCTGGCAGACAGGAAGCAAAAGGTAGGAGTAAACGGGTCCTTTTCAGAATGGCAGGCAGTGACTAGTGCGGTACCGCAAGGCTCAGTGCTGGGACCCCAGCTATTTACAATATATATTAATGATTTGGACGAGGGAATTGAATGCAATATCTCCAAGTTTGTGGATGACACAAAGCTGGGGGGCAGTGTTAGGTGTGAGGAAGATGCTAGGAGGCTGCAAGGTGACTTGGATAGGCTGGGTGAGTGGCCAAATGCATGGCAGATGCAGTATAATGTGGATAAATCCACTTTGGTGGCAAAAACAGGAAGGTAGACTATTATCTGAATGGTGGCCGATTAGGAAAAGGGGAGATGCAACGAGACCTGGGTGTCATGGTACACCAGTCATTGAAAGTAGGCCTGCAGGTGCAGCAGGCAGTGAAGAAAGCAAATGGTATGTTAGCATTCATAGCAAAATGAATTGAGTATAGGAGTAGGGAGGTTCTACTGCAGTTGTACAGGGTTTTGGTGAGACCACACCTGGAGTATTACGCACAGTTTTGGTCTCCAAATCTGAGGAAAGACATTCTTGCCATAGAGGGGATACAGAGAAGGTTCACCAGACTGATTCCTGGGATGTCAGGACTTTCATATGAGGAAAGACTGGATAGACTCGGCTTGTACCCGCTAGAATTTAGAAGATTGAGGGGGGGTCTTATAGAAACTTACAAAATTCTTAAGGGGTTGGACAGGCTAGATGCAGGAAGATTGTACCCGATGTTGGTGAGGTCCACAAAAAGGGGTCACAGTTTAAGGATAAGGGGGAATTCCTTTAGGACCGAGATGAGGAAAACATTTTTCACACAGAGAGTGGTGAGTCTCTGGATTTCTCTGCCACAGAAGGTAGTTGAGGCCAGTTCATTGGCTATGTTTAAGAGGGAGTTAGATGTGGCCCTTGTAGCTAAAGGGATCAGGGGATATGGAGAGAAGGCAGGTACAGGATACTGAGTTGAATGATCAGCCATGATCATATTGAATGGCGGTGCAGGCTCGAAGGACCGAATGGCCTACTCCTGCACTTATTTTCTATGTTTCAATGTTTCTAAGTATAAAAATATAATTCTGTCTAAAGGAGGCTGTAAGACCATCTCGGAGTGATTTCTTTATCCTCCTGTTGCAGACCTTATGAAAT
This sequence comes from Okamejei kenojei, assembly GCA_035221665.1. Lineage (NCBI taxonomy): Eukaryota > Metazoa > Chordata > Chondrichthyes > Rajiformes > Rajidae > Okamejei > Okamejei kenojei. The sequence continues at coordinate 52,382,362 of CM069131.1, read as the reverse complement.
CAATGCCACTTTGGGAGACAAGTGTTGGGCACACAGATCATGTGGAGTCAAATGAGTGTGTTGGAGTCTTTAGCCATGTTACTTTGGGAGAGCAGGCTGACAGTTTTCATTTAGTCAATGGTACCTTATTGTCACAGTAATATTATTACAGTTCAGTGACAATCCTACTATTCATTAGGCATAATCATAATAGGTACTAAAGTGAAAGACAGTAGACCTCAATGAGTTAGTAGAAAAGGGTCACCATGTTTCAGGCACCATCTTGTACCCTTCAAGTCCAAAGATTTAAAAGTAATGTTAGTGTCTTAACTTAGCCATAAAGTTGTTCTGGCAGCGGCACTGGGTTGGATTTGCAGGGGACGGCCTGGATCTGTGATGTCTTGATGTCTTCCACCGTTGCTCTGCCGCTCTGTCACTCTCCCACTTGACCATGTGCCATTCCTTACCCCCAACGTCCATGGCTTGGCCTCCCTGTCCCAGGGTGTCTCCTGCAGCTGACCCAAAGTGCCTCCGTGGTAGGAGGAGGAGAGCCCCCAACCCACTCACAGGCATCGTTCATTTCTTCCCGTTCTCCACTACTGCCATCTTGTAGGCCGCCTTTAAGCTATGCAAACTGATTTAGAGAACATTGCCAAGGTTGGCAGGACCCATCCAGGGTATCAATTGTAGGCAGTCCATGCCTCTGAAATAAGCAAGGAATTAGAGATATCTGCTGTCCAGTAGACCATGAGGTCACCGCTGAGCTTGTGAACCTGATCATCAAATGCTATTTTCTTAACCAGCCAAAGTGTTTGCTGACTCACCAAACATGGTAATGATTGTCATCCACAGCATCTGCCTAGCTGGACAAAGGGCTCCAGAGATATGGAACATGGCCCAGGATTTCACTGTAGCTCTTTATTTTGTTGAGTGGTGTCATGCAGAGTTTTATAGACAATGTTTGTTTTATCATTTTTCATTTTGTTTTCAGCGAACCAGGAGAAACTGAGTTTGGAGCATAGCCTCCTGGTAGTTACTTACACAAATACCATCTGGGGTATCCAGCCCAGTGAGTGACATTGGGGTGCATTAGTTCTGGAGTGGAGGCAACCAAGGTTGAATGGTTTCCCATCAATTATGTAGATCACTTTATTTTCGCTTTGAGACACAATGTGGAAACAGGCCCTTCATCCCATCGAGTCTGCACAATGACCTGTACACTTGTTCTATGTTATCCCAGTTTTGCATCCAACATACTTGGGGCAATTTATAGAAGCCAATTAACTTACAAACCAGCCCGTCTTTAGAATGTGGGAGGAAACCGGAACACCCGGAAAAACCCGACGAGGTCACAGGCAGAACGTACAAACTCCATAATGACAGCAACCCACCCGCAGTCAGGATCAAACCCGGATCTCTGGCGATGTAAGGCAGCAACTCTACGGCTGAGCCATCGTGTCGCAGAAGATCTTCTTGGGAGAGAGGTGTAATAAGGTGGCATTTTGATAAAAGGATTGCACAGATTCAGTCCTGATTGGCCTCTATCTGGCTTGGAATTGGATTTGTGGTGGGCCCATTGTTTAGAATAATTGTTTGAACATGATGTCCTGCACCGCAGATAGAAAATGGACACAAGATTCTGGGGCAGACAAATTTTCAGAATTATTCTCTCAGATAACAGTTGATGGACTCCCTCACATTTTCTTGGAATTGGCACGTATGTCCTGGCAGATGGAATCTGCACAGTGACTCAGAGAGCTCCTTGGCCGCTGGGAGGAAACAGCTGAAGAGAGCCTTTGCAATTCCTTTCCCTGTGGCAGACAGCTGGAAGGCCTCTCTGTAATTGCTGTAATCGAATTTGACTTTATAGAAGCTTGTCGCAATTACGGCTTGTCAGATTTTCACAAACTAATTACCGTGAATGCCAAAATTAATCCAGAATTGACCTCCAATGTGTTCCTAGTTAGAGTATCTCCATTCTGAGTGCCCTGTGCTAAAATGCCAATAGGTAACATAACAGATGTTCTGAGATTCCACTTTTCTGGGCAAGTTCACAATCTGTATTGGGTCTGGTGCCTGCAATGGCAACACATACTCAGTGTATGCACAACATGAAAAGATGTGGTATCTGAACTTTAAAGGGTAGTATCTGGAGGGAGTTAGTGCTGCATTGGCCTTGGTTTATTATTGTCATATACTGTATACTGAAATGCAGTGAAAAATAGTAAGATTAAATGAGAACTTACCAGTTTGAAGTTTGATCCTTATTTTATGAGGAGTTACGATGAGGGATTTCGTGAAGACCCCGCCAGCACGCATGTGCGACATTCTTCAAAGCAGCGGTGTGAAATCACAGATAGCAGAACTGACCGGAGATAGTAAGATTAAGAGAAACCATATACCAGTTGACCTTATGATAGGTGGTTGGGAGCGGAGGGCACGAAATCCCTCATCGTAACTCATAAAATAAGGATCAAACTTCAAACTGGTAAGTTCTCGTTTAATCTTACTATTTGTGAGTGACTTTGTGAAGATTTCAAAGTTCTGTGATTTCATGCCCTGGACCACGTCCATGCTCACACACTGCCGTAATAACTGATGGAGGAAGTGTGTTAACGTATTTCAGACTTGTAACAGAGCTGAAAAACAATAATGTATTCATTAATACAAGCAAAAACCCCTGAGTTCGGGAACTGTTCAGGGAACAAAACTTAAAACAGCATCTGCAAACGTCGCAGGAGTGGCCACAGGTTTATTATAAAACCATTGAGACGTGTCTCCATTGACCAAGCCCGCTGTTGCGAGGACATGGTCCATGGGTACCTCCATGGTCTTCGCCGCTGATGTGGACGCAGCCCTGGTAGAATGAGATTTGAAAATACCAGTGTCTACCACTGCTGCATCCAACACCACCCTGAGCCACCTGGAAATCGTCTGCACAGTTGCCCTGTGATGTGGGCTTTAAAAACTGATGAATAGACCTGTTTCCATTCTCCTTATATTTTGGGTGACATTAATATAATGTCGGAGATAGGTGGCTATACAGAGGCGTACATCAATGGGATATGCATGGAATTCCAATTTAAGACCGGTTGTACCAGGTCTATGCTGTTTAAGTAATTAATCAATGAAAAAGGTTACCTTGGTAGGGGTCGAGACCATCCTGTCCAGTTTAGTTTGTGGAGGGTCTGGACCCACTGAGCTGTTATAAGTGCCATTAGCTTCACCACTTTGTAGGTGAGTTTAGCCAGTGGGAGTTCCGAAACTGGTGATCAACTCCTGAGTAGGGACAACACTATCCCAATATCACAGGTCATATTGTATCGTGGTCTATGAGGGTAAGAATCCCTCATGAGTTTCGACACCAACTGATGGGATCCTACTCCGATAGTGAGGTAGGATGACAATGCACTTCTGGCACTATTGATGGCACTATAACTGAGGCCGTCATCATAGTGAAGGCCCGCAAGGAATTCCAGCACATCTGTGATGGTGGCAGAGTCGTAGGTGATATTAGTCCTGGAACAGAAAGCCTCCCATTTCCTTACATGGGTAAGGTACTGCTTCCTCGTGGACTCTCTGCACATTGCCGTGACGATATCCATGGTCCTGTTCGACAGCCTGAATTCCAGCAAAGGTCTCTTCAGAACCTGCAAGCCAACAGGTTCAGATGACCACGGCATGGATGATTCTCCCCTGATATGGGATGTATCAGTAGGTTCGGGCATTTAGGAACCTGCACCCAATGTTCCTTCACCATGTCGAGGACCACCGGGAACCATGGCTGCGTGGGGCAGTTGGGTATTATCAGAATCCCTGATGCAGAATCTAGCTGGATTTTCCGCAATACCCGACTGATGAGGCAGAAAGGGGGAAATGCATAGAAGAACAATTTCCCCCAATGTAGCGAGAACGCATCCATCGCTACTGCTCCAGATTCTGGTTCCCACGAGACATATGTTGGTATCTGATGGTTCAACCTGGACGCAAGAGGTCGATATCTGGTGTTCCATACTTAGCTATAATATTAGCAAATATTTGGGGGTTCAACATCCACTTGGTGTTGTCATTGAATACTCGTGACCTGGTGTCCGCCACTATATTAAGGGCATCTGGAAGGTATGTAGCTGATATCCAAATATTTCAATGCACCAGTGCCAAATTATGTTTGCCAATTCATCCCAATATATCGACTTGATACCACCCATATGGTTTAATATGCCACCACTGTGGTATTGTCTATCTGTAGACGGACATGCTTCTGTCCTTTGTTCTTGGGTTGCTGGGGTGTAAGGTTGACGCATTTTCCAGGCTGGTCGCTGTGGGCCTTGGCCTAAACAGGCCTCTGATGATAAGGTGCGACCTTTGGGTTTGCTCCCGTCACTCTATCGGGTTGAACCCGGGCCTGTTAGATGTTGCATATGGATGCTGCCAAAGATTCACTGGAGGTCTGCCAGAGGAAGGTGGTTTTATCAAAACCACCGCTTTAACTTCCTCGTCTAGGTCTTTCACCTGTTTGGGCAGGTCATCACCAAACAACTGTCTTGGTGGTGGCGTAGCGGTGGCCTCACACAAACCCGCAAATTTGGGGTTGAGTGTAGGACGGATAGAGCTTTTCCGAAGCAATTGAACTCATATTGCGTATTGCAGAGCAGGGCTAATGCATCCTGCTGCTCTTCCGTCATGTCCATACCTTCGACTGACCTGGCAAACGCAGTGATGCGTGAGGTCAGTAGTTTCAGGATTTTTTGAATTTTTAATTCCTGTGCCCTTATCCCAGGGCTGATGTTTCCCCATTTGGGCGTGTTCACGGTGGGGACGTTCAGTGACACGCAATTTTCCGGGTCCATGTATTTGCTTGTGGTCTCCGAAATTACCTGTTCCTGTAATTGGTGTGTTGTCAGGTAGTTTATGCTAGCTGCTAGCCTTGACTGAAGAGGTTGCTCTTTCTGGGATGGTTGAGCGAACTTGGATACCATCCCCAGAAGTTCCTCTTCTTGCATCCCTTGCAACTGTGGGCCTTCAGCCAACCCCTCTTTGAAGTCAGCTAATCCCTGACTTCTTGCGCTCCCTACTGAGGAGGGAGAGATGTTGGACAGTCCTGGTAATGGGCCTGTCGTGGACCTGCGTGATCCTTGGGACGCATGCTCCTGGTGGAGTAGGTCCCTTTGGAGCAGCTGCTCCATCATCCGCTCCATACGAGCAATGCGACCGCCATCGCTATCTGCGAACGGCAAGTCGTCTTCCCCAGATTCTGATGAATTTATGGGGCTCTTACCGCCAGTCCGCACCTCGTCGAGGTGATGTCTATGGGACTGATACGGTAGTCGGTGCCAGCCGCTCCAGCGGGGTTACACGACATCCGCGCGGGCTTGCCGCCAGTCCGAGGTCTTTCGGACTGATGCGGGGCAAAGTCAGTGCCAGCCGCTCCTACGGGGCTACTCGACTTGTGTTTAGTTTTGCCACCGGTCCGCAATCCAGCGGACTGAAGCGGTGGAGAGTCGGTGCCAGCCGCTCCAACGGGGCTACACGACTTTTGTGCGGTTTTGCCACTGGTCCGCCCACTTGCGAACTGATGTGTTGGTGAGTCGGGGTGTGCCCTTAACCGGACCCCGTCTTCCGCACTTTTTTGCCGCTGGTCTGTTTTCGTACAGACCTAAGTGGTGGGGAGTCGGGGTCTTGGCTACGCTGATCCCGCACGGTCCTACCGCCAGTATGCAGCTCCCTGGACTGCTGCAGTGGAGAGTCAGATCCCGACTGAGCGGGGCTCCCCGACTTCTGCGCTGTCTTCCCGGCCCGAGGTACTGGTGCTGCTGGAAATTGTCAGCTCCGGGAATGTTGGCCGCCGACCTCGCTCCGAGGTCCCGCGGTCTTCAATGGCATGCTTGAAGCAGCCTTCGTTTTTGCTCCTTCTCTGCATTACGAAGTTTCTGTAAGGGATTTAAACAATACAGAAACCCAACCAACTCAAGATTAGTACAACTTACCCGTTGGTCCTATTTCCGTCAGATTTGACCCCTGGTGGAACAGTGCACCCCCCAGCCAGGCGTTGTGTAATGCGATTCCCTCCTTCAGAGTCAGGCTAGGCCTGACTCCTTATGCTCTCCTGCGAAGAGGGTGAGCATTTGGCAGCCCTGTAAAGGCTACTGCCAAGGGTCTGCTCGGAGACCCATGGTGACCAGACTCCTGCTGGAGTATGGCATGTTGGAGGAAGTGCTCCCCACCTGCTCATGCGTGAATATAGACTGCCGCCGGGTCAACGGGTTTGCCCACTTCCATCGTTGTACCGCCTGCGTTTGAGTCGGGGCCCTGGCTCTGTCTCGGAGCTCCTGTTCTGCCTTCGCTATCCGTGAATGGCAGTCTCCGAGCCCGGACCCTCCTGGGTCAACGGGCTTGCCCGACTTCCGGGTAGCGTTGCCGCCAGTCCGCGGTGTTCCTGCGGGCTGCAGTGTTTAAGTCTGGGCTGCCGCTCTGCCGTCGCTACCCGCGAACGACGAGTCTGTGTGCCCGGACCCTGCCGGGTCAACGGGCTGCCCGACTTCCCGGTGTATTGAAGCCGCCAGTCCACGGTGTTCCTGCGGGCTGCGGTGTTAAGTCGGGCTGCTGCTCTGCCGTTGCTACCTGCGAACGGTGAGTCTGTGAGCCCGGACCCTGCCGGATCAACGGCCTGCCCGACTTCTGTGGAGAAGTTCTGCCGCCGCTGACTGCCCGCGGTCCGCGGTCAGTCTCTCGAGGCGGCCCATTGGTGGGGTACTCTGTCCCACAGAGTCCCTGAAAGAAAAAACTGACCTCAGGTTAGTTCACCTTACCTGCAGGTCTGTTCCGGTGGAGGAGCGACCCTCCTCCCTGCCTGTCGCTTCGCATGCGGTCGACGATATGTCACGCATGCGTGCTGGCGGGGTCTTCACGAAGTCACTCACGTGACTCCAAAGTAAAACAATGTTTTGCTTGCTATCCATGCAGATCATTATCATGCATAAGTACAACAGGTAGTGCAAAAAAAAAACTAAAACTAAAAACGAGTGCAGAATATAGTTTTACAGCTAGACTAATGTATTTTAATTTACAATTGACATTTGGGATATCCTATAACTATAGTTATTTTCTGCTTTACAGAAGGATGAAAGAAGGCAAATGAAAATGCTGGTGAAATGAAAGGGAATTTAGGGTAACACAGTGGCAGATTTGCGTTCTTACAGAACCAGAGCTCTGGGTTCAATCCTGACGATGGGTGAGGTCCATATGGAGTAGGAAGGAACTTCAGATGCTGGTTTAAACCAAAGGTAGATGCACAAAGCTGGAGTAACTCAGCGGGACAAGCAGCATCTCTAGAGAGAAGGAATAGGTGACGTTTTGGGTCGAGATCCTTCAGTCTCCAGAGATGCTGCCTGTCCGCGGAGTTACTCCAGCTTTGTGTGTCTATGTATGGATTTTGTACATTCTCTCTGTGACCGTGTGGGTTTTTTCCAGGTGCTCTGGTTTCCCCCACATTCAAAGACGTACAGATTTGTAGGATAATTGGGTTTTGTAAGTTGTAAAATTGTCCGTAGTGTGTTGGATAGTGTTAGTATATAGGTTGATCGCTGGTCTGTGCTGACTCTGTGGGCAGAAGGGCCTGTTTCCGTGCTGTATCTCTAAGGTCCAAAGTTCAATGTGCAGTTGATATGCTAAAGGGGTAAGTAAAAATGAGAAGAAAAACTGTTAAGGGCCTGTGCCACTGCGGGGACCTAATTGGTGAGTTTAGAAGACTTTGCCCTCGACTCATACCTGCAGCATGGTCGACACGAGGTCCTAGGAGGCCTTTGTAACTCTCCTTCATGATCGAGAGTAGTCCCCGTGTACTCGAGGCCTCAGCTAGGTCGCGGCGGTTTTTTCAACATGCTGAAAAAAGCCTGCGAGTAAAAAAAGGTCGCCATGGAAAAAATCGATATTTTTAAACTCGTAGGTTTAGTCGAGGTAGGTCGTAATGCTATTGTATGTAATCGAAGGCAATCGAAGGTAGTCAAAGGTAAAGCTGGTTGAGGTAAAAGGTAAGTAAATCGACCGGTAATGTTAAATGCCCGCTAAACTTTATTAAAAGTTGTCAGGCTTCTCAAAGTGTCGCCAATCCTTCTCTCCCCTTCTCTCCCCTTTTCATAGTGATGATTACTGACGCATACTAACCTCAGATATGACACATAATAAAGCTGGAGGCATTTAAGATACCTGACAGTTGAATTATATCATGAGTCATGGATCAAAGGGCTTCAATTTCTTTACCTTAAGGGAGTGTTTTCTACTAGCTCTACTAAAAAGCACTTCAGGCAATGAAAAATACTCAACAATTTAGTATGCCTTATATTGCAAAATAGTCCTTAGTTAATTAATGTATAAATAAAAGAAAAATAGCAATTAATAGTTACACATGAGACTGCAGATGCTGGAATCTTGAGCAAAACACAAAATGTTGGTGAAACTCAATGAGTCAGGCAGCATCTGTGGAGGAATGGACAGGCCACCTTGCAGATTGGGACCCTTCTGGTTTATGATTATAGGTTGGGGACAAATATATTTTAATTATAAATTGCCACAGAATAAGGACATTTTTTTAATGATTCTGGTTGGTGGATTTGAATTGCTTTCTCACAAGGAATAACTGTAGCAGTGTCTAACATCTTTTAAATGCAATTGGGTACATTTTTCAAGTAATTGATATGGGGAAGATGGAAGTTTGGAAAAAGTTCTGTTTGGACTGCTCTACCATGAGACAGAGGCCTGAACATTTTGTGGGCATGAATCTTATAGCATACAATTATAGTAATTATAGGAGCAAAAAGTTGAAAGTGATAGATCGATTTCACCATAAGATTGACGTAATTGAGTGCTGGAGGAACTAAGCAGATCAGGCCGCATCTGGGAGGGAATGGGAATATCTAAATGTCGCCTGACCCACTTTGTTCCTCCACCACTTTCCATTTCGCTCAAGATTCCAGCACTTACAGTTTCCTATGTCTTCATTGATGATTGGCAAGTCATTTGGTCTGGACCGTATGCACTCAATGCTTACTGATGGAAGCAAAGGTGGCGTTAGCAGCGACATTGGTTACATGATTTATGTTGTTACTGAATGCAGGAATAGTGCTTGGCTTAGTTTAGAGATACAGCATGAAACAGGCCCTTCAGCACATTGTGTCCACACCGACCCATCCACACTAGTCCTACGTTATCCCACTTTCTCATCCACTCCCTACTCGTGAGGGGTATTTTCTTTTCTTTTACTGAGACCAATTAACCTACAAACCTGCACAAAAACTGGAGCGCCAGGAGGAAACCCATGCGCTCACAGGGAGAAAGTGCAAATTCCACGCAGGCAGCACCCGAGGTCAGGCCTGAACCCGGGCCAGTGGCGCTCTGAGGTTTCGGCTCTATCGGCTGTGCCACTGTGCTTGAGAATTGGGGAGATGCTGCAGTTATGAGGATGGTGAATTAAATCAAGAAATTACAGGCCACTTTGCCTGATAGCAGTGGTGGGCAACTTGCTGGCTGGGTCAAACAAACTAACATTTGGAAAGCCACTGGTTAATTAAGAGAGCCTGCTTGGATTTGTTAAAAGCAAATCATGCCTGACTAACAGGATTAAATTCCATACAGTGGGAGAGAGAGGTGTGTTAAGATGATCAAAGCGTATAGAATTAAGGGGAATGTGATAATACAGTTAAAAGTCAAGAGTGTTTTTTGTCAAATGCATCAGATATGAATGGAAATAATGTAATTCTTACTTACTGCAGTTTTACAGGCATATTAAATGCAACACCAATATAAGAAAATACAATAATTGTCAGATATTCTTAATAAACTAGACCCAGAGAGTACAAAAAGCCAATATATTGCAACCTTAATAGTGCAAGTTTCAAGTAGTTCAGTGCGGAGGTAGGGTTGTGGTTAGGGCTGCGTAGGTGAGTTTGTACTTTTGAGGAAGTACAGACATTGGTGAGATCTCCTTGTCATCACATCAATGTGCTGGGCGCCGGAAAGATCATCAGTGATGTGCACACCCAGGAATTTGAAGCCGTTGACTCGCTCCACCACTCGTTCCGCAGATGAAGACATTTGCATGGTTCCTTGGCCTCCCCTTCCTGAAGGAAAAAAATCAGCTCCTTGTTCTTGCTAACTTTGAGACCAAGTTTGTTCTGACAGCACTTAATCTGATTATCGATCTCCTTCCTGTACTTGCCTTTACACCTTATTCATCCAGTGACAGGGTTTTTTTTGGTGAAGTTAAAGATGGCATTTGAGCACTGTCAGACTATACAGACATAAAGAGAGTACAGCAACAGACTGAGCACGCAGCCCTGAGGAGTCTCCGTGCTGATGGTCAGCGAGGAGGGGGTCTTGTTGCCAATCCGTATTGACTGAGGTCTGCCAATGGGGAAGTCGAGGATTTAGTTACACAGGGACGCTCAGAGACCCTGTTCCCTGCTCTTAACGATAAGTTTGGAGGAGATTAAGTTGTTGCGCATCTAGTCAATGAATAACTGCCTTATGTATGTTTACAGAAGACAATTAACATGCAGATCTGTATTTCTTTGGGGTGTGGGAGGAAACCAGAGCACTCGGAGAAAACCCACATGGTACATTCTTCCTGTGACGGCTAAAAATACATATTCAAGTATTGGGAGTGTCGTAAGGTTGGCAGCCTACACAAAACGTGTAAATCTTGAAAGAAAGGTATGGCAGTACTCATACATGGTCTTAATTATCATATAAACAGCAAGAGTCTGCAAATGCTGGAACCTTGAGTAAATAAAAACCTCTGGAGGAACTTGGTGGGTCGGGCCGCATATATGGAGGGAAATGGACAGGGAAATGACGATTTGGGTTGGGACCTTTTTCAGACTTGCCCTTGTTGCCTTTCCATTTCCCTCCACAGATACTGCCTGACCTACTGAATTCCTCCAGCAAGGGCCACCAGCATAATCAAGAACCAGGCTCGCCCCGGTCTTCTCTCCCATCAGGCAAGAGGTGCATAAGTTTGAAAACGCACACCACCAGATTCAGGGACAGCTTCTTCCCAGCTGTTTCAGGTAACTGAACCATCCTCTCACCAGCTAGAGAGTAGCCCTGACCGCACATCTACCTCATTGGAGACCTTTGAAGTATCTTTAATCAGACTTTATCAGACATTATCTTGCATAAAATGTTGTGCCCTTTATCCTGTAACTTTACGCTGTGGACAGCTTGAATGTAACCATGTCTGGTCTTTGATTGTATAATACACAGCAAAAGCTATTCACTGTACCTTGATACCAATAACAATAAATAATAAACTAAACTAAAATTAAACCATCCATCGTCTGTCCACGTTCTCCCGAGAAGCTACCTGACCTTAGCGTGGTTTAATTTCTGCTGGGTTACTCCAGAACCGTATTTCTTTTCTTGTAAAAGAGTCTGCAGTTCCTTGTGTTTACATCCTCCAGCAATTTTTTTTTGGACTAACTCTTTTATTTGTCTAATCTATAAAACGATTAAGGGGATAATCGAGGATTAGTTAATGGAATGTTTTTGAGATGGTTTCTCAGAGCAAACTGACCAGAAAGCAGGCAATTCTATCTGTGGTATTGTGGAACACAATGGGTTTAATTATTTTATACTGATGATCCTCTGGGAAAGAGTTAATCTTAGCGTGGTTTAATTTCTAATTCATTTTGAGGGTGAGAATTGTTGAAAATAATGTCCTCAACTTGAACAAAAGCAATGGGTAGATAAGATAAACTGGGAGAATAGATTAATGGTGTAACTGTAGATCAGCAATAACAAACATTGAAAGGAAATATTTCATAAACCACAGCAAATCTACCGCTTTGTGCATTCCAGTGAGGGAGAAAGGTTTTATTAACAGATGCACCATCTCAAGCTAACAAAGGAAGTTAAGCAGAGTATCAAATTGAAAGAAATGCCATTAAATGTTGCAAAGATGTATGACAGGCCGGAGGAATCGACATCTTAAGAAAAACCAATGGATAACTAAAAAATACAAAGAAGAGGAAGATAGTATGAGAGTAAATGAAAGAAAATATTTGAAAACATGTAATGTATCAGGCACATAAAAAGGAAGAGAATCGTTACAGTAAATGTTAGTCCCTTACAGGATGACATTGGGGAATTAATTATTTCAGGAAAGGAGAGAAGCACAAAGCAGGAAATTACAGTGCCCTCAATAATGATTGGGACAAAGACCCATCATTTATTTATTTGCCTCTGTACTCCACAATTTGAGATGTGTAATAGAAAAAATCACATGTGTTTAAAGTGCACATTGTCAGATTTTATTAAAGGCGATTTTTAAACATTTTAGTTCCACCATGTAGAAATTACAGCTGTGTTTATACATAGTCCCCCCATTTCAGGGCACCATAATGTTTGGGACACATGCCTTCATGGGTGTTTGTAATTGCTCAGGTGTGTTTAATTGCCTCCTTAATGCAGGTATAAGAGAGCTCTCAGCACCTAGTCTTTCCCCCAGTCTTTGCATTACATTTGGAAACTTTTATTGCTGTTTATTAACATGAGGACCAAAGTTGTGCCAATGAAAGTCAAAGAAGCCATTATGAGAATGAGAAACAAGAATAAAACTATTAGAGACATCAGCCAAACCTTAGGCTTACCAGAATCAACTGCTTGGAACATCATTAAGAAGAAAGAGAGCACTGGTGAGCTTACTAATCACAAAGGGACTAGCGGGCCAAGGAAGACCTCCACAGCTGATGATAGAATAATTCTCTCTATAATAAAGAAAAATTCCCAAACACCTGTCCGACACATCAGAAACACTCTCCAGGAGTCAGGCGTGGATTTGTCAATGACCACTGTCTGCAGAAGAATTCATGAACAGAAATACAGAGGCTGCACTACAAGATGCAAACCACTGGTTAGCTGCATAAATAGGATGAGGTTTGCCAAGAATTATTTAAAAGAGCAACCACAGTTCTGGAAAAAGGTCTTGTGGAAAGATAAGCCAAAGATTAACTTATATCAGAGTGATGGCTGGAGCAAAGTATGGAGGAGAGAAGGAACTGCCCAAGAACCAAAGCATACCACCACATCTGTGAAACACAGTGGTGGGGGTGTTATGGCTGCTGAAGATACTGGCTCACTTATCTTCATTGATGATACAACTGCTGATGGTAGTAGCATAATGAATTCTCAAGTGTATAGACACCTCCTTTCTGCTCAGGTTCAAACAAATGCCTCAAAACTCATTGACTGGCAGTTCATTCTACAGCAGGACAATGATCCCAAACATACTGCTAAAGTTTTTCAAAGCGAAAAAATGGTCAATTCTTGAGTGGCGAAGTCAATCACCCAATCTGAACCCAATTGAGCATGCCTTTTATATGCTGAAGAGAAAACTGAAGGAGACTAGCCCCCAAAACAAGCATGTTAAATACAAGCCTGGCAGAGCATCACCAGAGAAGACACCCAGCAACTGGTGATGTCCATGAATCGCAGACCAAGCAGTCATTGAATGCAAAGGATATGCAACAAAATACTAAACATGACTACTTTCATTTACATGACATTTCTATGTCCCAAACATTATGGTGCCTTGAAATGGGGGACTATGTATAAATGCTGTTGTAGTTTCTACATGCTGAAACAAAAATGTATAAAAATGGCCTTTATTAAAATCTGCCAATGTTCACTTTAACCACATGTGAATTTTTTCCGATTTTTTTTTCTATTACAAAGTACAGAGTGAAGTACAGAGGCAAATAAATAAATGGTGGGTCTTTTTACCAAACATTATGGAGGGCATTGTATATACTCAGATCTGTCATCCTCTCATGGGGCTGTCTAGAATTCAAGGCATAGTTTCAGATTAAAAGGTCACTCATTCACAACAGAGAGGAGGAACAAGATCTTCTCTGAGGGTTGTGAGTCTTTGACCTACTCTGTCCCACCACAAAGGTGGAGTCATCAAATATATTTAAGACAGAGACTGACAAACATCTGAATCATGAGAGAGTTGAAGAAAATAAGTAATGATTACAGCCAACATTAGATCAGTCATGATCTCATTGAATAATGAAAAATGTTGAGGCGTCAATTTGGCATTCTATGCCTGATTCTTATGTTACCAAAGTAGTAGGTGGTATTAGTGAATGCTGCAAGATTCAGACTGATATGGATAAAATGGTGAAAGGGCAGAAGCTTGAAGCATATATTTGAAAACACAAGGAAATGCAGATACTGGAGTCTTGAGTACAACACAGCATCTGAAGAAGGGTCTCGACTCGAAATGTCACCTGTTGTGTAACAAAACATGCAGGCCGCCTGACCTGCTGAGTTACTCCAATTTTTTGTGTCTGTCTTCAGTTTAAACCAGCATCTGCAGTTCCTTCCTACACCTCTCAGGTGGGGACCCTTTTTTAAGATTGGGAGGTGAACTTGTTCAAAGTAGGCATATCTTGAGGAGATTTTACAGTGGAGCTGTAAAGTGGAGACACAAGGAATGCATGTGCTGGAACCTTACGTAGAACACAAAGTGCTGGTGTAACTCGGTGTGTCAGGCAGCATCTCTGGAGGGCTTGGATAGGCAATGTTTTAGGTAGAGATCCTGCTTCAACTTCCAAATTCATACACTTTAAAAGCACATTAATGGAAATAGCCCCATTTTTTTTATATGAGCAAAGTAGCCCTGATATTTCTACCCAGAAATTCTTTAAGATTGTACTGCAAGTTGGTAAGTGGTTTTCAAAAAGAATCATTCAGGTTACTGAAGTTTATAAATTTGTACATGAGTTAATAAATAGAGGAACTGAGCCAAATAAATCACGAAAGAAGATTATTATTCATTGGTCACACCACAACTGGAGGATAATCTTGGGCACCCTTTTTGAGGACTAATATAGAACATAGAATAATATAGCACAGGAACAGGCTCTTTGGCCCACCCCATGATGCATTCTGTCTGGACATGTACCTTACCCCTCCATTCCATGCATATTTATGTGTCTAATTGCTTCTTGAAAGTCACTATTGTGTCATCTTTCTCCACAGAAGGCATATTCCAGGCACCCACCACTCTCTATACAAAAAATAAACCTGCCCTGCACATTTCCTTTAAGCTCTCCCCCTCCCAACGAACCTGTGCCCTGTGGTATTTGATTATAATAAAGACTCTGAGGCAACTGAGGAGGTTTATCAGAATATTACCCACCCTGAGAGATCGCAGACATAGTGAGAGGTTGCAAAAGTTAATTCTGATCTCCTAGGGAAAAAAACTTTTTTTTTGGAAGTCACCCAATAGTTGTCTTCAAAGTGATGAGTGATTTTGAGACTGGATAGGGATAATCTATCTATTCCAATGAAAGTGTCAACATTCTATGCTTTAGATTTCAAGTCAGTAGAGAAAAAAATACTTTCACGGATTATTGGCTGTACATTGAATCACTCGCTCTCAGCTAATTAAATTCCCTTTGATGCTTTCATTGACGGGCAGCTTCGGTACACATCTGCGAACACACCTACAGGATGCCACAGTGACTCAGCCTCACACCAATGCTGCTTTTGTTGGATTCAGGTGCAGGAGTGCGCACACACAAAGCGGGCCCAGCCCTGTCCAACCCAGCCCTTCCCAAGGGAATGTGCTCCAATGATTCCAAAACACGTTCAGACCTATTCCGCATGTAAGGAATGGCGTGGAGAGTTGAACAGGAGAATATTCCTGCATGCGTCATCAAAAGGAACAAAAGATATTTTTTTGGATTAATTTTTATGGTATGATTTTCAATTGGAAGGATTGTGCAAGCATCGATACTCATTCCAAAAGAGTGTTTAAGATTTACTTGTTATCAAAGAAAGTTATGAAAGTAAGGAGTTTACTTAAATATCATAAATATTACCCAAGTTGCTTTACAGGAAATTCTTGTTAATTAAAATGTAAAATGACTAAAAGACCTAAAGATCTTGGTAACTCCTATTAAAGAAAAAAAAGAGTTATGAAGATCTTTAGGTCTTTTATTGATTGATTTAAAAACAATGCATGTGGTATGATGTTGGAATGTCTCATCCCTAGTTGTCCTTGTGAAGCAGTTACCCCGAAACACTGTGGTGAAGGCACTTTAACAATGGAAGAATTTGTGACTGTTCCACAAAGCTTTGACCCAACAATAATGAAAGACCAGTGAAAACTCCCTAGACAGCGGGGTCTATGACTTGAAGGTGATTGGGGCTTCTTGGCGGTATTGGGACTTGAACCCATGACCTTGGGTCTCGGGAAGCAGTGATTCCTCTGAACCAAGATGAGGGTGACACTTTTCTGTCCTGGGCCTCCTCCATTGTCAGCTTGCGACCCAGCAGTATGAATATTGAATTGTCTAACTTCAAGTAACCCTTGCATCGCCTCTCTCTCTGTCCATCCACCACCCTAGTTTTTGTACTAGTGTTACTGTTATGCGGTGTCTGGATAACTCGTTATTATCTAGCCCACTGCCAACAGTGGACTGTTGTGAGCTCTATATTTCTGTGATTAACATTGCTATTTGCATATCTCCTATTAATTTGTCCCAAGCACTTTCTATATCTCTTGTTCCCCTTTCCCCATCTCTCAATCTGAAGAAGGGCCTCGACCCGATTGGTCACCTATTCCTTTTCTCCAGAGATGCTGCCTGACCAGTTGAGTTACTCCAGCTTTTTGTGTCTGTCTTCAGTTTAACCAGCATCTGCAGTTCCTTCTTACACATATTATCAATATGGATTAGAGCTGACACAGCTGTTATAGTTGACATGAAGTAATGAGGTAACATAATCATGGATGATGCTTTCATTGGAGATGGGAATGAAGATTCAAAAAGTTGAGGAAGTAAATAGACAGTTAGGACTTTATTCCTTGGAGCGCAGGAAGGTGAGGGGTGACCTTATAGAGGTGTACAAGATCATGACCTATTCCTGGGTAAATGCACAGTCTTTGCCTAGAGTAGGGGAATCGGGAGCCAGAGGGCATAGGTTTAAGGTGAGGGGGGAAAGATTTATTTGGAACCCGAGGGATAAGATTTTTACACAAAGGGGGGTGGGTATATGGAACCGATGCCGGAGGAGGTAGTTAAGGCAGGTACTATCATAACAGTTAAGCGACATTTAGACAGGTAGATGGTCAGTGTGGGCAAATTGGGTCAGAGGGTCTGTTTCCACACTGTATAACTCTAGGACCCTATGACAGGGATGGATTGGAAGTCTAACCCTGATTGAAGTACTGGATGGATTATCCATTGTGTAGTTTGATGTGTCTTATAGACAGGATTTCTGGAGTGATTGGGTTGAGGTGGGGTGTGTGATGTGTTATTGATTGCGGTGCTCAATGACAAGGGCAATAGTACGGAATATTTGCCAGGAGGGGATTAGTGACATCAATTGCCTTGGCTCTTATTTGGGAAGCTCTCAACCACCCACAACTCAATACCAGATAGAAAAGATTGCAGAAAACAATTGCTTCGGAGACCTATTTCATTACAGGAATTCAAGCAGGGCCCCTTTCTCTGTGTCCTTGGGCAATTATCTCCTTGACAGGATGTTTCCTGGCATTAGCAGAAAGCCTTGCCTAATTCCCCACATGTGTTCATGGTGCAGCTGATCCGGCCAATTCCCGAACGTTGGCCGTAGTACAAGAGACACTGCCCAACGTTTCCAACCTTCTTCCTCCTCAGTGTCTTTAATCTTTTGAGTGCAGCATTATAAGAAAATAAAATCCAATACTTTAGCAAATGTAAATATTTAAATCATTCTTAAAGCTGCACTATTTCTTAGCAGATAGAGAATCACAGATTTTCATCAACCAGTAGGTGTTCTCCTTCGCTCCTTAGATGCTGCTGCACCCGCTGAGTTTCTCCAGCTTTTTGTGTAACAGTAGGTGTCACTGTTGGTTCGTAATACTGGTTATTTTAAAGGACGGAGTTTGCAATATAAACTTGTTTTAAATGACGAATTATCACAAATAGAGGTGTGCTGGCGTTGTAATGTATTCAATACATTTTGTAGTGTTGTGTAATTTACTGTATTGAAGGTAAATTCTTCTAATTTTCCACTTTAAGTTTTGATATGTATGAAATAATGACCTACCTCACTGATGAACTTTTTAATTTTTCCCACTCAAGAGTCTTTTATTGTCATATGTCCCAAAACAGAACAATGAAATTCTTACTTGCAGCAGCACAACAGATATATAAAATCTTTAAAACCTGTAATAAACAACAATAAAAGTTCAGTATATACTGTAGATTTCCAAAAAATAGACAAATAGATAAACAAAAATAGTGCAAAGTAAAAAATAATGCCCCAGGACTATATAGTTTGGATCCCATTTGGAGGTTGTGGTGTTTAATAGCCTGTGGTGTTTAGGGAAGAAGCTGCTCCTGAACCTGAGCATTACCTTTCCAACAACAATCTTCCATTCCTATACCTTCTAACATTAACTTTGTTTTTTAAACAAAGTTCTGCCTTTGTCATGATAGCTAACTCTTAAATTTAAATGCAATGGCTGAAAATAAGCTTTGGCACTCTTTAGCTGACCTGACAAGGAGATGCTTGAATAATCGATCCTAATTTCCTTCCTCACTCACACAACCTGAGGTTCCCAGGAGTTAATTATCGTGGATGAAACCAGATTCTGTCTTGAGACTCTTGCTAAATTAGTTTTTGTCAAAAACGACAGTGAAATATTTTGAATGCAATTCATTCTTATGAATTACACTGGACCTGCGATCAGTAAATATGGATTTCTAATTTTGAATGCCTCCTTTGGGTGAAAGAAAAAATGACATTCTTCTTTCTAGTCCCAATTGGGACTGTTAGAAATCTCAATGCATCACGAATGAAAACTGGTAAAAGAATTTGTTGATGCTTGTCCATTGTTGGTTCCAAAAGTGTTGGTATTGTGAGGCCAAGGTAGTATAGGAATCAGTAATCACACGATTGCCATAAAATATGTCAACGATTGAAGCATTTTCTTTCCAATCCATTTTACCATCAAGATTAAACACAGAGCTGTAGTGCATCTTTTAAGTCTCAAAACAGCCCACACACTTTAAGGTCAATGCAATGAAATGTTTTTTTTTCCAAGTGTTTCTGATACTTGTAGTAATATAGGGAATGGTTCGGGAACTTTGCTGGCAACATGATCTGACTGGCAGCATTAATAACTAGACAATCGTTTTATTTAACATGTTGCTGATTGAAAGTTCATGGCTCGACAGGACACCTGGGATAATCCACTGCCTTTCTTTGAAATATTACCCTAGTTTCATCTTGAGCATCAGTTTCAAATCTCTTCCATACGATTGCATGTCTGATGATACATAATTCCTTCAGTAGCCTGAAGCCAAAAGAGACTGTAAATGCTGGAATCCAGAACCAATACAGAACATTGGAATAACTCAGCAGGTCAAGCAGCTTCTGTGGGGGCAGAAGATGCAAGTCAACTTTTCCGGTCAAGACCCTGCATCCGGACTGAGAGAACGGGAAAGATAGCTGGTATATTGCAGGGTGGAGAAGGTGGGGGGGGGGGGTAAGAGATAGAAAGATAGAGGCTATTTGGTGAAAGTTGGAGCAAGATGGGGAGGGGGATGATAAGCAGATGAAACAAGGTGGAGAGAGAGGTGGAGGGACAAAGACTGCCAGCTAATGGCAGTTATTTGCAGGGAGTAGAAGAGGAATGGAGGGGTGATCAAAGATAGCAGAAAGCTGTGCGGACATTGTAAGTGTGTGTGGGCAGAGAGCAGCTAAGCTGAAGTTTCATTGAAACGGAAAAATCCAATGTTCACACCATTGAATTATAAGAAATCCAGGTGGAATATGAGGTGTTGTTCTACTAACATCAGTCATTTTAACATGTAACCAGAACCCTGAGATAGTTGTTGTTGAAAGGGCATAGATTCTCTGCAAATTAGTCACTGGTCTACACTTGGTTTCTCCAATGCAGAAGAGGTCACAGCACGAGCACCAAAAGCAGCAGACCCGTTAGGACTCTATCGTGGTGCAGCGGTAGAGTTGCTGCCTCAGAGCGCCCGAGACTTGGGGAGTTCGATCCTGACTATGTGTGCGGGGAACAGATGCAGCAGCGCCCGAGAACTTGGGGAAAAAAGGTATAGCTCCTATTTGGGACCGCATGATGAGTTTATCCATCTCTGAAACTTGACCCTTGTAACCACCTTCACCTTCCCCTCACGACCATACTGCGACATAGACAGCCCTTCCAGGTGAAGCAGAGGTTCTCTGGCACCTCTTCAAATCTGCTCTACTGCGTTTAATGCTCATGATGTGGCCTTATCTAATTTGGTGATATTGAACCAATACTAGGTGACCGTTATGGAGTGCACCCTTACTCCGTCCACAACCACTAACTAGAGCTTTCAGTTGAATGTCATTTTAACTCTCCTTCCCACTCCCACATCGACCTGTCCGTCCTCAGCCTGCTCCATTGTTCTGGAGAGGCCAAATTCAAATTGGAAGAACAATAATAGAATATTGACTGGCCTTGAGGGGGATACGACATATATTGCCTGAAGTAGATTCATATTGCCCGAGTCGAAGACGAGGGCAATATGGATCTAGTGAGGGCAATATATGTTGTATCTCCCAAAAGAGGACAGTCAATATTGTTATTATTACCCATTATCAGACATCTAGAGGAAAATCTGAACATCTCATATGATATGAATGTATCTATACATTTTGCAATATGCATTGCAACATTGTAAATAAGGGTACTAAAACCATTGCAACATTGTAAATAAGGTACTAAAACAATGTAACATTTATGTTTCATTTATGTAATTTATGTAATTCTTTATGTGACAATGTGAAGGTCGAACTTTTAAATCGCGAACCTCTTCTCGCAACCGCTGCCATTTTGTTTGTTTTGAGAATAAATTTTAAATTTCGCACGCAGCGTCACGTTGCCGTCACGCAGCGTCACGTTGCCAAGTTCCCCGATAGAGCAGGGAATATAAGACTATATTCCCCGCTGTTTAAACAGGTAAAGTCCATAGGCGTTCGCTAGAAAGGGAATATAAGAAAATATTCCCCTGTTACCCCTGCTGGCAGTAAAAAGGAAGGGAATATAATTTCGTAAAAGCATACCTCAGATGGGTGATATGGGTAATAATACTTCATATTCCACTGAGGTAGCTTACAACCAATTTGGTATAAATATTACATTTCCCAGTTTTAGGTTACCCACGCTACGGGTACTCTCCTTCCATACACACTTGTGTCCACCTACTTTTTTCCTCTTTGTTCATTCCTCACATACTGTATCTTCATCCTGTCTCCATCTGGTTTCATCTATCACTTACCACTCTCCATCCCACCTTTGATTCCCCCCCCCCCCCGGTTCCAAGTACTCTCAATCTTTTACCCATCTATTTCATCTACCAGCTATTTTCTACCCCACCTTAGATCCATCTGTCATATCATCTCTGGCATCATTGTGGCACAGCGGTAAAGTTGCAGCCTTACAACGCAAGAGACCCAGATTCGATCCTGACTAGGGGGCTATCTATAAGGAATTTGTGCGTTCTCTCTGTGACGGTGTGGGTTTTCTCTGGGTGCTCCAGTTTCCTCCCACATGCCAAAGACGTCCATGTTTGTAGGTTAATTAGCATTGGTAAATTTGTAAATTGTCCATAGTGTGTAGGATAGAACTAGTGTACGGGGATTGCTGGTTGGCGCACTCATTGGGCCAAAGGGCCTGTTTCCTCGCTGCATCTCTAAAGTCTAACTGGTTCCACCCATCACCTACGAGTTTCTACCCACACCCCACACATTGCTATGTATTAGCA
Source organism: Okamejei kenojei (assembly GCA_035221665.1). Classification (NCBI taxonomy): domain Eukaryota; kingdom Metazoa; phylum Chordata; class Chondrichthyes; order Rajiformes; family Rajidae; genus Okamejei; species Okamejei kenojei. The sequence goes on along the minus strand of CM069131.1, from coordinate 52,360,568 downwards.
ATCTTTCCTCTTCCCCCTCAGCCCAAATGCGGGGTCTCAGCCTGAAACATTAACCATTCCTTTGCCTCCACAGATGCTGCTTGACCTGCTGAGTTCTTCCAGTAATCTGTTACTCCTTCTGTATTCCATAATTTTATCAGCCTTGAGTTTTGTAGTTCTGTGCGCAGAATAGATGATGAAAAGTTAATTTGGGAAAAGTTTGCTCAATAACGAGAAATCAAAGTCAGAAATTCATCAGTTGATAATTTTGGAATAAACGTGGCAGAAAATATGAATCCTTTAGCAATATTGAATCTATATGTAAACCGCCTTTTTTTAGACACAAAATGGAAACAGGGGTCAGGGGTGATGTCGATGAGGCAGAATAATGGGGTTGAGAGGGAAAGATGGTTCAGCCGCGATTGAATGGCAGAGTAGACGTGATGGGCTGAGTGGCCTTATGAACTTATGAAACACCCACCGACTCCATGCCGACCATAAATCACCCATTCACACTAGTTCTATGTAATCCCACTTTCTCATTCATTCCCAATATATTGAAGGCAACGTTAACCAATTAACCCACGTCTTTGGGACATGGGAGGAAACCAGAGCACCCAGAGGAAACCCACTGAATTGCAGACAACATATGTGCGTGCCATTTTTTGACTGTTCCGTATGTGTTAGCCTTTACTTGTGGTCAAATTAACGGCAATACAATTGGTGGAATATTTACAGTAGATGAAATGTATTGACTTGGCTTGTCTTGGATTGATCTGAAAATGACAGAAAACCTCAATGAATTATGGTGTATTTAGCAGCCTTGAAAATATTTGGAATGTGAGTGCCAAGGTAACAAATCTGAACTGGATAACCCATGGAAAGTCTGCTCAAGTTATAGGAAGAGTTAACAAAGGAGAGGAATGGCTGTGAGGTATTAAGATAAGCAGGGCTGGATTTAGATGAAGAGAGGCCCTAAGCTATTTCACGTGTGGGCCCCCCTCCCAATCCCCCACCCCCACGACTAGAGGACCATGACTACCCGACAGTGACAGTGTGACACTTTTAGATCCTACTGTATGTTGTCATTAAACAGTTGGTTCTAAAATACATATTAGATTCATCGTGGAGCAGGCGATGCCTTACCTGGATCACTGTTTGAAGCTCCAGAGTGTTGGGCCTGCTGCTTCAACATCAGAGCTGTGGTTTGCGGAGCTCCCAGCCTCGGGTTGCGCTGATTTCAACCCTGGGATCCCTTCGCCAAGGGCCGCCAGCGTGAATCTCCACCCAGCTCAGCCTGTGGACTTCGGGAGCCGCGGTCTCCGGTAGGAAGTGTCCGATTTGGAAGTCCAAGCCGCTGAGAATGTTCTCCCGTTCCGACATCAGGATGGTGACCCCCAAATTTCATTGCACCAATTGGTGCATGTGACAATAAGTGTCTCTTGAATTGAATCTTGAATATTAAGAAATAAAGAAACTACAAATACACCAAGAGCAAAAATATTTTTTTCTCGCCTTCTTCATAGCTAAATCATCCAGAAGTTCATCAAGATTTGTTTTTCTAAGTTTGTCACTCTCAATGCACAGAATGCTCAGTGCAGACCATCCTCTCTTGAGACATTGTGGAGCTTAATTCATTTTTTATTCTTTTGAGTCTTGAAAAAGACCTCTCTCCCGAGCAGTTGGTGACCATTAAGCTAAGAAACAGCCGCAAGATTGCTTCCACATTAGGGAAGGCCATCTGAATTGTTTCCTTGTATACTATTTTATAAAGGTCTGTATGAGACAGAGAGTGCTCTTCTGTATGCCTATGGCTTTGTTTCACGTACGAGTGAAAGTGCAAAAGTTCATCAGTAAGTTTCAGGTCACATCTTCTGGGTATGCTTCCATCAACAGTTCAACACCTTGCTGAATTTCTTGCTTAGATCAACAAAAATAGAAGAGTCAGATTTAGAATGTAGGGTTCAATTGAACAAGTTAGGTCTTTATTCTTTGGAAGAAAAGGGGGACTTGATTGAGGTCTTTAAAATGATGAAAGGGATAGACAGAGTTGACGTGGATACATTGACTTCACAGAAGTGTACACAGAGGGTGGTGGCCGTGTGGAATGAGCTTCCAGCAAAGTTTTTAACATTTAAGAGTAAAGTTGAGTGCAGGTAGATGGGACTAGGGGAAAACAAATGGTCGGCACGGACTGGAAGGGCCGAGAGGGCCTGTTTCAGTTATATGGTTAATATGGTTAGATGCGGTCAGATTAGCAAGAAAGGAAAACTAAAGGATTCTTATAGGAATAAAGGATTTTATCCTAAACTTATTTCTTGAAGAGAGTTTATCTAAAGCATCAGGACCTGGTGCACTTCCATCATTTCCTTGCCATTTCCTTACTCTTTGTTTCCCTGTGACAGTTCTGTGGTTAACATCTGGCAAGGTAACCTTTGCTTGTTGCTCAAGCTCATCAAAATCTTCCCTAATTTTGCTTACAAAATCCTGAAGTGAACTGTACAAACTTGCACAAGTAATCAATAACAGTTTGAATTTCTGAATGGTTTTGTTGACCTTGTGGAAATGACCTGGCAGACGGGTCTAAAAATGCAGCATAAACACAAATTCTAGTTCTTCCATTTTCTGCAAAAGATTGTTAGCCTGCTATCACCCTTCACATTAACATCAGAGTACAAATGACTGAGGGCATCATTGATAGCACTGTAACTTTCCAAAATAGCTTCTGTGGCTCATGCAAGTGCCTCCCACCTAGTGTTGACAAATATTTAGGCACTTTTGACGGAGGTTGCAAAAATGATTTTAGAACTGCCCATCTCTTTGTGGAGGATGAAAAGAAGGTATAAATTTCATTGATAATTCCAAAACAGTTCACTGTATCAAGGCAGCAATCAACAGCCGAACGGCCCACCAAATTTAATGAGTGAGCAGCGCATGGAATAAATCTTGTAAATTTGTTTTTTTCGAGGATTTTTTGCTGCATACCCTTGTACCTACCCAGCCAAGTGAGCAACACAGACACTTGGCTGTCCTCTCTCCACTTCCCTGAACACAGGATTACATGGTATTATATCCTGTTGAGGCGGTTGATGTCCCGCCGGCAGTTTAAAATAAAATGGTCGAAAGTCGGAAGATGGCCATGAGGGGGGGTCAAAGAGGAGGGGGTCCGTTGGAGACGGGAAAAGGGATCATCAATGGGGGCGAGGACTCCTTCCCATGGAAGAACGGTGTGAGGCAGAGACGACGGAAGAAGAGCTCCAAATCGCGGCGGGCACGGAACTCATTGAGGTGGGTACGGAAGGGGACAAAGGTGAGGCCTCAGCTGCAGACAGACCATTTGGTATCTGAGAGGGGGAGGTCAGGGAGGATGGTGAGCACACGGCAGGGATGGGGGTTGGGGCCGGAGGAAGGCAGGTGAGTGGATTGAGGACGAGGCGATGTCTGGTGGGGGGGGGGGGGGGGGGGGGGGTGGTGGGTGGTCAGGGGGTAGGGGGGTATGAGGACTGTAGTGTGGATGGGGAAGAGCTGGGGTCACATGGTTTCAGGGGAATGGGGAAGACCCAGTTGAACAGCCACTGAGGTTACCAGGGTTGGGGGGGGGGCAAGCACTAGGACCCAGCGCAGTCAAACCCAGGGGAGTGGGAATCTGCAGCGTGGAAACTTCAGGCCCGGTGCTGAGTCCAGGCTGCAGGTAAGGCAACGGCTGTGGGCTGCTGGAGGGCGGTGGAGTGGCTAGGATCAGTGGGCAAAGCGGGGGAGGTCCCAGTGGGTGGATGGTCGGTGGGGTGGCAAGGTTCCACGGGTCCGGTGAGGCAGCGAGGTGAGTAGGCCCTGCTGCAGCAGGGAGGTGGGTAGGCCCCCGGTACAGCGCGGAGGTGGGTAGGCCTGGTGCGGCGGCGAGGTTCGCCAGGGGAAAAGGGTTAAATAAACTACATACCTTTTGCTTTGTCCTGCACTTCCAAGGATCCAAGGATCTTTGGAGCAAATTCATCTCCACAACGAATATAAACCTCACCTGCATTTTATTCCCCCCCCCCCCCCCCCCCCCCCCCCCCCCACACCACCAAAGCCTCCGGAATCGCAAGCACAGCGCCACTGACGGTAGGTTTTGTAACAATGCCACTATGTCAAAAGTTTTATACACCTTGGTGGAGCGAGCCGAGGCCCACCTAGATGTCAAGGCCCTAAGCTTAAGCTTGTCTAGTTTACATGTAAATCCGGCTCTGAAGATAAGCATAGTGTGTCACGGTGGCTCAGCGGTAGAGCTACTGCCTTACAACACCAGAGACCTGATTTCGATCCTGACTACGGGTGCTTGTCTGTACAGAGTTTGTACGTTCTCCCCATGACCTGCGTGGGTTTTCCCCGAGATTTTTGGTTTCCTCCCACATTCCAAAGACGCTCAGGTTTTCAGGTTAATTGGTTTGGTATAAATGTAAATTATCCCTAGTGTATGTTGGATAGTGTTAGTGTGCAGGGATCGCTGGTTGGTGGGCCTAAGGGCATGTTTCAGCTCTGAATCTCTAAACTAAACTAAACTAAACTTAAGTAATTTGCATTATTTAATTAAGGTTAATTGTTTGAAAAGATTCTCAAGTAGTCTGGATTTTAGTTTCTTGACTTTCAATAATTTTTGCCATCTTTGTGGATCTGATCAGCTTGGGTCAGTAAAGTGACGACAGCAGATCTGTTTTGTGTTGTGTTTACCCTGTATGTAGTTCACGCCCGTGAATTAATCCTGCTCTGACTAATGTTGCATTTCCCTCTGAGCTGACACTAAGTGGAGCTCTAGCCTCATCCAACCCAACTTTAAATAAGCTTTAGTACCCAATAATCATCTCTCCCTGCTTCAGAGCTATTTTTGAAACTATAAGGTAACTTGGGAATTATAAAAAGTAATTAGAAAGTAAGGGACCAACTAACAATGTCAGAAATATATTTCAGTGTTGATAATTTTGTGAGATGAATGTGAGAGAAAATATAACTCCTGCAGCATAATGAATTCTTCCACGAGCCGCCGAGCAAGCATCTTCTATATACAGAAGAATATGTTCACCTTGAACACTGCAAAATCTTGAGGGGGATGGATAAAGTGAAGGCGCGTAGTCATTTTCCAAAGGTAGAGGATTCTCAGGTTAGAGGGCATAGGCTTAAGGTAAGAGGGCAGTCGTAATGGAATGAGCTGCAAGAGGAAGTTGTTGAAGCAAAAACAATTATGATTTTCATTAATCCTGCTCTGACTAATGTTGCATTTCCCTCTGAGCGTGTCTATACCCCACAACACTGCCCTCTCTCCCCATCCCCCCACTCGCAACAAGGGCAGAGTCCCCCTGGTCCTCACCTTTCACCCCACCAGCCGGCTCATACAACACATAGTCCTCCGCCAGTTTCGCCACCTCCAACGTGACCCCATCACTCGCTACATCTTCCCATCTTCCCCCCCGTCTGCCGTCCGCAAAGACTACTCCCTCCGCAACTCCCTTGTCAATTCTTCCCTTCCCTCCCGCTCCATCCCTTCCCCAGGCACTTCCCTAGCAACCGCAAGAGATGCTACACTTGTCACTTTACCTCCCCCCTCCACTCCATTCAAGGACCCAAGCAGTCGTTCCAGATAGAAACATAGAAACATAGAAACATAGAAATTAGGTGCAGGAGTAGGCCATTCAGCCCTTCGAGCCTGCACCGCCATTCAATATGATCATGGCTGATCATCCAACTCAGTATCCCGTACCTGCCTTCTCTCCATACCCTCTGATCCCCTTAGCCACAAGGGCCACATCCAACTCACTCTTAAATATAGCCAATGAACTGGCCTCAACTACCCTCTGTGGCAGAGAGTTCCAGAGACTCACCACTCTCTGTGTGAAGAAAGTCTTTCTCATCTCGGTCTTAAAGGATTTCCCCCTTATCCTTAAGCTGTGACCCCTTGTCCTGGACTTCCCCAACATCGGGAACAATCTTCCTGCATCTAGCCTGTCCAACCCCTTAAGAATTTTGTAAGTTTCTATAAGATCCCCTCTCAATCTCCTAAATTCCAGAGAGTATAAACCGAGTCTATCCAGTCTTTCTTCATAAGACAGTCCTGACATCCCAGGAATCAGTCTGGTGAACCTTCTCTGCACTCCCTCTATGGCAATAATGTCCTTCCTCAGATTTGGAGACCAAAACTGTACGCAGATCCGACAGAGGTTCACCTGCACCTTCTCCAACCTCATCTATTGCATCCGCTGCTCTAGATGTCAACTGATCTATATCGGTGAGACCAAGCTTGGCGATCGTTTCGCTGAACACCTCCGCTCGGTCCGCATTAACCAACCCGATCTCCCGGTGGCTCAGCACTTCAAATCCCCCTCCCATTCCGTATCCGACCTCTCTGTCCTGGGCCTCCTCCATGGCCAGAGTGAGCAACACCGCAAATTGGAGGAACAGCACCTCATATTCCGCTTGGGGAGTCTGCATCCTCTTGGCATGAACATCGAATTCTCTCAATTCTGTTAACCCTTGCTGTCTCCTTCCCTTCCTACCTCTCACTCAGCCCTCGGGCACCTCCTCCTCCTTTTTTCTTTCTTCCCCCCGCCTCCCCCCACCCCCCATCAGTCTGTAGAAGGGTTTTGGCCTGAAACGTTGCCTATCTCCTTCGCGCCATAGATGCTGCTGCACCCGCTGAGTTTCTCCAGCATTTTGTGTACTCTATGATTTTCATAAGACAGATATATGGATAGGAAAGGTTTAAAGGGCTATGGCCAAATGCAGATGACACAAAAGTAAGTGGTATCATAGACTTTGAAGATGGTTACCAGAAGTTACAGCAAGATCTTGATCAGCTGGGCAAGTGGGCTGAGGAATGGCTAATGAAGATTAATGCAGATACAGTAAGTGTGAGGTGTTGCATTTTGGAAAGTCAAACCAGGGCAGGACATACACAGTGAATATTAGGGGCTTGGGGAGTTTTGTAGAGCAGAGGGATCTCGGAGCATTCATACATACTTAGTTCCCTGGAAGCTGCACCACAGGGGATAGGGTGGTTAAGAAGGCGTTGGGGTCATTGGCCTTCATCAGTCAGTGTATTGGGTATAGAAGTTGGAATGCTATGACACAGTCATACAAGATGACGGTGAGGCCCCATTTGGAGTATTATGTTCAGTTTTGGTTACCCTACTGAAGGAAGGATGTCATTAAGCAGTGCAGTGAAGATTTATGAAAATGTTGGCAGGACTCATGGGCTTGAGATACAGGGAGAAATTGGGCAAGCTAGGACTTTATTCCTTGGGGTGATCTTATAGAGGTGCATGGAATCATGAGGTGAATTGATAGGGTGAATGCATGGCATTTTATTCATGGTATGGGAATCAAGAACTATGTATAGATTTAAGGTCAGATTTAATAGGAACCTGAGAAGCAACTTTTTCATCAGAGGATGTTGGGTACATGGAACAAGGTACCAGAGGAGGTAGTTAAGGCAGGTACGAGAACAGCATTTGAAAGACACTTGGACAGACACATGGAAAGGACATTTTTAGATGGATGTGGGCCAGACATGGACAAATGGGACTAGTGTAGATGGGGCATCTTTGTTGGCATGGATGAGTTAGGCTGAAGGGCTTGTTTCTGTTCTGCATCACTATCACTCCAAATGGGAATGAATGAATGAATAAGTTTATTGGCCAAGTATGTACACATACAAGGAATTTGCCTTGGTGCTTCGCTCGCAAGTAACAACATGACATACAGTAACAATTAAGACTGACACATTAAACATTAGCCCAAGTTGGCATGGACGAGTTGGGTCAAAGGGCCCGTTTGCACACTGCATAGCTCTAGGACTCAATGAATTCCACTGAAAAGGTATCACATTCCCTGTTAAGCAAAGGTAGTATGGCAAATTGAATTCCTTGAGATGCCTTGGACCACAAGTGTGGATTTATAAAATAACCTGAATATAATATCACAGAAAGTGCAGAGCAAGTTGAGGTTGAAGGTTTCCTTCCTTGAAGTACTTTAGTGAAGCAGTTTGGATTCCCCAATAACTCTTTCACTTTCAAAAACAAAATATTGCAGTTGCTGGGAATCAGAAATAAAAACAGACTTGACAAGAGAGGACAACCTGAAACATGGGCCGTTCCTCTCTGCTCTCTTGCTGCAAATTTCCTGAATTTTCCACTTTTATTCTATAAATGTTAATGTTCATTTTCTGCTTCCAGCCCTCAATGAATGGGGGGGGGGGGGGGGGGGGGGGGGGGGGGGTTTCTCATTGAAACTTACCAAACAATGAAAGGCATAGATAGAGTGGATGTGGTGAGGATGTTTCCAACAGTGGGAGAGTCTAGGGCCAGAAGCCTCAGAATAAATAGACACACCTTTAAAATGGAGATGAAGGTTTCTATTTCTACAGTCATATAATGAATCTGTGGAATTCATTGAAAAAATGTCACGTTGAAGACCTTCTTTGACTATGTAGAAGACCTCCTTCGACTATATGGAAGACTAGCTTTGACTAGCTATGACTAGCTTCGGGAAGATTGGACACCGGATAGTGGAGAGTGAAGATGACCTCCTTGAATCTCCTTCGACTTCCCTTCGACTATGTTGAAAACTATCTACCACTACTTTCAACTACCTTCGACTACCCTAGATTACCTACGAATAACATGCCGACCTATTACGACCTACTCGATTAAAACTATGAGTAAAAAAAGTATCGATTTTTTCCATGGCGACCTTTTTTACTTGCGGGCATTTTTCAACGTTGAAAAATACGCTGGGCCCTAGCTGAGGCCTCCAGTATGCAGGGACTACTCTCGAGTATGAAGGAGAGTTAAAAAGACCTCCTATGACCTTGTGTCGACCATGCCGTGAGTATGAGTCGAGGGCAAACTCGCCAGAACTCGCGGATGAGGTTGCCACAGTGGGACAGCCCCTTAACATTAACTTCTCTGATTTGTGCTCATATTTTGCTATTGCTGAAAATGCTGTTGACAATATTAGCAGCCAACTGACATGCAATATCCTGTCAAAGCATGACCCCAGGGAAGATAAAGAGGATATGGTGCTACTAAAGTTTCAGAAAAATGAATTGAACATAGTACATGGAACAATACTACACAGGAACCTGTTCCTTTAGCCCACAATGTCTGTGCTGAGCATTATGCCAGGTTAAACTAATCTCCCCTGCCTGCATGTCATTCACATCCCTCCACTCCCTGCGTATACATGCCTCTCAAAGCCTCCTAGGTGCCATTATTGTGTCTGTCTTTACCACCATCCATGGCAGTGCATTCCACACAGCTGCCACTCTTTGTATAAAGCTTTCCGCCCTCACCATAAAGCTATACCCTCTAGTCTTCCACTCTGCAGAAAAATGTTCTGACTGTCAACCCAATCTATGCCTCTCATAATTATTTATACTTCTATCAGATGCCCTCTCAGCCTCCGACACTCCAGAGAAAACCAAATCTGCCCAACTTCTCTTTGTAACTAATACCACCCCATTCAGGCAGCTTTCTGGTAAACCTCCTCTGCACCTTTTCCAAAGCGTCCACATCCTTCCTGTAAAGGCAGGGAGCAGTCCAGAACTGCACACACTACTCCAAATGTGGCCAAACTAAAGTCCTTTAAAGCTGCAACATGATATGAAGGCAAGCATATCATCCGTCTTCTTTACCACTCTATCTACTTGGGTTAACGTGGAACTAGAAACTATTGAAATTAGAACTTAGAACGTAGAACAGTGCAGCATAGGCCCTTCAGCCCATAATGTCTGTGTTGAATATGATGCCAAGACCAACGCTTCTCTGCCTGCACATAATTCATATCTCTCCATTCCTTGTATATCCCTGTAGCTATCCAAAGTCTATTAAATGCTTTTTAATTTAGTTTAGGGATTCAGTATGGAAACAGGCTCTTCGGCCCACCGTGTCCATGCCAACCAATGATCTCTGTACACTAGCGCTATCCTACACAATAGGACCAATTTACAATTTTTACCAAAACCAAATTAACCTACAAACCTGTGCATCTTTGAATTGTAGGAGGAATTGGGAGCACCCGGGAAAACCAACAGTCACAGGGAGAGCGGACAAACTCCATACAGACAGCACCTGTAGTTGTTAATTCTGGCCAAATTGGAGATGCCAGGACACTAAAATTGAGTAAAGGCTTCTGGGCTGCTAGGCCATTTGGTCAATCTGCAGAAATGGGACAAGCTGCAGAATGGTGCCAGCTTGTCTAGAGCCCAGATAAGAATTGCAGGGAAAGGAATGGGTCAGCTGCAGATTCTTACAATTAGGTGTAAATTGCATGAAACAGATTGGATGAATGCAAACCAGACATGCACATTGTAAATATTGTTGCAAAGCTTTACTTTGCTAGATTTTGATTGGGTTAGTGTTGAGCCTTGTCTGGGTTTCTTGAATATCCAGGCACATGTTGCAAAAAAAAATCTCTGTTAACTTGCATCTAGAAACTTCATCAGATACATTGTATTTGTCACTGTATTATTGGGTTAGAGAAATGTCTATCATGTACTGTGTTAATCGATAGCTGTTATTGGACTGTATGGAGACCACCCCCATGTGGTTCGGCCCCTCAAGGTTTAGGGACCTATAAAAGACCACTCCCACAAGGTCCTGTGTTGATCTTCTGGGAGAACGTTTAGGACTGGGTGACCTTTTGGAGTGTCTCTGCTTGCACGATGTTAGAAGGGCTTGGCCAAGCAGATACATGGATCTAACCTGCGGTGGTTAGGTATAGTGGTGGGGAAATGTTATTGTGTTTTTCCAAAATAAAGTTTAGATGCACAAGTGCTTGACTCAGTATCTTATTAACTGAAACTAGACTGGGGGGAAGCTTAGAACGAGCTATTTACATAGTCAGGATCGAACCATGGTCTCTGATGCTGTAAGGCAGCAACTCTACCACTGTGCCACTGTACTCTATTGGCTTGGAATGTCACATGGACTACAAGGTGAGTGAATTTTAAGATAGTTACTTTTGTCATGTTTATGTTTGCTTTAAGCAAAGGTCAACTATATTGGAGACCATGCATATCAGAAATCCAGTGATAGCTAATGTACTTACAGAGTGGGCTCAGAGTCAACTCACGGGATCGAGATTGGATATTGATATGGAAAACCTGTTTCGCAGAAAGACATAAATGAGCCAGTTGAGTTTTTGTTGACAATCAATTGCTGCTATGGTCTGTGTTTTTTAATGCTGGCCAACAAATGACGCGCTGATGAATTTAGATGCAAGATCTTCCAAGCTGGAAGATTCACTAATTCAATACCCTGCACCATAATCTACTGTAGGAAATTAAAGGACAGAGTATGTCTCACTCTGATTAGCCATACATTGTTACAGTGCTTAATTTGTTTATATAGCATACAGTGTGTGATACATTTTATAGTTGTTTTACAGTTGTTTAAAGATTTTGCCGATCTGGGAAGGAAAGAAATAGATCACATTGTATTGTGGTTAAGTATTGGGCATGAGAAATTCAGGCATATTCAGTAATTTGGAAGAGACATTTCAAATGGCCCGATCCATTGAACATAGCATCACGAGTCAGGGTGGCACAGTGGCGCAGCGGTAGTCTCGTTGCCTTACAGCGCCATAGGACCTAGGTTTGACCCTGTGACCGCTTGCGTTTTCTTTGGGTGCACCGGTTTCCACCCCGATTCTAAAGATGTGCAGGTTTGTAGGTTAATTGGTTTCTGTAAATTGTCCCCAGTGTGTAGGATAGAACTAGTGTAAACTAAACTAAATGTGGGGTGGTGCAGCGGGAGAGTTGCTGACTTACAGCGCCAGAGACCCAGGTTCGATCCTGACTATGGGTGCTGTCTGTAGAGTTTGTAGATCCTCCCTGTATCCTCGGGGTGGGTTTTCTCCAGGTGCTCAGGTTTTCTCCCACCCTCCAAAGACGTGCAGATTTGTAGGTGAATTTGCTTCTGTAAATTGTCCCTAGTGTGTAGGATAGAACTAATGTGGGGGTGATCGCTGGTTGAAGTGGACTCGGTGGACTGAAGGTCCTGTTTCCATACTGTATCTCCAAACTAAATTAAACTAAACTAAATTAAACTAAACTTCATCTCACCTGTAAGCAGTGCGGTTGCCTTTGTGTGCAATGCACTTGGAAGGTGAAGAATTGGCTGCTTTCAGCGGTGACACTTTGAATGGATCCCACTTGTACAGACCGATGATGACCAGGTAAAGCTGAGACGGTAAAGTACTCCTGTCTAAGGATGAGTTAATTGAGAGTATTAGGAGAACCAGCCTCCTGGGGATATCTGTCTTTTGTGCAATAACTTAACTGAAATTCGTCAAAAAAAAAGCTGCAAATGTTGACACAGATCACTGAGCAGATGGCCAAAATGATGGTCCTCTTGAGACGAAAAAGCAATACCATTTCCAAGATGTGTTGTCTGTTGAAAAAGAGACCTTCATTTTAAGGGAGCAGAGCGATCGTCTCCTGAGGCAACAGGGCAGAGATAATGCACAAAATCTACTTGGATTGTAGTAGGATTTAAAGATTCTGTATGAAGACAAGAGTGGTTATATACTGAAGATATACTGGCTTGCTCTGAATGCTGATAAATAAAAGCACTCTAGGACTTAGTGCAAAACACAAAGTGCTGGAGTAATTCAGCGGGCCAGGCAGCATCATAGGTCAGAACTATTCTTCAGACGTTAGTTTTGGTTTTAGAGATAGAGCCTGGAAACAGCCCTTCGACCCACCGAGTTCACGCTGACCAGCGATCCCCACACACTAAATCTATCCTACACACACTAGGGACAATTTACAATTACACCAAGTCAATCAGCCTACAAAGCTGTACGTCTTTGGAGGGTGGGGAGCACCCGGGGAAAACTCGCGTGGTCAGAGGGAGAACGTAAAACTCCTCACAGACAGCACACGTAGTCAGGATCAAACCCGGGTCTCTGGTGCTGTAAGGCAGCAACTGCCGTGATGCCACCGAGCTGCCCTCTGTGTTTTTTTTTTGTAAACCAGCATCTGCAGTGCCTTGCTTCTACTTTTGTCCCTCCGTTATCCTTGAGCTTCTTTCTGGTTGCCCCCTTGTTCTTAATGAGGATATAAAATTATATTCCAATTTGATAGGTTTTCATGGGACTACATCTGAAGTGCGCCATGATTTTTTTGGTCTAAAGAAAGGATATTCTGTGATTGCCTTAGTAAGGAGAGGCAAACTGCTAAAGGTTGACTAAAAATATAGTTTATTGTCACGTGTACCAATGTACAGTGAAAAGCTTTTGTTGCATGCTAACCAGTCAACAGAAAGACAATACATGATTACAATTAAGCCATCCACTGTGTACAGATACATGATAAAGGGAATAATGTGAATGGTGCAAGACAAAGCCAGTAAAGTCTGATCAAAGATAGTCCTAGGGTCTCCAAAGAGGTAGATAGTAGCTCAGGACTGCTCTGCAGTTGTTGGTAGGATGATTCAGTTGCCTGATAACAGCTGGGAAGAAACTGTCCCTGAATCCGGAGGTGTTTTCACACTTCTATACTTTTTGCCCGATGGGAGAGGGGAGAAGAGGGAGTGGCCAGGGTGCGACCCATCCTTGATTATGCTGGTGGCCTTGCTGTGGCAGAGTGAGGTGTAAATGCGTGAAGTGCTAGAGTAACTTAGGAGGTCAGGCTGCATCTCAGGAGAAAGACGATGGGTGACATTTCGGGTCGGGACACCTTCAGACGAATTGCTTTCTGGGATGAAAGTTGTCTAAAGATGAGAGATGGAATAGCATTTGTGTTTAACCATTGAAGACACAGTAATCTCACTGTACCTTGGGGAGTACTTATCGGTTATATAGGAAGATACTGTTGGGTTTTTTTTTTCAGTTTGGAAAATTCATGACTTTGGGAGAATAAGGATTTTTCTGTGATGTTTCCTCACAACCAGAAGTTTGTGAATCTTTGTCATTCTGTGCTCCAGGGAGCTGTCGAAACTGAGCCACTGGGTATGTTCAAGACAAATTGATCGTTTTTGCCCATAATGGAAATCAAGGGATGGAGTGTGGTATTGTATGTGAGTTGATTTGAGCTGATCAATAATAATCTTATCAAAAGGCAGTATAAGGCTAAAGAGCCACTGAAGCTACATGTGTGCCTGTTTTTGTCATTTATATATTCTGATAAGCACTTTAACGTGTCCTTTTTTTTTAGCTACTAATCATTCACATACTCTCCCTTTGCCACCTGGGTTTATTTTCCGATATTTTTCATGCTTTCTATATTCAGACTGTTTCTCTAGCTGTCTCCTTTTTATATTTAGAACAGAGCAGTACAGCGCAGGATGTCCATTAACTCCACACTGGTTACACGTAATGTGCATTCAGTCGATGGACAGATCCTCTTGGCACTAGAACTGGCCCTGATGTCCAGCAAGTTGAAGTCCACCTTACTTTACAATCTGTTTGTTAATTTGCTGGAACATCCTCGTAAATCTTCTCTGCACCCTTTCCAGTTTGACAATATCTTTCCTGTAACACGGTGACCAATACTGAGCATAATACTCTAAATGCAGCCTCACCGACATCTTATATAACTTTAACATGACCTCCCAACTTCTATACTCAATACTCTGACAGCTGCCAGAAGAAACTATAAAAGCAGATACAATTATGAATTTTAAAAGATATTTGGGCATATATGTTGAAAGAAAAGGTTTAGAATAATATGGGCCAAATGCAGGCAAATGGGACTAGCCCACTATAGTCGGCATGGACAAGATGGGCTGAAGGGCCTATTTCTGTGCTGTACAACTCCAAGATTCTAAGACTCTAATTTCTAAAATTGTCTACGATTTCGGCTGTTCTATTTCCTAGGTGTGTTATCTGCCCGTTCTCTTTATCTGGGATTTCATTTTGACTTATTTGTAACTGCAGTGTGGCTTGCCATAAATGCTCAGGAGCTGAGTGGAAGGGGAGACACCTCGAGGCTGATTTGTCGCATCGCGTGGTACTTGTAAGACAACATGGACAGAAGGAAAACTAGGAGGTCTCATAAGCACCCAAATCCTCAACCCGAATGCAAGGTTAGTTCAGGCTGCAACTCCAACCAATAACCTCTCAATAAGCTGAAGATATTTGCAATGGAAAATTTATAAACATGTCACAAAACATGACACCATTTGCAAGAGCTGCCAAAGGCACAGGACAGATTAAAACTAAGTGACTGTAATTGTTTTAAGAAGGAGGATCTAATTGTCCGGACAGTTAACATTTGGATTATTACAAGCTTTTCTCTGTTTACTTCTTTGATTTATATTGTGCATCATCTGTAAAACAAAGTAATGAAGAATAAAAAAGGAGAAATTGATGTGATGGCTTCTATCCAAGTATCCCAGAGCCTGACTTTTTTGGCACTTGCATTACATTTGTTGCAACTTTAATACTCCATTTAAATTTGATTGATGTGAATGCTTTAAACGATGCATTCAGCAGGAGACTCCCAGCACATAAATGAACCATTCGTTCAATATGATTTACTTCGAAGAACCACAGCAGTTTGTCAAGTTAGCTTCTCTATTGCATCTCAATATGGATACCAAAGTGAGTGTTTGTCAATGGTGAATGGATGCTGGCTCCCAGCCTCCGAGAGGAGAGAGATGGAGGGGAATGAGGATCAGGATGGCACAAAGAAGAGGGCAAAAAGGGGCAGCACAGTGGCGCAGCGGTGGACCTGCTGCCTCACAGTTGCAGAGACCCAGGTTCGATCCTGACCACGGTTTCTGTCTGTGTGGAGTCCGTATGCTCCCTGTGACTGTGTCGGTTTTCTCGGGGTTTCCTCGAACATTCCAAAGACGTGCGGGTTTGTAACTTCCCTTTAACGTTAGAGTCATGCTGCTTCAACTATCCAGCAGCTCGTTCCATGCGCCCACTACCCTCTTTGTGGAAAACCTTTCCCTTCAGGTTCCTAGTAATTCTTTCCTCTCTCACCTTAAACAAATGCCCTCTGGGTCTTCATTACCTTACTTCGGGTAAAAGACTGTGTGCATTCACCCTGTCTGGTCCCTCATGATGTTATAAACTTCTATAATATCACCCTTCAGACTCCTGCTCTTCCAAGCAATAAAGTCTTACCCTGCGCAACCTCTCCCGATAGCTTAGTCCCTCTTGTCCTGGCAACATCCTCGTCAACAATCAATCACTGATCTATTTACTATCATCTTCCTCTTTGGTGAGGGGGAAAAAGGTTTTGCTTTCCAGTGAAATAAATGACCGAAATAAGACTGAGGTGTGATCTTCTTTGCACAAATCCCCATCCTTCTCACCCACCACACCACCTCCAGGTCCCTCAGATCGGCCGACTTGGGGTTGCTGAATGTCCCGCGGTCTAGGCATAAGCCCAGGGGCGACCGCGCCTTTGCGGTCGCAGCTCCTAGACTGTGGAACAGCATCCCCCTCCCCATTAGAACTGCCCCCTCCATCGACTCCTTTAAGTCTAGTCTAAAAACGTATCTGTTCTCCCAAGCCTTTCCTGACGTTCTCTGAGTGAGGGCTATTTGTATATATGTATGTAGCCTGCTTGTGTATACTACTCTTATAACAAATGTAAAGCACTTTGGTCAACGAGAGTTGTTTTTTAAATGTGCCATATAAATAAATGTGACTTGACTTGACCCTCCCTCCCCACCACGAGTCCATGTTTTTATCATTGGTTTAAAGGGAGACCTGGTCTGACTCCAGCCTCCTCCCTGGATGACATTGCACTGCTTTGCTGCTCTCCCTGGATGATGAGGCCACAAAGACATCAGCCCTGCCTAAAGTAACAATGGGAGAGAGCTCCACTAGTGCACACATCTGACAGGAGGACTTGTATTTAGGTGGCACCAAGCATGGATAGCCCAAAGTAACCCTGAGCCAATGAAATAACTCTTAATGGGTATTTACTGCTATAATATAGAAAATGGGCCATGAAGGGGCGGTATGGTGGCGCAGCGTTGCTTCCTTACAGCGCCAGAGACCTGGGTTTGAACACGACTACTGGTGCTGTATGTACAGAGTTTGTATGTTCTCCCCGTAACCTGTGTGGGTTTTCTCCAGGTGCTCTGGTTTCCTCCCACACTCCAAAGACGTGCAGGTTTGTGGATTGTCTTCGGTAATAATTGTGAATTGTCCCTAGTGTGTAGGATAGTGCTAGAATATGGGGTGGACGCTGGTTGGTGTGGGCTGAAGGGTCTGTTTCTGTGCTGTATCGCTAAACTAAACTAAATATCGCCCCTCAACCTTCAGTGCTCCAGAGAAAACAATCCAGGTTTGTTTAATCTCTCCTTACAACTAATATCTTCTGGTGCAGGCAATGTCCTGGTAAACCTGTTATATCATGAACTACTCCCTGTTCTGATAGAAGGTGACATATTAACTCTTGTTTCTCTCCACACTTTCGGAGTACTTCCAGTATTTTTCTTCCCTCACAGCTATTTTCTTGGCTGCTGCACTCTTGGGAATGGCTGGAGAGTGCAAAGGATGCTCTGTTAATGTAAGTTTTTATTTTTTCCCCTCAGTGACAGCTTAATAGCAAGTGATAGCTGAGTTTGATTACTTCAAGAAGGGGATGAGTGAAGAGGTTTTGTTGAAAATGTACAAAACTTGGCAACTTCGACCGTGTGACACAAGAACCCCGGACATTAGGAACAGGTTTAGTTTTAGTTTACTTTAGTTTAGGGATACAGCGTGGAAACAGGCACTTCGGCCCACAGAGTCTGCGCCGGCCAGCGATCCCCACTCACTAACACTGTCCTATATACACTAGGGACAATTTACAATTCCACAAAGCCAATGAATCTACAAACCTGTATGGCTTTGGAGTGTGAGAAGAAACGGGAGATCCCCGAGAAAACCCACGCAGGTCAAGCGGAGATCGTAAAAAACTCTGTACAGACAGCACCCGTAGTCAGGATCGAACCCAGGTCTCTGGCGCTGTAAGGCAGCAACTCTACCGCTGCACCACCTTGCCACCCTTTTGTAGGCCACTTGTCCCCTCGAGCCTGCCTCACCATTCAATATCATGATGCCTGTTCTGCCCTGGTACAACTCCTCCTCTGTGCCTGAAACATTAGCTCTGTTTTTCTCCCCCCACAGATGCTGCCTGACATTCCGTGTTTTATTTCAAATTTTCAGCATCTGTATTTCTTTAATACGTTTTTCCTTTGTTCTAGATCCCTATAACTGGGCCTCCACCAATGCCCGAATGAGGCCACATGTAAACTGGAAAAACAGTTTTGCTTGGGTAGCTTCAAACCCCACGCTATGATCATTGAATTCTCCAATTCTAGTTTATTGAGGTCACAACCTCCCCCATCCCCTTTCTCACCACACCCCTCTTTTCATCTCCCTCCCTCCCCTGTGCATCACCCGAACACACCTATTTCTCCACCCCCCTCCCTCTACATTCCTTCCTCTAGCTTCACAATAACAACTCTTCAATCCTTTTGTCCCACACCTTATTTTTTCACCTCTGGCCTTTGTCCATCATCTGGTAATCAAAGCCCCCTTCTCACCTGTATCAACCTATTACCTGCCACGCTTCATCCTGCCCCTCCGCTCTTCACCCTTCCCCCCCCACCCCGCCTTCGCACAACAATCAGTCTGGAGAAGGGTCCCGACCTGAATCGTTACCTGTCCATGTTCTCCACAGATGCTGCTTGATCCGCTGACTTACTCCAGCACTTTGTGTCCTTTTTTTCCCTGATAGCTCTCGATGCCTTGATCTTCCAAGAATGTATCTTCCCCCTCTCGCTCATTTAAATAATTCTAATGAGCCAGTCGCCACAATGCTTTGGGACAGAAAATTCCAGAAACTCACCATCCTCTGCGTGAAAGATCTCTACAGCCCTCAGTTTTAAATGACTGGCCCCTCATCTTGAGACAAATCTCTCCTTGTTTGAAATTCTCCCGTTACATTGCAGGTTTTCTACATGGCATAGATGCCCAAAAAGAAATCAATAGAATACCAAGCCTGAGGATGGTGCAGTTTAATATCAGTGTGAACATGCTTACATCCCCAACGTCGCCCTCACCCTGATGGCCACCTTCGTGTGTGGCTGCATCAGGCGGAGCGTAGAGCCAAGGCACGTGGGCACCAAGTGTCACTACCTGCTGAGGTTCTACCTGTCCCCAGTGTTGCAAAGGATGGGCCTGGTGCAGATGCCACGCCATGTGCCACGCAGCTGGACACTGCCGCACCATCTGTTGCTCGTGCAAAGGTTCTTCCGGACCAACACCTTTGACCACAAGTCTATCGGGCAGTGGTCAGCACGGAACGTCCTGCAGGCACTGCAGGGAAATGACTCCATGGATCCTGTGGTGTGGTTCCCAGCGCAGACTGCCCAGCTTGTCTGGCGAAATGCCTCATCGCCAGAACTCACCAACAAGCACCAAGACCTGGCTTGGCTGGCGGTGAGGGGAGCCCTCCCAGTCAGATCCTTCCCGCACCGTCGGAACCTCACTACCAGTGCACGCTACACTCGGGATGGCTGCTATGGAGAGGAGACGGTTGCCCACCTCTTTGCAGAGTGTGGATTTGCAAAGAGAGTTTGGAGAGGTTTGCAAGGGTCCCTGTCACGATTTATTCAGACAGCTCTGTCACAGAGGACTCTGTGATTTATGGACTGTTCCCAGGGACACAATCAGAGACTGACATCGAGTGCTGCTGGAAGGTCAGCAACTCGGTGAAAGATGTTCTTTGGTCTGCCCGAGCTTTGCTGACTTCCCAGCGGAGCGAGATGTCCGTCGGGGAATGTTGCCGACTGGCCCGCTGCAGACTGCAGGAGTACGTGCTGAGGGACGCACTGAAGCTCGGTGCAGCCAACGCCAAGGCTCGGTGGGGGAGGACCACAGTCTAGGGTCCTTCTGCTGCTGGAGATGGGGGGCAGGGTGTGGTGGAGACGCCCCTCTAAAATAAGGGAAGGGATTCCACGCCAGTGGGCCACTTGAGTGACAAGGGTGGGGGATAAATTTGTATAAATTGTGTAAACAGTATTGAATGTTTGTCTAGCCTCCGAGAATGTCGGATGATTTTTTTTGCACGGTTCCTGTATTGTATATATTTATTACTTGAATAAAGTCTATTTTGAAACGTTAAAAAAAAAATGCTTACATCCGAGGGAATGGATATCACCCTGGGGGCCACATGGGTGGCAAGGGTTCCTGGTATAATGATATTTCTGTGAAGACTACCAAATACGATGCAAATTAATGTATGTGTAGCCTCTGAGACTGTTGGAAACATATTGCACAGTTCCAGTTTTGTACACAATTTTTATTCTGAATAACGTTTATTTTAATTTAAAAAAAACATGCTTACATCCTGTTCCTTACCGGCTGATGAAATTGGTGCCAAGGGCTGTAAAATAACTTAGTTTATCTGGAAAAGTGCTGAGTTCCTACTGTAAATGTGTAGGGCCCAGGATAAAGTAGGAGTCTGTTTTTTAGATTTAAGTCTGTTATTGTCACGTGTTCTGAGGTACAGTGAAAAGCTTTGTTTTGCATGCTATCAGATAATACTGTACATGAATACAATCACGCCAAATTCATGTAGAATAGCTAGAGTGAAGGGAAAGATACAGAGTTCAAATACAGTTCTCAGCATTGTAGCGCATCATTTCCCCAATGTCCACAGCGGGGTGGAGGTGAATTGGACGGTTCCCTAGCTTTTGAAAAGACAGTTTAGAAGTCTGATAACAGAGGGAAGAAACTGTTCTTGAGTCTGGTGGTGCGTGCTTTCAAGCTTCTGTGTTTTCTTCTTGTACAAGAAGCAATGACCAGGGTGGAAACCATCTTTGATCATGTTGGCTACTTTCCCAAGGCAGTGTGAAGTGTAGATGGAGTCAATGGTGGGAAGTCTGCTTTGTGCGATAGACAGCTACGTCTACAACTCTATGAAATTTCTTGCAGTCTTAGGCACTTTACTGGCAGGAGCATTCGTTTTGCTACATAGTTAAAGTTATGGAAATAAAAATAATGTGGAATTAACATTTAGAATTAAGTGTAGAACATAAGTTCATACGTCATGGGAGCAGAATTAGGCCCATTGAATCTACTCAACCATTCAATCATGGCTGATCTATCTTTCACTCAACCCCATACTCCTCCCTTCTCCCCATGACCTTTGACATCCTTACTAATCATGAACCTGTCAATCTCCACTTTAAAAATATCCAATGAATTGGCCTCCATTGCAATGAATTCCACAGATTCACCACCCTCTGACTAAAGAAATTCATCCTCATCTCCTTTCTAAATGTACGTCCTTTTATTTTGAGGCTGTGCCCTCTGGTCTTAGGCTCTTGCTTTAGTGGAAACATCCTCTCCATATCCACTCTATCCAGACTCTATTCAGTAAGTTTCAGTCAGGTGCCCCCCCTCATCTCTAAACCTAAATGAATACAGCTCAAAAACAGGCCGTTTGGCAGATTATGTATGTGCTGACCACAACGCCAAGTTAAATTGCTCACGTTTAACTTGTGCCATCCACATCTCAGTGGATATTTTTAAGGTAGAGATAGATAGATTCTTGATTAATACAGGTGTCAGAGGTTATGGGGAGGAGGCAGGAGAATGGGGTTAGGGGAGAGAGATAGATCAGCCATGATTGAATGGCGGATTTGACGATGGGCCAAATGGCCTCATTCTACTCCTATCTCATGACCTTATGTTGCCTAT
This sequence comes from Okamejei kenojei, assembly GCA_035221665.1. Classification (NCBI taxonomy): domain Eukaryota; kingdom Metazoa; phylum Chordata; class Chondrichthyes; order Rajiformes; family Rajidae; genus Okamejei; species Okamejei kenojei. The sequence continues at coordinate 52,338,902 of CM069131.1, read as the reverse complement.
ATGCCTCCATCCCCAGCCGATTCATGAGTCTGTCTAAATAGCTCTAAAATGACGTTTAAACAGTCAAACTGAATGCTTTAAGTTTTCAAAAGCACCAGCCAGTTCCAGTTGCAACTAACTGACAGACCATTCTCCAGATTGTTAGAACGCAATAAACATTGGCAGGAAGTGACTTCATTGAAAACAAAATGCGTTTCAAGCTGTAAGCATTTCATCCACACACTTACTTTGTACCATTATTGAAAAGTTTTGAGGATTAAATTATGGACATAATTTTTTTCCAATTTACATTCACGTACTGTTAAAAATGGAATAGTTTTAACGGACAATAGTGGTCAATTGACTTTGAATTGGAGACAGTTTAAGTGACGTCTTGGTGAACAGTAAGCATGTGATAATTTTACTTGTCACCTGACAGGAATCTCATTGATTCTAGTTAACTACTTGATCAATAAACTCCATTCTTGCTTTTATTGATAGTTCTCTGGGATAATGATGGTCAAAAATGGCCAAGTGTTGAGTGCATTGAAATAGATTTCCATGAATATGCTATTGATTTATCAGCTGCTTGTAACCTATTCTTAGCGATCTGGAGTGTTCCGACAATCACAAAGTTAGCTGAAAGAATCCCATTTTGTCATTATAGGCACTCCTCAATTTACATTCCGTGATCCCTTAAGCAAATCAGATTTTACGTAAGTCAGAATCACCACCCCCATCCCCTGCCCAAAATAACTCACTGATAGTATTAACTGTCCTAGCGGCGTCAGTTAATGTGTACGGCCTTCAGGCCGTACAGGAATCTGCCATTGCTGGCGTTTCCGATGTAAACGTGAGTGATCGTACATTGTTATAGAAATTACAAACTACCTTCATTGCACTACGGAATTGTTTCCGTAAGTGCAAGTTTACGACAGTTGAATATTGCGTAAGTCAGGGAGTATCTGTAGTTCTATTTGACTTTAGCAAAGGATCCTGTCATACTGGTAAAGTTGTGAACAAAACATTTTTCATCCACAGAATAGAGAGATATGGGCCAAATGCAGGCAGGTGGGACTAACGTATTTGGGGTATCTTGGTTGGCATGGACAAGTGGGCTGAAGGGCCTGTTTCCATGCTGTATGACTGACTCCATGACTATTTAATACCACTACCAAATCTTTCTGACCCACCTTTCCCATCATCTGTTTCCCTGTTTCCCTTAATTAGCAAAATGGATGGTCTGTGTAGGAAAGAACTGCAGATACTGGTTTAAACTGAAGATAGACACAAAAAGCTGGAGTAACTCAGCGGGGCAGGCAGCATCTCTGGAGAGAGGGAATGGGTGACGTTTCGGATTGGGTCTCGAGTCTGAGTTACTCCAGCTAAATGGATGGTCGAACTGGCACCTCCAAATATTTAGTTACCAGACCATTTTACACATTATCAAAACAAAAAGACCCAGAGACGAAAGTCAAACGAAGGAGAAAGGAAAAGAATCAGGTAAGGTAAGAATCAGATAATTATTCTTATCGATAACAAGGATAATAAGTAATACCTCCCCAAAACCACAAATTTCACATTTACCCTTTAAGTTGCATTCTGGGGCTTTTGAAACTTTAATTATTTTAATTTCTTTTTTAAAGGTTTAAGGATTTCCAGAACCCTGGCCTAACCCCGAATTAGCAGTCCTGAGCTGCCAACTACCTCATTGAAGACCCTCAGACTATTTTTAATCGGACTTTGTTGGACCACACTTAATTCTCTTTATCCTGTATCCATACACTGAGGACAGCTTGATTGTAAACATGTCTTTCCGTTGACAGGGTGGCACGCAACAAAAACGTTTTTCACAGTACCTCAGGTACATGTGACAATAATAAACTAAACTAAACAAATCTTTTGCTTGTGACTGAAGACACACCATGAGGTTTGAGTATTTAAAGAGTATTTAAAGGGATTTTCCATCGTCCCTCGGTACACTTTAGCTGGTTTATTGCTCTCGATTGGCATCATGTCCCTGGGAACGTGCCTGCTGCTCCCCCAGCATCAGAAGCTGAGCTGGAATACCTCGTTGCTTATGTCTGCATTACCGCTATCCCGCAGGGCACGTTGCAGCGTGGAGGCTCCACTCAGCAGCTCTGTCTTCCTCAGCCACGCCCGCAACATCTCCACGATCTGCAAATCGCAAAACCCGCCTCGTATTAATGTCAGGAATCCCTCTCATCCCTCCCTGATTAAGCTTCCCACTTTGTGGGAGGCACAATGATGCAGCACCAGAGTTGCTGCCTTACAGCACCAGAGACCCGGGATTGATCCTGACTATGGGTGCTTGTACCTTCTGAAGAGTTCACCAGGGACTATACTGGAAGTTGGACAATTTTATACGGAACAATTTCTTTTTACATTTATCAAGCCAATTAATCAAGCCAATTAACCTACAAACCTGTGCGTCTTTGGAATGTGGGAGGAAACTGAAGATCTCGGAGAAAACCCATGCTGGTCACGGGGAGAACGTACAAACTCCGCACAGACAGCGCCCGTGGTTGGGTCTCCGGTGCTGCGTTTTGCTGTAAGGCAGCAGTTCAGCAGCTGCGCGAGACCCTTCTTGTAGTACAGTGGGTAGATTTATCAAGGCACAGAATCATCCACCCCTTTTCCTCTGTTACCTGCTGATTGTCCTCTGAATGTTGCTCTTCAAAGACACTGGTCTCCTGCTCCAGAAATCCCAGGTTGTTGGCCAGAAGCCTCCAATCTCTCTTTCGACCGGACACTTCACTGGCAATCTGCAGAAGCTGCTTGTCTGTTACTGCTGAGGATTCTTCCAAAGTTGCAACATCCTAAAACAAACAAGCAAAGACACGGAGTTCACTGCTGACCCTCACATTCCAAATCCAGTCTTAGTCAAAGTCAAAGTCAAAGTATCCTTTATTGTCATTCAGACCTTTCGGTCTGAACGAAAACACACAATAAACACATATTTAACATCCACCACAGTGAGTTCACCAGGCACCTCCTCACTGTGATGGAAGGCAAAAGTCTTAGAGTCTCTGTCTTCTTCCCTCCTTGTTCTCCCTCTGTGCTGAGGCGATCCAGGCCACCGATGTTGTCGTCCACTAGGCCCGCGCTGAGCCTCCGAAGCCGGGCTGCCGCCACCGCCGTCGCCGGAACGCTGGAACACGCCACAGCTCTGAAGCCGGGTCCGCCGCTGGAACGCTGGAACACCACAGCTCTGAAGCCGAGCCGCCGCCGCTGGAACGCCGCCACAGCTCTGAAGCTGAGTCGCCGCTGGAACGCCACAGCTGGAACGCTGCTGGAACGCTGGAGCACCACAGCTCTGAAGCCGGGCCGCCTCCGCCGCTGGAACGCCGCCACAGCTCCGAGGCCGCCAGCTCCGCCATTAGGCCTCAGCACAGACGGAGACGGTGACGGGGGACACGACAAGAAAAGTCGCATCCCCCCGAAGGGAGAGGCTTAAACTTTGTTTCTCCCACCCTACCACCCCCCCCACCCCCACACACATACACAGCCTAATAAAGTAAAATTTAACTAAAACAGACACAAGAAAACAAAAAGAAAAACAGGCGGACTGCAGGCAGCTGCCAGGCAGCGCCGCCTCTTCCGGAATCCGCCTGAACGTAGTTTAAATTAAATAAAACTTTGAAAGTGGCAAGTAGATAGAGTGGTAAACACGGCATATGCATGCTTGCTTCTATTAGTTGAGGCATAGAGAATAAAAGACCTGTCCCACTTAGGCAATTTTTTAGGTGACTGTTATAGTCGTAGCAGGTTGCTGAAAAACCGGCGACTGGACCGTCCTACGAAGATGTCTATGACAAGCTACAACAACCTACCACCTAGTCGACGGCAAGCTACCGACAACTGGCAACCCATTAGGACGTCCTCCTACGACCACACAGGCAACAACCTATAATAACCGAAGTCAACCTACGACCATCCGCGACAAGCTACGACAAGCAACGACTCTGTCGGAGACAACTGAAGACAATTCAGTCGGCGGTACCTGTCGCCGGTTGACGTAGGTTGATGTAGGTAGTCGCCAATGGAAATCACCAAAGTCAGCACCGCCGACAACCTACATTACCTGGTGACAACCTCCGATGGCACCTACATCAGGATAAGTCGAGCTACGCTCACTGGCGTCAACCCACTGTCGCCAAAAAGTTTTGAACATGTTGAAAATCCAGCGGTGACCAGAAAGACGCTACGGCTCTTTGGGCGACTGAGGAGACTACTCACGACCATACAGGCGACCAGGTGGCGACAGCCTAGTCGCCTAAAAAATAGCCTGTGGGACAGGCCCTTAAGAGTCAGGGAGTCATGGTGCAGCTTTATAGGACTTTAGTCAGGCTGCTTTTGGATTATTGCATGCAGTTCTAGTTGTCTACAGGAGGATGTGGAGGGTTTGGAAAGGGTGCAGAGGAGGTTTACCAGAATGATACCTAGATTAGGATGTATTAGCTACGGGGAGACTGGAGTTGCTTTCTCTGGTAAACTGGAGGTAAAGAGGAGACCTGACAATCAGACTCTTTTTCTAAGCATGGAAATCTCAAATACAAGCGGGCATTGCTTTAAAGTGAGTGGGGCAAAGTTTAAAGAAGATGTGCGGGACAATTTCTTTACACAGAGTGTGATGAGTGCCTGGAATGTGCTGTTGGGGGACTGGTGGTGGAGGCAGATATGATGGTGCCATTTAAGAGCATTTTGGATAGGCACATGGATGTGCAGAGAATGGATGGATATGACTTATGTGCAGGCACATACCAGTTGTTCTCGGCATTATGTTCAGCGCAGACATTGTGAGCTGAATGGCTTGTTCCCGTGCTGTAACACAGTACCACGTGTTCCAATACACTGGAGGTGAATATATGTGCAGGGTAGTTCTATGAGTTGAGCGAGAGGGCATAGCTTTAAGTGAGAGGGGCAAAGTTTAAAGGAGATATGCAAGGTAAATATTTGCCCAGAGAGCGGATGGTGCCTGGAGTGTACTATCTGGGGTGGTGATGGGTCGAATGACCTGTTTCTGCACTGTACCTCAGATTTAATGCTGAGGCTCTAAAAGGCACTGGTCAGACCGCATTTGGAATATTGTGAGCGATTTTGGGCACCATATCTGAGGAAGGATTGTGCTGGCTCTGGAGAGGGTCCTGAGGAGGTTTACAAGAGTAATCCCAGGAGTAAGTAGGTTAACATATGATGAGCGTTTGACGGCACTGGGTCTGTACTCGCTGGAGTTTAGAAGATTGAGGGGGGACCTCAGTGAAAGGTACAGAATAGGCGAGAGTGGACGTGGGGAGGATGTTTCCACCAGTGGATGAGTCTAGGACTAGAGGTTTAGTTTAGAGATACAGCGCGGAAACAGGCCCTTCGGCCCACCGGGTCCGCGCCGACTAGCGATCCCCGCATATTAACACTATCCTACACACACTGGGAACAATGTTTACCTTTACCAGTGGAGTCAGATATAATACTGATGTTTAAAAGGCTTTTGGATTGGCACATGGATATGCAGGAAATTGAGAGAGATGGATCACGTGCAGGCAGAGGAGATTAGTTTAACTTGGCAATATGTTCAACATGGACATTGAGGGCCAAGGGGCTCATTCCTGTGCTCCATGTGTTATGTTCTTTGGCCTATGTATAACTTGTTATGGCTCTCAATACACTGTCGTATCCAGATAGTGCAGCTTAATACAATTCAATAAATATATTGTTTTCCTCTGTCTCTTTTCACATGTGAGCAGCAAATGAATGTATATTACACACAGTGCGTGTAAAATACACATGGTAATACCAGCTGCATATTGTAGTCCACTTATAACATTTGTTTCCATTTAATTCTCTGAGGATGCATTTCCACCCCATAATGCAAAAGAGGTAAACAGACCAGCCAATTTGTTCACAGCCACTCCATAAAAGAACAAGTAATCTGTTTTATGTGGTCGTTGGGGGATTACTTTGACCAGCACACTGGGAGAAGTGCACAGCACTCTTGAGTTTCACGTAAGGAGGCGGGTAAATGCTCAGCATTGGATTATATAGAAAATGCAGCAATCATGTGGCATTGTAATAAAGTTAAAGTTGCTCCTGCCCAGCGCTTCCCCAGATCCTTCAGATTCACCGTGTTGGGTTTAACTAAACATAGAATGTAGAACAGAGAACAGCACAGCTCAGGAACAGGCCCTTCAGCCCACAATGTCAGTTGCCAAGTTAAACCTGATGCCAAGTTAAACCAATCACATCTGCCTGCATGTGATCCATATCGCTCCATTCCCTGTATATCCAAGTGCTTGTCCAAAAGCCTCTTAAACATCCTTGTCTTATCTGCCTCCACCACCTCCCCTGGCAGCACATTCCAGGGATTCATCACCCTCTGTGGAAAAAACTACCCCCGCACATCTCCTTTAAACTTTGCCCCTCTCACCTAAACAGGGAACTTACATCTGCCAAGATTAAGCAGAGAATCTATTGCCAAAGGAAATACTCTTGAGAAAAAAGGAAAAGCAGTTAAAATTATAACCGAGAGAGACTGACGATTCCACTGACGATAAGTGATCTATTGAAATAACATTTATTACAGAATTCTTAATGTAGTGCTCAATGTGCTTGGAAAGTTAAAAAAAAATAACAGACACACGCACAAGTATCTAGTCCAGTGTAATTCTAAACCTGTTCAGGCCAAGACACATTTATCATTAATGATGCTGCACACAACCACCACACACCTCCCCCACCTCCTCCTCTACCCTCACCCCAGACTCCCCCACACCAAGCAACAGTCCAGATGCCTGCTATATGGACTAAATGTAGAAACAAAGAATTGCAGATGCTGGTTTATACCAATGATGGACACAAAGTGCTGCAATAACATAGCAGATCAGGCAGCATCTCTGGAGAACCAGAACGCAAAACATCACCCATCCTTTTTCTCCAGAGGTTCTGCCTGACCCGCTGAGTTATTTCAGCACTTTGAGACTATGCCTGATATGGACCCCATATCCAGGGGAGGAGACTTAGATGCATTTCTCTAATTTTTTTTAACCCTTCCTCTTTCATCTTTGTCCCCCACAACTCTCTCTTTGTATCTTAATCTTATTCATTCACTCCCTCTCCCTCTCCCTATCTTTCTCTTTCTCTCTCTATCCCCCTCTTACTCTATCCCTCTATTCTCTCTCACCATCTTCCTCTCTCGCTCTCTCTCTCCCCGCTCTCTCTCTCTCGCTCTCTATATCTCTCTCAAGTCGTCACATTTATTTATGTAGCACATTTAAAAAACAACTCTCGTTGACCAAAGTGCTTTACATTTGTTATAAGAGTAGTATACACTCTCCCTTTCTTTCTCTAACCCTCTCCCCCTCTCCCTCTCCCTCTCCCTCTCGCTAGTTACAGTGAAGACTGTAGAACCTTATGTGTGCAGTTTTTTTCAAAGCTTGGCAGCACGTAGCCATTGGAGATGGCACATGATTATATGCAGCACATTTGGTAACAAATTTAGTTATTAGTTACTAGGCAATATTCACCAATGTGTTAAAGAATATGTTTTAAGGAAGCTTAGTTTAGTTCAGTTTAGAGATACAGCGTGGAAGTAGGCTTTACGTCCCACTGAATCAGATGCGACCAGCGATCCTCGTACACTAACAACAATTTACAATTTTACCGATGCCAATTAACCTAAAAACCTGTATGCCTTTGGAATATGGGAGGAAATCAGAGGAAACCCGCACGGTCATAGGGAGAACATACAAACTCTGTACAGACAGCACCCGTAGTCAGGATTGAACCTGGGTCTCTGGCTATCTAAAGCAGCAACTCTACCACTGCACCACTGTGCTGCCCCTTAGTTAATAGGTCATTTTGTTGTTTTGTTTTCCAAAGAATGTCAGCCACGTTAACCGAGCATATGAATTGCATAAACAAGTGAACGCAGCCTAAAATACATTACTGCTAATTCTTGCTCAGTTGGATTCCCAGTCCCACTGCATTAATATTGCACTACACTCTTATTTAACAAGCGGATCTTTGGTTGTAGGGTCATGCTTAGATTCATCTGAGGATTTGCAAAGTTTGTACCCCCTTGTCTGTCAGTGTATTGAGTATAGAGGTTGGGAGGTCATGTTGCAGTTGTGTAAGAGGTTGATGAGGCCGCATTTAGAATATTGTGTTCAGTTCTGGGCACCATGTTATAGGAAGGATGTTAAGCGAGAAAGGGTGCAGATAAGTTTTATCTGTATGAGGATGTTGGCAGGACTCGAGGACCTGAGCTACAGGGAAAAGTTGAGCAAGCTAGGACTCTATTACTTGGAGAGCAGGAGGATGAGGGGTGATTATAGAGGTGTTCAAAAATCATGAGAGGCATAAATTGGGTAGACGCACTGTCTCTTGCCCAGTGTAGGGGAATTGAGAACCAGAGGACATAGGTGTAAGGTGAAGGGGGAAAGATTTAATAGGAATCTGAGGTGTTACCTTCCCACGCAAAAGGTGGTGGGTGTATGGAATGAGCTGTCGGAGGAGGTAGTTGAGGCAGGTACGATCGCAATGTTTAAGAAACATTGAAACGGCTACATGGATAGGATACTTTTTGAGAAATATGGGCCAAATGCAGGCAGGTGGGACTAGTGTAGATGGGACGTTGGTTGGTGTGGGCAAGTTGGGCCAAAGGGTCCATTTGCACGCTATAAGACTGTATGACGCTGTTGACTCACATCCAGCAAGAATGTACTTATTCATATTTACAGCGATACACCAGCTTTTGGAAGACAAGGCATGCAAATTCCATTTAATGCAAATTTTCCCAGTACTCATTGGGTGGCGCAGTGCACAGTGGTAGAGTTTGCTGACTTATTGCAAAACAGACCTGGGTTCTATCCTGACTACAGATGTCCTTACAGAGTTTGTACGTTTTCCCTGCGACCGTGTGGGTTTTGCTCTGGTTTCCTCCCACACCCCAAAGACGTGCAGGTTTGAATTGTCTTCTGCAAATTGGCCCTAGTGTGTAGGATGTGAAAGCGGGATAACATAGAACTTGTGTAAGGGTAATTGTTGGTCAGCGTGGGCTCGGTGGGCCGAAGGGCCTGTTTTCATGCTAATCTCCAAAACTAAAAACTAAAACTTATCTCTTTAACATGCAGAGGTCACCCACAAGAAAAGCTAATGTCTTTTCACAACACTTCTTCAGGTAGGATCAAACATTATGTATCTTAAACGGCCTATAGTCTTCTCATGGTCAGCATCTCCATTGTCCACCTTGATTTCAGTCGGAGAAACGTTTGTCACAATATGGGGAGACCAAGCATACACTCAGCAACCGTTTCACTGGACACGTGCTTGGGCTGTCAAGGCCTACTGGATCTCCTGATCGCTAATGGGCCTATCCCACTGCCGTGACCACCCGTCATAGGTCGTTGCAGGTCGGCGAAAATGTTCAACATGTTGAAAATCAGCGGTGACCAGAAAGACACGACTCTTTGGGTGACTGAGGTGACTACTCACGACCATACAGGCGACACCCTGGCAACATGTCGCAGGATGAAGCCTGTATGGTCGTGAGTAGTCGCCCAAAGAGTCATACCTTGTTCTGGTCGTTGCTGGATTTTCAACATAACCATTTTTAATTCCTCTTCCCGTCCCCATACTCACCTTTCTGACCTGGGCCTCCCACATTGCCACACTGAGGCCACACACAAACTGGAAGAACAGCACATAATCTGCTTGGGTAGCTTATAAACCAATGGTATGAACATTGAATTCCCCAATTTTGCATACAACCCCCCCCCCCTTCTTTCCACACCCAACCAATCCTTCCCTCATCCACACTCCCCTCCCCCGAGTTTCCCATGTGCCCCACCTGAAGTTGCACCTAATTCTCCTCTCCCCCTCACGTTCCACCGACATTCCTTCCTCTGGCTTCACAATTCATATCACTTCAAACCTTTTGTCTCACACCTTCCGTCCTTTCAACTCCGGCCTCTGACACGAAGCAACATCTATCCATGTTCTCCAGAGATCCTGCAAAACCCGTTGCGTTAGTCGAGCATTTTACGTCTTTATTTGCTTGCTGGTAACAATTTCTATCACTTACATTGACTTTCCCCAGATTACCCTTTGTAAATCAGTCCCTGAGACTAAAGAGTTCACATTATGATTTTGGGGGAAAGCATTCATGTCCGACTTGCAGAATATTCAATTTACGGACAGTTCTCAAAAATGCAATCCTTATGTAACTTGGGGAATTTCGACTTATTTTTTGGGATGTGGGTGTTACAGGTAAAGCCCACCATTATTATGCACCCCAGCTGCTCTTGAGAAGATGGTAGTGAGCCAGTTTCATGAAGCACTGAGGCAAGACTCCATACATGGCCTCGAGGCAACCAGTAGATAATCTGCATTATCGCCATGTTGGTTTAGACTAGACTTTGGAAATACAGCATGAAAACAGGCCCTTCGGCCCACCGAGCCCACGCTGTCCGGCGATCACCTCATACACTAGCACTAATCTACACACTTGGGACAATTTTACACCTTACAGAAGCCAATTAACCTATAAACCCGCGCGTCTTTGGAATGTGGGAGGAAACCGGAGCACCAGAAAATCCATGCGGTCACGGAAGAACGTACAAACTCCATACAGACAGCACCCATAGTCGGGATCGAACCCGGATTTCTGGCGCTGTATGGCAGCAACTCTACCGATGCTCCACAGTGCCGCCCGAACGGATGTGGAAGGAACATTGGCCGGGTTACCAGTGACATTTCTGCCACTTTTGGAGGGAGCCACCTGCAAGGAAAGATGAGTTCTCAGTGTAACATCTCCTCCAGAGCACAACATTACCAGCAACACTCAGGTCCCTTTGTGCTGAAGTGAAGCCTCAGAATCCTCTCAGCAAATTTCCTCTGAACTCCCTTGGTGTAACTTAAAACCGCAGGCACCTTGAATTGTCTAGTTGTTACCAAGGATGCAAACACTGGAAAGCACATTATGGTTCACAATTTCACAGGGGAGAAATTGAAACACAAATACGGTGCCCGATTTAATCAGATAAAAATAGATTTATTTTGTTGTATTTTAACATGTTCATGTCATAGGAGCAGGAGTAGGCCATTCAGCCCATCGAGTCTATTCCAATCATGGCTGATCTATCTTTCCCTCTCAACCCCATTCTCCTGCCTTTTCCCCCATAACCATTGACACCATTACTGATCAAGAATCTGTCAATCTCTGTCTTTAAAATACCCATTAAAAATATATAGGCAAATAACATGATGCCCTATAAAGAGTGGTCATTGTGCATTAGCAATGAGTGCAATTCATTGTAAGAGGTGTTCGGACTTACAGTAGAGTCAAATGCCTGGCCTTTACTTGCAGCAATGACTTCCTCTGGTATAATGGGGAAATGTAGAATTGACTTCACGGCATCCTGTGGTAGTCTCCATATCCATGCAACAAACTGTTCCTCGTCAATGAAGCCTGAGCAGTGGGGAAAAATCAAGTCAATCGAGGTACATTACAACAATTGCCTTATAAATCTTCCTTTCCAAAGAAACCCAATGGGTGCTGATGCAAACTCACAACTCATCTTGAAGTGCACATTTTATTGGTATTGGTACTGGTTTATTATTGTCGTGAATACCGAGATACAGTGATAAGCCTTTGTTTGCATGGTATCCAGTCAAATCAACTAAAAATGAATCCAATCAAACCATACACTGTACAACTATTGGGGCAAATATACCAGAGTGCAGAGTACAGTTTTCTGCATTGCAGCACTGCAGTTCCAGAGGAGAAGTCCAATATCTGCAGTGAGGTACGTTGGAACATCATCAATAATCAGTACAAATAAAAGACACATTGGAAGTGGGGCAAAGTTTATATTGGTAAAAGTAAGTTTCCATCACACTTTCAGCACAGTGTCAGGAGAGGGGAAGCAGGTCCTAAGCGGGTTTAGGTTTATTATTGTCACATGTATGTAGGCAGCGTGGAAAGCTTTGTTTTGCATGCAATGGAAGCAGATCAGATATACTAAACATAAGTGCAATCAGTTCAAACTCAAGTACAATAGATAGAACAAAGGGGAAGATACAATAGATAGAACAAAGAGTGCAGAATATAGTCCTCAGCATTGTAGCATGTCATTTCCTCAGACAAAGTCCAATGTCCCCAATGAGGTAGAGGTGGATGGGACAGTTATGGAAGGATCGTTCAGAAGCTTGAAAGCAAAGGGGAAGTAGCTATTCCTGAGAAAGGTACCTTCTGCCAGATGGGAGCAAGGACAAGGGATGACCGGGGGGGTGGGAGGGGGAAAATCGTTGACCATGTTGGCTTGTTTTCCAAGGCAGCGTGAAGTTTAGATGAAGTTAATGGTGGGAACTTTGGTCTGTGTGATAGACTAGGCTATATCTACAACTTACTGCAATTTCTTATGGTCTTGGTCCCAAACCGAGCTAAGATATAACCCGACAGCATGCTTTCTGTGATAACTCTGATATCTGGTGCTGAGTCACATCTAATATCACATTCCCTCACTCCTCTCTCTCATTATGATCCACCTTTGGTTCTCTAATTTTTTATCCCTTTTATATAGCCTCCTCCACCCCCCCACCCCCAAAAGGCCAATGTCCACCACCACCCCCCCTCTTCCTGTTTTCATCCACCTATTACCCACCCATTTCACCCACCAGATCCACTCCCCCATTTGATTCCATCTGCCCTTTAACTTCTCCCTCAATGGTTCCCATTATTGCCTTCCTTGCTGATCAGATTCCAGCACCGGTAGCTGTTGTGTTCATGTTTATCACCCTCCAGCAGTACTCTCCACCTTCAGCCTCCCTTCCACTTGCCAGCATCATCTACCCATCATTCTTCACCCATCCTCAGTTCACCCATCACCTACTGACCCCTGTCGCAGTCCTCCCTCTCTCCTCTTTACATTGGCTCCCTTCACCCTCCACACTCTGTCCCGATGCAAGCTCTTGATCCAACATGATGACCATCCCCTTCCCTCCATGGATGCTGCTTGAACCTCTGAGTTCCTCCAGCAGTTTGTTTGTTTCTGCTTCAGATGCCAGCATTTGTAATCTCTTATGTCTCACTTTAAGCATTTAAACTGCCCGTTTAGTTGAGTTTAGTTTAGTTTATTGTCACGTGTAAAGAGGTACAGTGAAAAGTTTGGTTGTGTGCTAACAAGCCAGTGGAAAGACTGTATGTGATTACAATCGAGCCATCCACAGTGTAGAGATACAAGATAAAAAGATAAAGTGAATAATGTTTAGTGCAAGACAAAGTCCAGTAATGTCTGACTAAAGATAGTCCAAGGTCTCCAATGAGGTAGATGGTAGTTCAGTACCGCACTCTAGTTGTTGATAGGATGGTTCAGTTGCCTGATAACAGCTGGGAAGAAACTGTCCCTGAATCTGGAGGTGTGCCTTTTCACACTTCCATACCTCTTGCATAATGAGAGAGGGGAGAAGAGGGAATGACCTGGGTGAGACTCGTCCTTGATTATGCTGGCGGCCTTGCCGAAGTAGAGTGATGTGTAGATGGAGCCAATGGAAGGGAGGTAAGGTAGGTTGATGGTCTAAGGTGCGTCCATAATTATCTGCAATTTCTTGCGGTCGTGCATGGAGCTTTCCACAGCGCATTGCTTCGCAGTTTTGAAACTATGCTGCCGTCTAATGAAAGGATGGGCTGAATGGCCTTATTCTGGTCTTATGCAAGAGTTTCAATTGGGTGTTCAAGGCACAGAGAGTTTCTACAAAAAGTGTAACATTTAGACATTTAATGACATTTACTGGGCCATTCTCAGAGTCTTACAGCACGGAAACAGGCCATTCGGCCTACTGAGTAAAACACAAAGTGCTGGAGTAACTCGGCAGGTCAGGCACCATCTCTAGACGGTGTGAATAGGCAAAGTTTTGGGCTGGGACCCTTCTTCAGACTGCTGGTCGTGGGATGGGGATGGGGGGAAGGAGCGGGGTGGAAGGGGAATGAGAAAGCTGGAAAAGAGGTGGGGGCGGGACAAATATTGGTGGAAACAGGTGAGAGGGGTGTTGATTGACAGAAGGGTAAACCAAGGCTGGAGATGAAACGCTGAGAAAAGGGTGAGGAAAGGGTACAAAGAGAGACAAAGAGGGGCCAAGACCAGAGATGAAAAGGTACTGAGTCTGTGTTGACCATCATGCACCTATTCACAGTGATCCTATTTTACTAATTCTACTTTAAACTCCCATCATCTCCACGCTCCCCACTCCAAAATTAACATTGGCCAATTAACCTACCATCTCCTGGGGCCATTGGAGGAAAACCAACAAGATCACAGGGTTTCTACACGGTCCAGAGGTCAGGATTTTAACCTGGGTCGAGAGAGTTAAGGTAGCAGCTCTACCAACTGTGCCGTTGGGTTTTCAAGGTCAAAGATATACTTCAAAATTAATCACGCAGTAATTTGCCTTTTGAACTGAACAATACGAGGGTGGCACGGTGGCGCAGTGGTGGAGTCGCTGCCTTACAGTGCCAGAGACCCAGGTTCGATTCTAACTACAGGTGCTCTCTGTACATAATTTGGTATGTTCTCTGTGACCGCGTGGGTTTTCTCCGGGTGCTCCTCCCACACTCCAAAGACGTACAGGTTTGTAGGTTAATTGGCTTTGGTAAATAATGTAAATTGTCCCTAGTGTGTAGGATAGTGCTAGTGTTTGGGGGTGAACACTGGTCAGCGTAGACTCGGTGGGCCGCAGGGCCTGTTTCTGTGTTGTATCTCTCAGCTCTAAACCCTAAACTTCTTCCGACAGTGTGATGTTTTCAATGATGTTTACATTAAGAATGGTGATTTGTTAGGGCTCATGTAAGATCATTGATTCTCTGCTGATCGCAGCTGTAGTGACTGCAATTCACACTCCATGGGGAGTCGTGTTTCAATGACAGCAACATCTGAATTTCCACTTGAACTGTGCACATGTGGCCTCTGATTTTGAAGCACGTTTTACATCACATTTGTGGTCAGCCCTGTGGGTTTTTTCATTACTGAAGTTCTGTCTGTGGTAGATGCTGAACGATGAGGAATCATTGAATGATCGGATGCAGAGGCTGGTGGGGGTGAAAGGTAAGGGCCAGGGGAACTCTATCCTTGTTTAGAGATGCAGCATGGAAATGGGTCCTTCGGCCCACCGAGTCGACGCCAACCAGCGATGCCCACATACTTATGCTATCCTACACACACTAGGGACAATTTACAATTATACCAAGCTAATTAGCCTACAAACCTGTATGTCTTTAGAGTGTGGGAGGAATCCAGAGCACCCGAAGAAAACCCACGCAGCCACAAGGAGAACGTACAAGCTCTGTGCAGACGACAGCCATAGACGGGATCGATCCCAGGTCTCTGGCGGTATAAGGTGGTAACTCTACTGCTGCGCCGCCGTGAATAATGTGTTGGATGCGGAGACTGGTGGGGTGGAAGGTAAGGACCAGAGGAACTCTATCCTTTTTGAATTATGTTTTTTAATTGGTGCAAATTAAGAATTGAGGATCTGCAGTCATGTAACTGAATTTAATTTGGATTGCAAATCACCCAAACATGTTATTAATCCATAAGGTGTCTTCCATAAAGCTGTAACATCCAGGTTCAAGAACAGCTTCTTTCCCACAGCCAACAGGCTATTAAACACGACATCAAATAAGCTCAGAACAATAACTGTCTATTATTACTATTGCACTTTATCTGTTTATTTATTGTGTATATATGGTCTATGGTCTATAGACACACTGAACTTTTACCTCCCGTTCTGTACTATGTTTACATATTCTGTTGTGCTGCAGCAAGCAAGAATTTCATTGTCCTATCTGGGACACATGACAATAAAACTCTCTTGACTCTTGGCTCTTGATCGCTGGAGACATCAGAAACTGCAAATGCTGGAATCTTGAGCAAACAACTAATGCTAGAGGAACTCAATACGTCAGGCAGAATCTGTGGAGTGAATGGACATATGACATTTTGGGTCGGGATCTTTCTTCAGACTGAAACGTCCATCGATTCCCGCCACAGATGCTGCCTGACACACTGAGTTCCTCCTGTGCTTTGTGTTTTATTTGTGAGGTTTTATTAATCAGCAATGGTAAATCACATTGCTGCTATTTCTTGTGTTCTCATGATGCGATTGCTCTATTTGGAGCTAGCATAGGCTTGATAGGTGGAATGGCATCCTTCTGTGCCATGATAATTCTGAATTATAATATTGTAATGATTGTATCAATCTTAAATGTCATGACCTGGCTCTTGTTTCATAAAAAGACACAAAGCACTGCAGTAACTCAGCAGGTCAGGCAGCATCTCTGGAGAACATGCATGGGTGAAGTTTATGGTTGAGACCCTTCTTCAGACTGATTGTAGAGAGGGGAAAGAAAACTGGAGAAGAGGACAAAGCCTGGCAGGTAATAGGTTGATGTAGGTGAGAGGGGATTTTGATAGGCAGATGGTGGACAAAGGCCAGAGATGTGGGAGGAAATCATCGGTTACAGGGAGAACGTGCGATCTCCACACAGACATCACCCAAGGTCAGGATCGAACCCGGGTCTCTGGCATGGTGAGGCAACAGCTAGGTGGGCCAAAGGGCCTGTATCTACGCTGTATCTCTAAACAACGGTCATAGGATCATAGTCATAAAGCATTCAGATTCTGTGCCCAGATCGAGTAAATGCATGTACTCGATCTACTCCTCTAAACTAAACTAAACAAAGCAAAAGTAAGCTAAACTAAAACTAAACTAAACTAAACAAAAGGTACAATAGTGTAATTCAAGAGGCATTTAGACAGACAGTGAATGGAGGGATATAGATCATGTGCAGACAGATGGGATTAGTTTAACTTGGCAACATAGTTGGTGTAAGCATTGTGGGCAGAAGGGCTTGTCGTGTGAAGGTCTTGTCTTTTATTCTATAGGGCCTGTCCCACTTGCCGATTTGTTTGGCGACTGCCGGCATCAGTGACCGACGAATCCGGTCACGGAAAAATATGCGGCGTGATGCGGCGGTTGATGTATTACACAGCGTTAACGCAGCGTGATAACGTATAATGCGGCAGTAACATGGCGTGATGATGTATAATGCGGCAGTAACATGGCGTGATGACGTATGACGCGACGGTATTTTTTCAAGTGTCGCAACATTTTTTTGTCGCCGCTGGATTTTGAAATGTTCAAAATCTTTTGGCGACACTGATATGACGCCGGCAAAATCACCAAGTGGGACACGTTCTATGGTACTGACAGATGCTCAATGACTCAACAGTATATTCCCATTACTTTCTGTTCCTCGTCCACCTCTCATTATCCATGTGCCACGCTGTCATCGTTTGGCAAAAATTCCAGGGTCAGGAAAAATTGGCAAATGATCATTCCATTATCTTACTGGTGAATCTACTTGCTTTTTAGATTGACATTCATAACTGCTGTACGAGAAATAAAATCATGAGGAAACCATGTCACAGAACATTAGCAAGTGGTATCCACAAAAGAAAGACTGTGATGCAGCTAATACAAACCACATAAAATAATAATGCATCATTCTGGCTTAATAGGCTGTTCGATGTTTCTTAGTACTGATATCGCAATGATTATGGCAATGATTAAGAAGTTATTTCTGAAGATTACAGCTTAGAATTAAATATTTTAAAAAAAACTATTCTTTCTCTAGTTACAGCTGTTGAGAATGTTTTCAGCTAACAGATGTTGCTGATAGTGGAAACACTAAACTGGAAGAATCACAAAGTTCCAGTGATTGAGCTTGAAGCACACACCAGAGAGAGGGAATTCTGGCTCCCTTTCAGAACAAATGATTTAGTTTTCAATGTGTGCAGCCACAAATGTTCGTTGTAATATCTGGAAACGCGTGTGTTTCAGTTGAATGATCTCAGGCTAACAAACTTGATTAAATGTTGAAGGGGTTGGAAGGGAGGTTGGGAGTGTGGGTACGAATACATCAATCAGAGGTAAAATGTTGAGTAAGTTGGACTGAGATTTACATTTTTACTAGCTAGGGGAAAAAGTGAGAATTTACCAGAGAGTGAGTCAAACTTTATTAAACTTCAAGAGCTGTGTTTAGTTTAAGAAGGCAGACGCAGTGGCGCAGCGGTAGAGTTGCTGCCTTACAGCACTTGCAACGCCAGAGACCCGGGTTTGATCCTGACTACGGCTGCTGTCTGTACGGAGTTTGTACGTTTACCCCACGACCGTGTGGATTTACTCAGAGATCTTCGGTTTCCTCCCACACTCCAAAGACGTGCAGGTTTGTAGGTTAATTTGCTTGGTATAAGTGCGAATTGTCCCTAGTGTGTGTAGGATGGTGTTAATGTGTGGGGATCGCTGGTCAGCTGAAGAGCCTGTTTCCACGTTGCATCTCTAAACTAAACTAAATAGAAAATGCTGGAATAACTCAGTGTTTAGCTTAATTTAGTTTAGTTTGGATATACAGTATGAAAACGTGCCCTTCTGCCCACCGAGTCCATGCTCGTACAATCCATCTCCATCTGACTCCGTTTACACTTCACGCCCCAACAATTTCCCGTACACTAGTTATAATGTTATCCCAGTTTCACACTCTCCATGCTAGGGGCAATTTACAGAAGTCAATCGACCTACATGTCTGAACTTATTTGGAATGTCGGAGAAAACCGGAGCACCCAGAGAAAACCCACGCAGTCGCAGGGAGAACGTACAAACACCTTACAGACAGCACCCATAGTCAGGATCAAACCCAGGTTTCTGGCACTGTAAGGCAGCAACTCTACCGCTGCTGTGTAACATCCAAAAATAAAAGCAAATAAAAAATTGGGTTGGTATAGGCATAGATGAAAAATATCCAAATGGTCTGAAAAAATCTGCCAGATGAGCACCACCAAAAGCCTGAGCTACCGGGTTATCAAAGCCTCTCTATAAGGCAAAGCTAGTTAGGCTGGCTAAGCTTCACCTATTAAATCCTAAATTTGTCTTTCACAATACAGGTTGATTTGAACCTGTCACGTCAATAAAAACACCAGGCACTGCCTTGGCTTCGATGGAGTTTATAAGAAGCTCCAGTCACTTTCCACAGTCACTGTCTGCAGAAACAAAAGGGTGTTTTGGTCTCAAAGATTTTCTTACCACTAAATGTGCAGGAGCAAGGCAGCGTTGGAGATTGATGGGACACTTGATAGAAGTGTATGAAATGATGAGAGGCATAGATAGGGTAGACAGTCAGAACACTTGTCCCAGCGTGGTGAGCTTGGAACGCCAAGGAGTAAATATCACCAGCAACTTCTTCTGGACTAGCCATAATGAAGCAATGACCAAGAAAGCACCCCAACCCCTCTACTTCCTCAGACGGCTCAAGAAGTTTGCCGTGTCCACAACAACTCTCCCAACTTCTACAGATGCACTATAGATATAATTTTTTTGTGATACATCACGGCATGGCTTGGAAACAGCTCCATCCAAGACCACATGAAATTGTAGAGACTTGCGGTCACAGCCCAGGCCATCGCGCAAAACAACCTCCCTTCCATTGAGCCACCAGCATAATGCAGGATGAGTCTCACCCCGGACACTCCCTCTTCTCCCCGCTCCCAAACGGCAAGAGGTACAGTAGTGTGAAAACAGGGACAGTTTCTTCCCAGCTATTACCAGGCAACTGAACCATCCTATCACCAACTAGAGAGCGGTCCTGAGCTACCACCTACCTAATTGGAGATGCTCGGACTATCTTTAACCAGACTTTACTGGACTTTATGTTGTACTAAATGTTATTCCCTTTATCCTGTATCTGTACATGGTGAGCAGCTTGATTGTAATCATGTATAGTCTTTCCGCTGACTGGATAACATGCAACATAAAAGCTTTTCACAGTACTTCAGTATACGTGACAATAAACTAAACTAGCCGAACTAACTAACCTTGAAATATCCAACATAGACATAGAGACGGAGACATAGAGACATGGACATAGAGTCATAGAGTGTGGAAACAGTCCATTCGGCGCAACTTGACCACACTAACCAACATGTCCCATCTGCACTAGTTTCACCTGTCTGCATTTGGCCCATATCCCTCTAAACCTATCCTATCCATGTAACTGTCTAAATGTATCTTAAATGTTAAGAGAACAAGGCTATAAGGTGATAGGGGGAACATTTAATGAAGAAGTGCAGGGCGAGTTTTTAATACAGAAAGTGGTGGGGGTCTGGAACACTTTGCCAGGGTGGTCATAGAGTGATACAGCATGGAAACAGGCCCTTCGGCCCAACTTGCCCACACCGGCCAACATGTCCCAGCTATACTAGTTCCACCTGCCCGCGTTAGGTCCATATCCCTCCAAACTTGTCCTATCTATGTACCTGACTAACTGTTTCTTAAATGTCGGGATAGTCCCAGCCTCAACTATCTCCTCTGACAGTTTGTTCTATACACCCACCAACCTTTGTGTGAAAAGGTTACCCCTCAGATTCCTATTAAATCTTTTCCCCTTCACCTTAAACCTATGTCCTCTCATCCTCGATTCCCCTACTCTGGCAGAGACTCTACCCAATCTATTCCTCTCATGATTTTATACACCTCTATAAGATCACCTCTCATCCTCCTGCGCTCCAAGGAATACAGTCCCAGATTACTCAACCTCTCCCTATAACTCAGATCCTTTAGTCCTGGCAACATCCTCGTAAATCTTCTCTGTACTCTTTCCATCTTTCCTAGAATATGGACACAGTCCCAGAACTGAATACAATACTCTAAATGCGACCTCACCAACGTCTTATACATCTGCAACATGACTGCCCAACTTCTATACTCAATACTCTGACTGATGATGGCCTAAGTGCCAAAGTCTTTTTGACCTGCGACTCCACCTTCAAGGAACCAGGCACCCGCACTCCTAGATCCCTCTGCTCTACAACATTTCCCAGAGCCCTGCCGTTCATTTTTATGGTCCTGCCTATGTTAGACGTCTCAAAATGCAACACCTCACATTTCTCTGTATCAAATTCCATTAACTATTCCACAGCCCTCCTGGCCAATCGATGAAGATCCTGTTGCAATATTTCACAACCATCTTCTTGTATCAACAAGAGTGGGGTGGTGGTGGAGGTAGATGCGATAGCTGCATTTTAGAGGCTTTTAGATAGGCACAAGTGCAGGGATATGTACAGGTGGATCAGATTAGTTCAGCCTGGCATCATGTTTGACACAAATATTGTGGGTGGAAGAGTCCGTTTCTCTGCCTACTGTCCTATGTTCTATGTTCTATGCAAGTTTGCCACAAGGGACTGTCAGATGGATGGTGTTAGTTGAAATTAACTGGGCACTGCCAACCCCTTGTGTCCTAGATCTTCCATCAGATGGAAAGAAACAGGAGATTGGAAGATCAATCTGAATTATTTGGAGATTATTGTCCCATCTGTACTCATTTTCTCGAAAGACAAGATGAACACAAAAAGGCAATTTCCCCCGGGCACTTTTCCACGCAACAATAACTAAGATAACACCTGTCTAATTATTCCTGCCCTTACCACTGCTGGGATTCCCATGCATGATCTCCAGGTAACTGAATGTTTTATTTTAGTTTAGTTCTAGAGATACAGCATTGATACAGTCCCTTCAGACCATTGAGTCCAAGCCGACCATTGATTACCTATTCGCACTAGTTCTATTTTATCCTACTTTTGCATTCACTCCTTGCACACTCAGATCAATTTACAGAGGCCAATTAACCTATAAACCTGCACATCCTTTGGATGCAGAAGGAAAAAGGAGCACACGGAGGAAACCCATGCAGTCACGGGGAGAACGTGTAAACTTCACACAGATAGCACCCGAGGTCAGGATCGAACCTGGACCTCCAGTGCTGTGAGGCAGCTGCTCTATCAGCTATGCCACTTGCTGCCCAGAAGCTTTAGATATGACAAGATATCCTCCGGTTCATATCCCTCACTCTTCAACAAACGTTTTGTTAAGGATTTTTGAATGAGGCATTTTCATTTCAGATTTGAAATTGCCCCTTAATCTACTCCTGAGACTATAATTCATGATATGGCATCCAACAGAAAACAAAATTGCTGCCAACTTCCACAGAGTGAATCGTCCTCAATAATCACTTGTCTGGTGAGGATTTCAAAAGGCCTCTAATCTAATAAAGACTCAGATGAAAGGATGGATTGATTATCCAATACCTCTGGATGTCTCGCTTGTCCTATCTTCACATATAATAAAGATATGTGCTGTTTTGGTCGCCTCATTACACAAAGTGCATGGAGAATTTTCAGAGGGTGCAGAACAGGTTTAGCAGAATGTTGCTGGAATCAGAGGGCAAGGAGCTACAAGGAGAGGTTGGACAATCTCCAAATATCTTCTCTAGAATGGCAAAGAGAGGGGAGACCTGGTAGGAGTATATATAATTATAAGAGACACGGATAGGGTAGACAGTTAGGACCTTTCTCTCAGGGTAAAATATCAAAGATTAGAGTGCATAGGGTTAAGATGAGAGGGTAAAAGTCTGAAGCAGATGTGTAGGGTAAGCTTTTACTGCAGAGTTTTGTCAGTGGCCAGAACGTGCTGCCAGGGGTGCTGGTCTAAACAAATATGATACTGACATTTAGGAAGCTTTAAATAGGGATGTTTAGGTAGGAACTGCAGATGCTGGTTTACACCAAAGATAGACACAAAATGGTCGGCACGGTGGCGCAGCAGTCGAGTATTACTGCCCACCTGGACAGTAATAACACCTACATCAGGTTGCTGTTCATCGACTTCAGCTCCGCCTTTAACACTGTCATTCCTGCTAGCTTGATCACCAAACTCAGCGGTCTTGGCATCTCCACTTCCCTCTGCAATTGGACACTGGATTTCCTCACTAACAGACCACAGTCTGTTAGGGTCAACAACCTCACCTCCTCCACTATAACACTGAACACTGGCGTGCCACAGGGCTGTGTGCTCAGTCCTCTCCTCTACTCCCTCTTCACCCATGACTGCATCCCTAAGCATGGCTCCAACGCCATCGTAAAATTTGCCGATGACACCACGGTGGTAGGACTGATCAGCGACAACGACGAGTCAGCCTACAGGGAGGAGGTCCAGCACCTGACAACCTGGTGTGCCAATAACAACCTCGTCCTCAACTCCCAGAAGCCGAGGAAATCATTGTTGACTTCAGAAAGAACAGAGGGGGCAGACACACCCCCCATCCATATGAATGGGACTGAGGTGGAAGCGGGTCTCCAACTACAAATTCCTTGGGGGACACATCTCGGAGGATCTGTCCTGGTCCCTCAACACCTCCAAGCTGATCAAAAAGGCGCAGCAGCGCCTTTACTTCCTGAGGAGGCTCAAAAAAGCCCACCTGTCCCCCCAGATCCTGACCAACCTTTACCACTGTACCATCGAAAGCATCCTGACCACCTGCTTTACGGTATGGTACAGCAGTTGCACCGTAGCAGACAGGAAGGCACTACAACGGGTGGTGAAAACCACCCAGTACATCATCAGTGCCCCGCTCCCTGCCATGGATGCCCTCCACCGAAAAAACTGTGTCTGAGACGGGCCGGGAAGATCATCAAAGACCCCTCCCACCCTAACCATGGACTGTTTGCCCTCCTACCATCAGGGAGGCGGTACAGGAGCCTCAGGTCCCGCACTAGTAGGATGAGGAACAGCTTCTATAACAACACCATCACACTGCTGAACTTGGAGTCCCGCCGATAGATTTCTCCAGTCTCTCCGTCCACATTGTCTGCATTCTGTATCTATTTATATATTGCTATTACTACGAACTGACGCTAAACTGCATTTCGTTGTACCCATACTTGTATCTGTGTATTGACATTAAAGTTGAATTGAATTGAATTGAGTTGCTGCCTTACAACACTTGTAGCACCGGAGTGGCGTTTGTACGGAGTTTGTATGTTCTCCCCGTGACCGCATGGGTTTCCGCCGAGATCTTTGGTTTCCTCCCACACTCCGAAGATGTACAGGTTTGCAGATTAATGGCTTGGTATAAGTGTAAATTGTTCCTAGTGTGTGTAGGGTAGTGTTAATGTCTCGACCTGAAATGTCACCCGATCCTTCTTCCAGAGATGCTGCCTGTCCCGCTGAGTTACTCCGGCATTTTGTGCCTATCTTTTAGATAGGGAATGGATATGCAGGGAATGGGGTGATATGGATCATGTGTTGGCAGATGAGGTTAATTTATTTGGCATTATGGTCAGCACAGACATTATAGGCCAAATGTCCCGTTTTTATGCTATGCTATTCCATGTTCTATGCAAAGAAACAGAGAGTGGGTGGATGCTACTTGTCTGCATGCCAGAACTTGCTAACATCAAGTGCAGGGACAACAGCCTTACACAACACAGAAGGTAGACCGACCAGGGTGTACAAACAATGTTCATCTTGTGAAGCAAAAATTCCCTTCTCCCGTTTGAAGACACCTGGTTATGTCACTCTGGAATAGTTATACACCAGTGTTTAACAAAGTGTGGAAAACCACTTCACACCTCAAATGAATTGGGTGTCAAAGTGAAGATCTGATGGAGCATGTGTCCCTCAAGATTGCTGATGAAAAATGTCAGTCCTCATCCTAGACTTTAACCGTGAAGGGAATTTGGAAGGTTGAGAGTGACCAGAGAAGTGAGGAGCCAGTGCCAAGCTATGTCCTTTCAAAGCACACCTTTCCGATGCCGGGAGAGTCCCTGTAGCAGTTGGCTACAGCTGGAGAGGCTCTGGTAGGTCTCAGTTGCACTGTACCCCATGAGGTTTTGCAACATTAGGTCAAACGTGGACAAGGAAATCTCTGGCTCGATCTCACTCAGCTGATGACTAAGTATCCCTTCACTTTGCGCACCATTGGCAAACACATTTTGTCTAGACAGGACGAGACATTCAAGCTGATAGACAATGATCTAACAGTGACTACATCTCCAAAGGGGTCTGGCAGCTTGTCTTCATGTTCAGTAATGAAAAACTTGCAAAAGCCAACCTAATATTCCAGTTCCTACATGAATCACTACATGCAATATCCTGAACATGCACTTGACAGCAAGCCAAGCTACAATCAAATATTTCAAAAGGAAAACCTATTAACAACAGAACCAGATGCTGGACATTTAATCTATGATGAACATCCAAAGTAAGTTTGCAGAAACCAGAATGTTATCAGTAACCCGGGATAAATTTGGATACCGTTGATTGCTTTATTAGTTGAGATATGTATTTAGGTTTAAATAGCAGGCTGCTAATAATCAACGCTGAGACATAACATTGCGGTTTCAGGTTAATAAACACGTTCCATGGTCCAGCTAATCTAAAAGACATCAACAAGTTAATGTTTTATCAGATAAAAATGGTGAATGCTCACTTGAGTGGCTTGGTTTTTATCCTTGGACTGATATTGTTCTTATCTTTGGTGAAGGTCAAAGCCTTTTGAATATTATTTTTTAATTTCCCTTGTCTGTTTTCTTGGCCTCAAACGTTAAAGAAACTCTGCAGCAATAACAGCAGTAAAAGTAACAGCGTGGGGATGACTCCATGTCACTCTTGAGGCTGAAGGGAGTCTTTCCAACTAGTTTTAGCTCTTTCTTAGGTAGACACAAAATGCTGGAGTAACAGGCAGCATCTCTGAACAGAAGGAATCGGTGACGTTTCGGGTCGAGACTCTGCTTCAGACTGATCATATGGGCTGCCTGTACCATGTAATAGTTGAATGCCCATGACTTTCCAATTTGCAGATTCCTCTTCTGAGTCCATGCACGTGAGGATATGGAGTCTGGTCAAGTTTAATTTAATTGATTACATGAATTGATCGTGAGAGGAATAGGTCGGGTAAATGCACACAGGCTCTTGCCCAGAGTAGCGCAATCGAGAACCAGAGGACATAGATTTAAGGTGAGGGGGGGAAAGATTGAATAGGAATCTGAGCGGCAACTTCTTCACACAAAGGGTGGTAGGTGTATGAAACGAGCTGCTGGAGGAGGTACTTGAGACATTTAAGAAATATTTAGGCAGGTGCATGAACAAGATAGGTTTAGAGCAGGTTTGGTTTGGGCCAAATGCAGGCAGGTGGGACTAGTGTAGATGGGACATGTTGGTTGGTGTGGTCAAATTGGGCTGAAGGTTCTGTTATCACGCTGTTTGATTCTATGAATTGGCTCAGGTGTTGGGGGTGGGGCGCGTGAACTAGCTTACTCTATATACTCAAAACTCAATAACACTATCTTGTTTCATATAAATGCATACCATTGCCAGCTCCTTAAATTGTATTAATTCCTCAGCTACTTTATCCTGCTCTCCTGCTCATTCTCTGCATTGCGTATTATCTCAATCTAATCTCCTGATTGGCCCCCCTGTAACCTGTAATATTTCACTTTATCTAATTCCGCTCGTTCGTTCCCATATCATTTAATGTTCCATTTACACTAATCCTAATCTCTTGTTTCCTATTCATTGTCTGTAATAGCATGGATCGTCCAACCAAACATGAATGTAAAGCTGATACAAGGAACAGCAGATGCTGGTTTACAAAAAAGAAGAGACACAAAATGCTAGAGCAACTCAGCGGGTCAGGCAGCATCTCTGGAGAACATGGAAAAGAAGAATCCCGACCCAAAATGCCACCTATCCATGTTCTCCAGAGCTGCTGCCTGATCCTCTGATTAAACATTTGGCATTGGTAGGATGATTACTCCTTGGGAATTAGCTCAACCTCTGGGATCTGGGTAAGTGGTTATAAGGAATACACAAAAGTGCGTGCACTTGGCAATGAAATGAAACTGTAGACTCCACCAGGAGTTTTCAAGAGAGAGTTAGATTTAGCTCTTGGGGCTAAGGGAATCAGGGGATATGGGAAAAAAGCCAGAACGAGGTACTAATTTGGGGTGATCAGCCATGATCATATTGAATGGCGGTGTGGCTCGAAGGGCCGAATGGCCTACTCCTGCACCTAGTTTCTATGTTTCAATGTTTTACTCCAGTACTTTGTATCTCTTTATGCATGAATATATCCCACACATTGATGATTTGCGCAGTAAATAAATCATCCTCTGTCCTCTTTAATTCTCTCCATACTTTGTCATTTTGTTTTCAACTTTTAGAATTGACGGACACCCCATGGAGTTATACAGCCTTTCAACTGGGAAGTGGGTGCAAAAAGGAGCATCTGGAAGAGACATGTGCCTTCAGAGGGAGCAGGTTTATAAAATTATGAGAAGCATAGATAGGGTAGACAATCAAACTGTTTTTCCAGGATGGTGAAATCAAATACTGGAGCACATAATTGTATGGTGAAAGGACCAATGTTTAAAGGAGATGTGTGGAGAAAATTGTTTACGCAGAGTGGTATTGTAGATAGTGATGATCACTGAGGAATGGTTGATGGAATTTAATACAGAGAAATGTGCAATGTTGCATTGTGGGACCTACACAGTGAATGGTGGGGCTCTGGGGAGTGTTGGAGAGCAGAGAGGAATCTAGGACCAACAATTACCCATAAACTAGTTCTATTCTACACACTAGGGACAATTTACAAAAGCCAATTAACTTACAAGCTTGCACATGGGTGAAGTATTTGGAATGTGGGATGAAGCCAGAGCACCCAGAGACAACCCACGTGGTCACAGAGAGAAGGTACAAACTCTGTAACAGACAGCACCCGTAGTCAGGATCAAACCCGGGACTGCGGCAATGTAGGGCGGTAACTCTACCACTGTGCTGCTCTAACAAGAGATTAGTTTAACGGCATCATGTTCTGCACGGACATTATGGGTTATAGGTCCTGTTCACGTGCTGTTCTGAATGATGTTCAATATCTTATGAGATATGAAAGCTCTGCACAGATTGCACTGTATGTTTGGATTGAACAAGGAGGCCATGTAGCTGGTGCCATGTGGCAGCAGCTCTAACCATTCCATCACTGTGCCACATCCCAGTGCTACAGACACGATTTTATCTATAGCCTCCAACATGTTCAATACTCCATAAACCACTTATTACTGGATCATGGTGATAATACTTCACATATGTTTACATAAAAGGGCGGCATGTTTGCAATTTCCATTTAGATTCAGCTGCACAGTGGGTGAATGAGTAAATTGGTGCTCGTGTTAACATTGCAAACTGCTGGTTTGCAAGGCAGCCGAAAAAAACTCCCATGACATTGGGGCAGAAGCTGTGCGGTCAATCCTGTTATGATTTTATGGGGTTTCTCACTGTTCCAATGCACTTGATTCACAAGATGCAAACATAATATCAGACTTATTCTTTTAAAGTGCTTGTTTTGAAATAAAGGAAGAAGAAACAATGACAGCAGCTGCTGGGAACACTCAGCAAGTCAGGCAGTATCTGTGGAGAGAGGAATGCATTTAATATTTCAGTGTGTGGACCTTTATTGGAACTGAGAATAGAAAAGGCAGAAGGAACTTGTATTTATCTGACAAATAATGATATAAATGTGAAATCTCTGTTGCAATGTTGGAACCACAGCAATACTCCAATGCAGCCATGACATAAATGACCTGATACATCTGCTGGAAGTATTAATTGAGTAATACATACAAGATATTGTGTCTGTCTTCAGTTTAAACTCGCTTTTGTGCCAATCTTTGGTTTAAACCAGCATCTGCAGTTCATCCCTACAAATACAGGTGCTCCCTGGGTTACAGATAATCTGATTTATGGAAACTCGAATTCCCCCATACATTTTCATAGCATTTTGCAGGCAGTCATAATAACTCAATGTATTGCGGCATGTATTAATAACTGATGCAGTATGTGGGAGCATACAGTCAGCAGAAAGACTAAACACAATCACAAACAAGCCATCCACAGTGCCCAGATACAGGATAAAGGGAATAAGGTTTTGTGCGAGATAAAGACCTGTAAAGTCCAATGAAAGATAGTCCAAGGGTCTCCAAAGGTAGATTGTTGGTCAGGACTGTTCTCTAGTTGGTGATAAGATGGTTCAGTTGCCTGATGACGGCTGGGAAGAAACAGTCCCTGAATCTGGAGATATGCATTTTCACATTTCTGTACCTCTTGCCTGATGGGAGAGGAGAAAAGAGGGAGTGTCTGGGGTGAGACTGGTCCTTGATCATGCTGGTGGCCTTGCCGAGGCAGCGTGAATTGTAGATGGAGTCCATGAAAGGGAGGTTAGTTTTGCATGATTTATATTAGTCTGGGCTGCGTCCACAATTCTCTGCAATTTCTTGCAACTCCTGACTGATCAGTTACTGAAATACTAGAAAAAGAAAATAAACTACTGTACCAGGGATGAAGGTATCTTAAATTCCTGCCTGGCATAGCTGTATTGCAAATTTAGTGTCAGTTACTATCTTATGGTACACTGTACCTGCCTGTCAGCTTCTTTTCACCACTTCAAGACACAGTATGCCTTTATCATAATGGTAGTTCTTGTCTCAATGCTTTTCAAGAATTTGCTTGGCTCAGCGTCATCAAATGGCAAAGAAGGTGTATGGTATGCCTGCCCTCATAGGTCGGGGCGTTGAGTATAAGAGTCAGAAAGTCATGTTGCAACTCCGTAGGACTTTGGTTAGGCAGCATTTGGAGTACTGTTTGCAGTTCTGGACGTCCCATTAGAGGAAGGATGTGAAGATTTTGTAACGGGTGCAGAAGTAGTTTATCAGAATACAACCTGGATTAGGGGGTATTAGTTAAAAGGATTACCAGAATGCTGACCGGATTAATGCTATACAGGTAATTAGCCATATTAGTCCATATGCCACTGAACCTTTCCTATCCATGTACCTGTCCAAATGTATTTAAATGTCGCTATTCCTCAGCTACTTGTTGCTATTCCTCAGGTACCCTCCTCAACTACTTCCTCTGGCTGCTCGTTCCATATGGCCACCAGTTTCCCTCAGGATCCCATTAAAGCTTTCCCCTCTATGCCCTCTAGTTCTTGCTACCTCTACCCTGGAAGAACTACTCTGTGCATTCATTCTATTTATACCCCTCATGATTTTATACACCTCCATAAGATCTCCCTTCAGCCTTCTGTGCTCCAAGGAATAAAGCCCTAGACTGCCCAACTTCTCCCGATAGCTCAGGCCATCAAGCACAGGCAACATCTTTGTGAATCTTCTCTGCATCTTATTCTCCTAACTTTGCCCTGCAAGGCAGTGAAGGAAGCAGAGAGTTAAATGTCTACCGTTGATATTACAGTGATGACAGTGGAGAAATAAAAGCTGCTTTCCAGGTAATGGTATAAGATTTGTTAGCAGCACGGTCTTTGTACTATCTAGATATCATTAATCATGAGTAGCTGGGTTGAGTCTCCTCCATATTCTCTGCATAATGATGTATGTAAGGTTGCCTGCAAGGGACACATTGTCTTCAGTTTGGTGACACCGATTTGATTTATTCCCTTGTTTATAGCGGTGGAATTGTCAGTCAATGACAGACGGTCTTGTTTTCTTAATAAACAATGTGGAATCAATAAGTCCCCCTTTGCTCCCCCAGCCTTTCCTGGTCACTGTTAAATCCATCACTGTTGATAGTTGGCAAATTCTCAGGTAGTTTGGCTTATCGAGCCAAGGCTTAAGGGTTTGGTAATGATGCAGGATGTCAGTGCCGATGGAATCGGAGCATTTCTGTGCAGGTGTGCCGATGAAGGTCACCCCTCTTCCCCACCAACCTTCAGGAGATCAAGACTTTGTCTGGCTAGGGGTTGTATGGCGGGGTGATCTGCCTAATGTATTATCCCTCCCACTATCACTTGTCCTCATCCAACTGCAGGGAAGTGCGCACACTACCAATACAGGAAGTAAAATATTATTGGAGGCTTTAGACTTTAGACTATAGAGATACAACGCAGAAACAGGCCCTTCGGCCCAACATATCAGCGCCGACCAGCCATCACCCCATAAACTAGTCTTGTCCCACACACCACGGACAATTTATAAAGCCGATTAACCTGCAATCCTGCAAGTATTTGCTATCTATCTATCTATCTATCTATCTATCTATCTATCTATCTATCTATCTATCTATCTATCTATCTATCTATCTATCTATCTATCCATCCATCCATCCATCCATCCATCCATCCATCCATCCATCCATCCATCCATCCATCCATCCATCCATCCATCCATCCATCCATCCATCCATCCATCCATCCATCCATCCATCCATCCATCTATCTATCTTCTATCTATTCTTCTATCTACACATAACTAAAAGTCTGATCTTGTGCTCTTCTGGTTTGCACATTTTTTCTATTTGCACAAAAACAGTACGCAATAGCGCCCTGCCCGGCGATGTCGCCAAACGGAAAGTGGAGAGTCTGAAAAGAAGAGGGAGGAGGTGAGGAGGGAGAGTGGGGGAGGAAGGGAATAGAGAGAGAGGGGGGGGGAGTAGAGGAGGGTTGAATGGATGAGTGGTGGAATATTGCGTCGGGGGACTAAGCCTCCTGTGTGACAGGGACCCAACGGGTCCCACTTAGTCTAGTGAGAACTAAGATTATAGAGGAGGCTAGCCTGTGTAAAGAGGCAAGCGAGAGGAATGAGATGCAACCAATTGTATGAACGGTGAGTTTGGCCCGCTCATCCTATCCCAACCCATTGACAACACTGCTCAGTCTATCCCGTGATCTGACCATCCCACCATCGAAGGGATCTATAAGAGTTG
Source organism: Okamejei kenojei (assembly GCA_035221665.1). Classification (NCBI taxonomy): domain Eukaryota; kingdom Metazoa; phylum Chordata; class Chondrichthyes; order Rajiformes; family Rajidae; genus Okamejei; species Okamejei kenojei. Next base: position 52,307,249 of record CM069131.1, on the reverse strand, counting down.
CTGCTTCAAAAACATAGCCAGCATCATGAGAGAACCGTTTCCCATGTTTCCCTCTTTCTTAACCAAGTACCTATCCAAGTGTCTTCTAACTACCATTATAGTACCTGCTCCAACTATGTCCTCTGGCAGCTCGTTCCATATATCAACCAGTCCCTGAGTGAAAAAGTTGTCCTCAGAATCCTATTAATCCTTTCCCCTCTCACCTTAAAATCCTTTCCCCTCTTCACCAACTCACAGTTACTTGAGATGTGACCCTCGGATCTCTTTGAGGGTCACATCTCAACTTCAGTTCTCCTGCAAGAGACTTCTTGTTGGATAAATAGCTACTACGTATCTATTGTATTGCATTGTATTGTATTGTATTGTATTGTATATCTTTATTATCATTTTTCTGAGTACTTACATACCCAGAGGAAAACGAAAAAACGTTTCTCAACCAGTGTGCGGTAAAAAATAAATAGAAATAAAGAATAAAAGTACATATATCACGAGTTTCGATCGGCAGTGGCACGACAATGGCTCTGCTTCAGTGTGTCCAGGTTGGTGTTTGGTGCGTGATACTTTGGCAGGGGGCAAAGTCCTTTTATCTGTCTTATAGCCTGCGGGAAGAAGCTGAGGAGCATCCTGCTGGTTTTGCAGCTGATGCTCCTGTACCTCTTCCCAGATGGCAGGATGAAGAATATGTGATGCGATGGGTGGTAGGGGTCTTTGATGATGGAGATGGCTCTGCTAATACATCTCTTCCTGTATATGTTCAGCAATAAAGGGAGTGGAGCACCAATAATCCTGCTGGCGGTCTTCACAATCCTGTCCAGTTGGTGCCGTTCGTACACCTTGCAGCTCCCGAACCAGGAGGTGATGCCGTAGGTTAATGTGCTCTCGATTGTCCCCCTGTAAAATGTTCGTAGGTGTGCAGTGGGGAGACCTGCTTTCCGTAGTCTTCGGAGAGGGTGTAGTCGCTGCTGGGTTCTCTGGACCAGTGCTGTGGTGTTGGTCGTGGACGTCAGGTCATCTGACAGTTGCAGTCCTAGGAACTTCACACTGCTGACCCTTTCCACATCAGCTCCATCGATGTGCAGAGGTGTATGGCATTGTTTTCCCGCCCTCCTGAAGTCAACCACCATCTCCTTCGTTTTTCCCACGTTGAGAATGAGGTTGTGGGATTTGCACCATCCTGTGAGCAGCTCCACCTCCATCCTGTACGCCAACTCATCATTGTCACTGATGAGACCCACCACTGTTGTGTCATCAGCGAACTTGTTGATGAAGTTGTTGTTGAGTCTAGCAGTACAGTCGTGTGTAAGCAGACTAAACAGCAGGGGGCTTAGGACACAGCCTTGGGGCGTGCCAGTGCTCACAGGCTATGGTTTTTGATGTCCTACTGCCCACCCTGACTGTCTGCTGCGTTGTGATAGAAAGTTCAGGACCCAGTTACATGTGCCAGCATCAACCCCCAATAACTCCAACTTCTCCACCAGCTGCTGCGGAATGATTGTGTTAAAAGCAGAGCTGAAGTCTATGAAGAGGATCCTGGCATAAGTATTTTTCCGATCAAGGTGTGGCAGTACGAGGTTCAGTGTTGTTGAGACTGCATCCTCTGTGGATCAGTTGGCTCTGTGGGCGAACTGCAGTGGGTCTAGGTTGGCAGGTAGGCTATTTTTGATATGCTGCATAACCAGTCGCTCAAAACACTTCATTACTATCGGTGTTAGAGCCACTGGTCGAAAGTCATTATGGCAGGCTGGGTTTGGTTTCTTCGGGACAGGAACAATGGTGGCACTCTTAAGACAGTTGGGCACTACTGCCTGGCTGAGCGAGGTGTTAAAAATATCTGTGAAGACATCTTTCAGTTGCGCGGCGCAGTCTCTTAGCACACACCCAGGAATGTTGTCTGGCCCTGTGGCTTTGCGTGGGTTGATGCTGGCAAAGGCCTTTTTTACTCCGGCTACGGACAGTCTGAGCGACTGGTCACTGGGAGATGGCAGTAGTGCACGTGTCCGGGGTGCTGTTTTTAACCTCAAACCATGCGTAGAACTCGTTCAGTTCATCTGGTAGAGAGGGGTCGTTTTGGCATATCCGCAGTGGGGGGGGGGGGGGGGGGGGGGGGGGGGGGGGGGGGCTGTAGTCAGTGATGGTATGAAATCCCTGCCACAAGTGACGTGTCTCTATAAGTCTCTAAATTAAGGAGAAGCGACTTGAATCAGGTACCCAGGACTGTTCGAGAACAGCTTCAGTGAGACCTTCAGACTTCACTTTAGATAATCGGAGATACATTGCGGAACAGGCCCTTTGGCCCACCGAGTCCGCACTGACCAGCGATCACCCCGCACACTAGCACTATCCTGCATGCAAGGGACAATTTACAATTTTACCAAAGCCAATTAACATACAAACTTGCATGTCTTTGGAGTGTGGGAGGAAACCGGAGCACCCAGAGAAAACCCACGTGGTCATAGGGAGAACGTATGAACTCAGTACAGATCAAACCCGGGTCTCTGGTGCTGTAAGACTGCAACTCTACTGCTACACCACTGTGCCGCCCAAATAAAACTCTTTTGAGTCTCACAAAATAAAGCTTCATGGTCCATAGCATGGGTGGCCTCCAGATGGTGCCACAAACCTGTCAATGAATATTGGTAATATTCAGGCGTAAGTTGCTCTGTTAGCTCCTCCGTGCCTTGATCAGTCAAATGCATGGAAGACCCACAATAAAAATCATATACCTTATGCAATGTACATGACCCCTGGTTTTGGAACAGAAAACATAGAATGGTAATATTAATGGGCAGACGGTGGCACAGCTGGTAGAACTGCTGCCTCACAGCACCAAAGACCCCGGGTTCAATCCTGACCTTGGGTACTCTCTGTGTGGAATTTGCATGTGACTGAGTGAGTTTCCTCGCTGTGACTAAGTGAGCTTCCTCAGGATGCGGGTTTGTAGGTTAATTAGCTTCTGTAAAATTGCAGAAAGACACAAAATGCTGGAGTAACTCAACGGGCCAGTCAGCCAGTCAGCTGGAGAGAAGGAATGGGTGACGTTTCGGGTCGAGACCCTTCTTCTGTAAAATTACCTCTAGTGTGTAACGAGTGGATGTGTGAGATAACATTGAAGTAGTATGAATGGTCTTTTTGGACTCGGGCCTAGGGGGCCTGCTTCCATGCTGTATCTCCAAACCTTAAACTACAGCACAAGAACAGGGCTTTTGGCCCATAATGTCTGTGTCAAACATAATGCAAAGACTGATTATTATCTGCCTGCACATAATTTGTATGCCTCCATTCCCTGCATATCCATGCGCCTCTCCAAAAATCTCTTAAAGGCCACTATCATATCTGCCTCCATTACCACCCCTGGCAGCACATCGACCAACATTTCATGAGGAAACTTGTAAAGTGAAAGGCATCTCCCATGAAAGTGATTTACAGCCAATTACATTTTTTTGATGTCTCACCTAGGTTGCATTGGAAGGAATAAAGGGAGCAATTTGTGCACCGCAAGCTCCCGCAAACTACCGCGATAAGTGAACTGTTTAAATGTTAATGGTGGCATAAATATTCACTACCCTCTTTAAATATTGCTCTGGTTACTTTTGTTTAATAATTCCTTGAAATGGTTCTGTGGGGTCTTTTATTTTCTCAAGAAAGCACCCAGAGCCATGGTCAGTGCAGTAACATGAGAACTGGCCTGGATTTAATGCCTCAAATCCCTGGTGTGGCTCTCGAATGTCCAACTGACTGAATGGAAAGAGACAAAATTTGTCTCTTTCCATTCACGTTTTGGTGTTTGGTGTTGGTGTTTCGGGTCGAGACCCTTCTTCAGACTGAGAGTCGGGAGCGCAACCAAAATCATCACCTATTCTTTCTCTCCAGAGATGCTGCCTGACCCGCTGAGTTACTGCAGCATTCTGTGTCTATCTGCGGTGTGAACCGTTTACTTACTTTAACTGTAAAATAGTCCTAAACGTGCTTCTGCCAGTACTACCATACTCTCTACAGGGGCAACACGGTGGCACAGCAGTAAAGTTGCTGCCTTACAGCGCCAGAACCCTGGGTTCGATCCTGACTGCGGGCGCTGTCTGAACAGAATTTATACGCTCCCCCTATGATCGCATGGGTTATCTCTGGGTTCTCCGATTTCCTCTCACAAAGACGTACATGTTTGTAGGTTAATTGGCTTAGGTAAACCTTGTCCCTAGTGTGTAGGATAGTGATAGTGCATGGGCGATGTGTTTGCGCATTCTTGGTAGGCCGAAGGGCCTGTTTCTGTGTCGCATCTCTAAAGTCTAAAATCTAAAGTCTAAAGTTCAGAGGTCGAAGATTTGGTGTGAGATATACTTTAGACTTCAGTATCTACTGAGTTACTCCAGCATTTTGTGTCTATGTTTGGTATTACCATTGAATCCTCCAATTTCAAATTAATCCCACTCCACCCCACTCATTGTGCACCCATTTTTAACACCATCTCCCAACCCCCCTCCCCAAATCACTTTGCTTCTTCCCACTCCTCTGTTCACTCATCTCCCATCTCCGAGTCCCCATCTCTATTTTATCTCCCCTCTTTCCCCATCCTTTCCACCCGTATCCCTCCCTCCAGCTTTACAATTCACTCCTCCTCTTCTCTCCTTATCTGACACCTATGGGTCTACTTTTCACCTCCCACCTTTGCCATTTCCTCCATCCATCTACCAAACACAAACCTCTCTCACACCCATTCACCTATCACTTGCCAGGCTTTGTCTCGCTCCAACTATCTTTTCCAGCTTTTTGCCTCCCATTACAATGTCTGAAGAAAGGTTTCGACCTGAAACGTTATCTGTCCATTCCCTCCACAGATGCTGCCCGACCTTCTGAGTTACTCCAGTACTTTGTGATGTGCTCAAGATTCCAGCATCTGCAGCTTCTTGTGTCCCCAGTTATATTCTTTAGTCAGAGGGTGATGAATCTATGGAATTCTTTGGCACATGAAGCTGTGGAGGCCAAGTCAATGGATATTGTTAAGGCAGAGATAGATGTATTCTTGAACAGTATGGGTGTCAGGGGTTATAGGAAGAAGGCAGGATGGTTAAGAGGGTGATATAGATCAGCCATGATTGAATGTCGGAGTAGACTTGATGGGCCGAATGGCCCAAATTCTGCTCCTATAACATGATATGAATACATTTTTCCTTTCATTTTTTTGTTGAATGATTTTACTGTTTTGCTTTTAATCTTCTCTCTGTTATTCTTTGACCTGAACTCCTGGGGGGTTGTTCTTAGAGACATTTGTTCCAAACACTAGGAGCTACAGAAGATCAGGCTAAGAATACTTCATTTCTCATTTCCTTTCCCAGTGGGAAAGTACCTGAGTCTGATTGCCATCTGGTTCTGACAACAGATCAAAGTCAAGAAGGCATCTTGATATTTTAAACTTTTTTCCAGCTCAAGTAAAACTTGAGTTTTAGTACAAGGAAAGCAGAGGATGGAAAGAACAAAAAACTCAAGAAAATAAGAAGAAACATGGAACTGTAGATGCTGGTTCGCTAAAGAAGAGACAATGTTGGAGTAACTCAATGGGTCAGACAGCATCTTTGGAGAAGATAGACTCAAAAAGCTGGAATAACTCAACGGGTCAGGCAGCATCTCTGGAGAAAAGGAATAAGTGACATTTCGGGTCGAGGCCTATCTTCAGACTGGAGAGTCAGGGGAAAGGGAAATGAGAGATATAGACAGTGATGTGGAGAGATATATGACAAATGAATGAAAGATATGCAAAAAAAACAAGGATGATAAAAGAATCAGGTAATTGTTAGCTGTGTGTTAGGTGAGGACGGGTTACAGACAATGAGACTCAACAAGACGACTTTGAAGCTGGTACGACGGGCGGTGGCGGGATGGAGAGAGATGCCGTGGATACTTGATGTTATAGAAATTAATATTCATGCCACCGGGTTGTAACCTGGATAGGTAACGATTAGGGTCGGGACCCTTCTTCAGACTCCTGACAAAGTGTCTCAACCTGAAATGTTGCCTATGCATGTTCTCGTAAAATGCTGCTTGACCCGTTGGGTACTCAATGTCTACTCAATGGTAGACTATTATTTGAATGGTGACCGATTAGGAAAAGGGGAGATGCAACGAGACCTGGGTGTCATGGTACACCAGTCATTGAAAGTATGCATGCAGGTGCAGCAGGCTGTGAAGAAAGCAAATGGTATGTTGGCATTCATAGCAAAAGGATTTGAGAACAAGAGCAGGGAGGTTCTACTGCAGTTGTACAGGGTCTTGGTGAGGCCACACCTGGAGTATTGCGTACAGTTTTGGTCTCCTAATCTGAGGAAAGACATTCTTGCCATAGAGGAGTACAGAGAAGGTTCACCAGACTGATTCCTGGGATGTGGCACGACTTCCATATGAAGAAAGACTGGATAGACTTGGCTTGTACTCGCTAGAATTTAGAAGATTGAGGGGTGATCTCGTAGAGACTTACAAAATTCTTAAGGGTTGGACAGGCTAGATGCAGGAAGATTGTCCCGATGTTGGGGAAGTCCAGGACAAGGGTTACAGTTTAAGGATAAGGAGGAAGTCTTTTTAGGACCGAGATGAGAAAATCGTTTTTTCACACAGAGAGTGGTGAATCTGTGGAATTCTCTGCCACAGAAGGTAGTTGAGGCCAGTTCGTTGGCCATATTTAAGAGGGAGTTGGATGTGGCCCTTGTGGCTGAAGGGATCAGGGGGTATGGAGAGAAGGCAGGTACAGGATACTGAGTTGGATGATCAGCCATGATCATATTGAATGGCGGTGCAGGCTCGAAGGGCCGAATGGCCTGCTCCTGCACCTAATTTCTATGTTTCTATGTTTCTCAAGAATATAAGAGCAGGAGTAGGCCAACGAGCCCTTTAACCCCTGCCATTTAACAAGACCATGGCTGATCTGTCTCAGGCCCAAATTCCTCTTCAGTGCCAGTTCCTCACAGTCCTCAATTCCCTGCTCTTACAAACATTTATCTGACTTTACTGATCTAGCCTCCACAACCCTCCCAGAAATTAACCATGCTCTGTGAGAAGTAATTCCTACACACCACCGCAGTTGTCCAACTGTTCATTTTCTGGATTCATAATCCAGATGTCTGGATTCACAGACTGAACATGGGTTCTAATCCCACTATGACCACTGTGGAATTTAAATTGGGTTAATGACCTGGAATTTTAAAAGAAAGTCTCGTCAGGAGTAATGATCATAAGCCAACTGGGTTGTTCCAAGAACCCATCTGGTTCACTGATGTCCTTCATTTAGGGAAACCTGCCACTTTTATTTAGTTTGGCCTACATGTGGCCTACGTTTGGCCTACGTGTGACCTCATGATTTGACTCCTAAATGGCCTCATCATCCCCTCAGTTATAGGACAAAGTGCTGGCCTAGCCAGTCACGACCAGACCTCACAATAAAACAGTGTGTGTCAGTTTTGGCTCAGTGGAAACCATTTAACTTTGAGCCAAGTGGTAATTAATTCCATAGCTTTCTAATTTAATTCAGGAAAATGATTCATTGCGGTTCTTGGGGAACTGGTCCACAACGCCGTTTATTTAAATGTAGGATATTCTTGTGAACATAGTGAGGAAGTTTTCATGGCCAACATTCACCTCTTCATCCAAAAGAGTTGTGCTCTGACACCTTTCTCTGTCCAGATTGGCAACTTAATTCTCCTGCACGTATTATTACAATTCAAGTGAATTTCATTGGCTCCGACTGCATTTGGAACATCCTGCAGATAGATACGCATTTTATAAATGTCAGCTATTTCTCACATAAAAATCTTTTTTTTTCCCTATCTGAAGCTAGACGCAAAGTGCTGGAGTCATTCAACAGGTCAGGCAGCATCTCTGTAGAGAAAGGATGGGTGAACCTTTCCTCAGGCTGTCACCCGTCTGACACCCTTTTGTTTCCTCGTCTCTAGCCTTTGTCACCTACTCCACAGATCTGACAATCCAACCCCACTAACCTGTATCTAACCAATCTTCCTCAGACCCAGTCTGAAGAAGAGTCCCGACCTGAAACTTCACCTATCCATGTTCTCCAGAGATACTGTCTGACCCGCTGAGTTGCTCCAGCACTTTGTGTCTTTTTTTCCACCAATCATTTGCCAGGCTTTATTCCACCCCACCTTTCTTTTCCAGCTTTCTCCCTCCTATGCCAATCACTGTGTAAAAGGGGCCTGAACTGGTCTTCTTCTTATTGAGTCCACACACAAGATTAGAAGTTGTTCAGCCAGAGCTGAACACACTTCTCGGCATCTGCGTACAACGGTGTCTGTCTTGCGCATCTTGTACTTCTTGTGTGAGGTGGTGGAAAGATTAGTGAAAACAGGGCCGCGACGTGAACGCTCTTTCCTTGACCCCAAGGAGGATGGTGAAGTTGCCACTTGGCCCCAAGGAGGATGGTGAAGTTTACCCTCCGAGCCATTGTGCCAGGTCTAACATGCTCAGGTCTTTGGATTCTTAGAGCAGCTTTTACTGGAGCCTACCAAAGAGAAGGCAATTCTGGATTTAGTGTTGTCTAATGAACCAGATTTAATAAGGGAACTCAAGGTTAAGGAACCGCTAGGAGGCAGT
>CM069131.1:48772230-48837227 GCA_035221665.1 Okamejei kenojei | reverse complement strand
GGATTGGTGGTGTATAAGCAATCAAGGAGTGGAGTGGCCGTTGGTCAGATAGGGGAAGCTGCACTTAGCTAGGTCTATAACAGCTGATGAGGAGGAGCCGGTTTCACGAATGGGGCAAGTTAGGTAAAATTGGTGGTTATAAACGGGTTTTGGCCTGCTTGTCTTCAGGGGGGAAGAGTATTTGAGTACAGAAGTTGGGAGACATATAATGCTGCTGTACAAGTCATTGGAATATTATTGAGAGCAGAAGAATTCACCAGAATGTTAACCTGTGCTTGCAGATTTTGAGTTATAGGAAGATTGCATCAGCTCCCCCCCCCGCTTTATCCATGGGAAGTGGGAGCTTGAGGGATGATCTTAATGAGATGACAAATCATGAGGGGCATGATATCGTGAATTCTGACACATTCTTTTCCAAGATTCTAAAACCAGAGGGAGTAATTGTGAGAAGGGAGAGCTTTAAAAGGGACCTCAAAGGTAACATTACTGAGGGTAGTCCTATCTGGAATGGCCTGCAAGGTAAACCCATAGAAAGTGGACACAGAACAACTTATAGAAATAAGTTGATGCCATATATGAACAGGAAGGGTGTTGAGATAAGATAAGATAAGATGAGAATGCATTTTTTTTGTCACGTGTGCCAATTGAATCACCAATACAGCCATACATTAAAAATAAAGAACACCAACCATGGAGTAGATAGGATTCAACAAAAACATTCCCCCCACAGCAGATCAAAATTTCCCACTGCGAGGGAAAGGCACCAAAGTCAGTCCTCTTTCCCCGGATTCCCCACTGTTCACCCGTGGTCGGGGCCTCCCCGAGCCGCGACTTTATTCCAGCCTCCCGCATTCCGCCCCTATGGGCGGCCCAATGTTCAGGCCCTCTCCCGGGGTGATGTACGTCCGACGTACAGTGCTGGAGGATCGTCCTCTGCAGCCTGGACCGCGAGTCGGCCCTCTCCTACCGGATATGGATATGGATCAAAATGCCAGGAAACTGGGACTAAGTTCAGCTGCCAACTTGGCCACTTGGACAAAGTGGTCCAGAGGGCCCTGTTTTTTCCAGGCGGTACAGCTCTACGGCTTGTATGACTCCATGATGCTTATGCTGTGTGCTTTGTGAGAGAAAGGTGCGTCATTATTGGAAGCAATGCGACAGCAATCGTGAGGGCAGGGCAGAGACAGAGTGTGGCAAAGAAGTGGGGTTTTGGTGGACCAAAGGGAAAATCAAGGGACGCGGCTTGTCTATCCTGAGGTTCCAGGGTTGTTATGGTGCAAGAAAGCTAAACATGAGCCTCTTGCCCAAACACCTGCAGTGATGTCTTGAATTTAATTTTACTTTGCTGACAATCCTAAGAAGTCAATTCATGGCACTTGCATTCTGTCCTGAGCAATGCACATAATTCCTACTTGGTGATGTGAACCCTTGGGTCATACTTTTGATCCCGAACCAATTCTTTGCATTTGCACAATCTTTCAAAAGGTCTTATGAATACAGTATACAATTAACCTATGGCTTTATTTCAATGTCAGTAATAAGTCCCTGTGCCACAGTAATGTGCTTGCTAGTAATAAAATGTTGTTAAGTATAAAAGTTGGTTATGTGGCGTATTAAACTGTGCATATTTGGCCCTGTCTTTATTAAATATGATAAAAATTGAAAGGGTAGGAACTGCTTATTGGCTAAAGGGCCCTGTCCCCTCTTAGGTAATTTTTCCGGTGACTGCCAACGACATCATAGTCCGTAGCAGGTTGCCCGAAAAAGCGGCGACTGGACCCCCTATGAATGTCTAAGGCAACCTACGACAACATACCACCTAGTCGACGTCAAGCTACGCAAGAACCGACAACCGGCGACCCATTAGACGTCCACTTAACGACCACAACCTATGAATAACCTACGACCAACAGGCGAACAACCTTACGATAACCAAAGTCACCTACATCCAACCCACGACAAGCTATGAACAAGCAACGACCCTGTCGGCAACAACTGAAGACAACTGAAGACAATATTCAGTCGCCATACCTGTTCGCGGTTGACGTAGGTTGACGTAGGTAGTCGCCAATGGAATTCACTGAAGTCAGCACCCGACACAACCAACTTCACCTGCTCAACCTGCGTCACCAGGCAAACCAACTACAATCCACCTATGCCAGGAGAAACAAGCACATCAAGCCCACAGTCGCCAAGACGTTTTGAACCTTTCAAAATCCAGCGACGACCAGAAAAAACGTTACGACTCTTTAGGCACTTGGAGGAAACAATCACTACCATACAAGGGCAACACCCTCGCAACCATGTTGGCGACAGCCTAGTCGCCTGTAGTCGCCGAGAAAAAAATCACCTACGTGGACCAGAGGCCTTAACTGAAGAAGTTGTTTAAACTATGGTCAATAGCTGTGACGTTAATCCGACCCTTGACCAATGCTTTGTGGAATGATCACATAGTAATTAAATGCCAGTCCTCCATTTTGCTAAAATTCCATGCTTAGCCCTTTTCAACTTTAGGTTGCCTAGATCTACTAACTTCAATTACTTCATAAGGCTGTCATTCTGTGCCTCGTTGGGATGATTCCCCATCTATTACATCATCTCCTGATGAGTCAACACCTTCGATATGGACTATGATTAAGGGATAACTGTAGGATCTATATCCCTTCCGTTAAGGAAACTGAATGGTGCATAGCTTGGTCTTATAATCTTCCAGCCTCCTTGCCAGAAACTATTAGGAGCTTAACCGCTGAAACTTTTATTTAACTGCCAAAGTTCTAAACTGTTTTAGGAAAATGTAACACACTATTTTAGTAGCCTTAGTAGCAGTTCTTGAATCCAGGTTCACTGCAATTTGCATTCTTTTAGTCACGTTTGTTAACAGGTTTTCATTTTCATTTTTCTTTGCAGCATTGATGTCCCTTTATGCTACACATCTCCATTTTTTCAGAATCCTGATTTCCTCCATGAATGGTTTGATTGTGGGAACCAGCGTTGACCAGGCAAATAAACCATCCTTGGAAACAGATCAAAATATAAGATAGATCTTCCCACAATGTCCCTGTAAATTTAATTGGCAAACTTATAATGTATCTCCCACACTGTGATGGATTGATTGTAAACAAGTATTGTCGTTCTGGCACGCTTTTCACCATACACTTGGTATACGTGACAATAACCTAAACTGAACTGAACTGAACTATTTGTAAATAGAGGTATTTTGGTGTCTGTATAAATTTAGCCACCAGGGCCCAAAACAGCCAGATCCTGGTTTATTTTTAACCCAGTGATTCATTTACGGTTGCATCAACCAGTGTGTTTTAGCCGCATGCAATGGGAAGTCAGTGCAAAAAGGACACAAACTCCTGCAATGTGGAGACTGACACGAAAGTAAAGCCCAAAAGTTCAAATGAACATTCTTCCTGCCTTACAAGAAAAAAATATTTTAAAACTCCTCAGTTTTCGGACACTTCTGGCACCAATTCACATGGTTGCTGGAATGGGTTGGTAGGAAACTCACTATCATTCACTTTCTAGGTTTCCCAGTAAAGGTTACCATCTGAATCTCATTGGTGACATTCGAAGACCTGACACATCTGTGGTAAACAGAAGACTCACCCAGATGAAACAGCGATCCCCTATCTCCTGCAAAATATGAGGATAACTAATTTCAAGGTGGCTCATCAACTTTAGAAATATCAAATACCCACCCATCCTGCCTGTGATTAATAGTCATTTCAACCTTTACTGTTAGATCCCATCTCAGAAGATGCACGCACTAAGTTTAAAAGGTGGGTTAAGGGCCTGTCCCACTTTCCTTTCCCGAGTTATTCAAACTCGCAGAATGTTCGTAACGAGGCCGTAGGAGTCCGCAGATTATTCGTAGCATTTCGTTATGCCAGCCGTAGGTACTCGGGCATCAGGAAGTCGGGATGTTTTTTCCAGCCTGATAAAAAATGTCCACGAGTAAAAAAATAGCCCTGAAATACCACGGCTGGCATAACGAGCGCTACGATATATCCACGGAATCCTACGGACTCGTTACACACATTCTGCGCGTTTGAATCAAGGGAAAACTCGGGAGAATTTGTGAATAACTCTGGAAAGTGGGACTGGCCCTTTAGCATCTTTAGGCAGCGCAGGATCACAGAATTGATTTATTAAAGGCAAATTGTCTCCAGAGCTAACTTTAGGTTTAGACAATAGACAATAGGTGCAGGAGTTGGCCATTTGGCCCTTCGAGCCTTTGTTAGGAAGTAATAGAAAGTGCCAAGAAGGAAATGTTATTGATGTGGTACATAAGGTTTTCTCAAAAGTCATTTGATAGTTGCACACATAATAGCTTTGTCACAATGTTCAAATTCCCCATGGAATAAAAAATAAGCAGTAGCTCCCACAGATAAGAAAATTGAGCAGCAGGAAATAGGGTCCCCTGATTCATTCTTTTTTACAGGGATGGAGGGTTTCCAATGGAGCACCTAGTGAACTGGTTCTGTTGTTTTTTATCTTGGATTTACATTCTCTTGGCATCAACGATGGCTCAGCAAAGGTCAAAATTTGCCCAACTTTGAGCACTGCAGTCTTGAACTTCATTAGGCAGAGGATCTCACGGTTCATCCCTGGTTTCCAGTTGGGGAACACTCGTATTGTCTTCTTTGCCATGTACCTCCTTACAGCACTTACTGACGATGTCTGATGCTGATGAAGTTATAGCGTAATGATTTATTAAACAAGGGCATTAAGTTATGGGGATAGACTGAAGTTGCTAGGGGCTGTTCTCCTTGGAACGAGGATTATTTACAATTATTAGATGTATTTTAAATCATGAAGAGTAATTGACAGAATAGATAGAAGGAATTTCCCATTGGCAGAAGTATCCTCTAAAGGTACATAGAATGAGAGTCCTGTCCCCAAACATCGCTTATCCATGTTCGCCAGAGATGCTTGCTGTCCCGCTGAGTTACTCCAGCACTTTGGGTCCTTTTGTGTAAACCTGTACCTGCAGTTCCTTGTTTGAACAGGAAATTGAGGAGATTGGCTAAAGAAGCAAAAGCAAACGGATTTTTTTTAGCAAGAAGAATTAGGTTCTGGATGTACTGTTAGGAATAAGTGGAGGCAGATTAAATTGGAACATTTAAAAGGGAGCTGGGTAGGTCTCAGAAAGGAAAGAATCCCAGGACTGTGGGAAGAGGACCGGAGATTTCAACTGGCTGGATTGCTTTTCCATAAAGTATGAATGAACTCAGCAGGCTGAATGGCCTGTGTAGGAAGGAACTGCAGATGCTGGTTTAAACAGAAGATAGACACAAAAAAACTGGAGTAACTCAGCTGGACAGGCAGCATCTCTGGAGAGAAGGAATGGGTGACGTTTCGTGTCGAGACCCTTCTTCAGAGGCTGAATGGCCTCCTCCCATGTCGTTCTTTGGCTTTATGACACTATAATTTCTCCTGGTTCAGAAACAGCAGCATATAGCGTAAACACAACTTCAACTCACAAAAGGACATAAAGTGTTGGAGTACCTCAGTGGGTCAGGCAGTATTTCTCGAGAATATGGATACGAGACGTTTCGGGTCGGGATCGTTCTTCAGAACCCAAGTTTAAAGTTTTTACTCCAAACTCAAACTCTGTCTTTAACACTAAAGCATTGAAACCTGCCTTTCATCTAGTCTGAAAGCAAACCTTTTAACTCTCGTTACAAAACATAGATCTTATATCATCCCATCTCATTGCAATGCATCTTTTTTGAATTTTTGATGTTTAATGTTTCTATCTTTCACTTTTTTTCTCCTCGCTAACCCCCATTCCAGGACATTTTATCATGAATCAAAACAGGGCTGCTTAAAAGTTTTTCTAACTTTTGGCTAGGTTCCCACAGATTTTCAATCCAGGTGAAAGTTATATTTGACTTTTTTTATTTAACTGCAGAAAGTTCTGTTTTAACTTAACGTGTTTTTTTTCCCCTTCCTTTTCCCATTCATTTATTCTGACCAATAAAGTTGTGTTTAGGAAATTTTCAAATACTTTAAAATCCATGATTGAATGGAAAGATAACATTAGAAAAACTAGTAAGACATTTTTCTATTAAAGTGTTTTTTTTAATGAGTTCAGAACAACCTCAAACTGTTTCAAAGCCAATGAAGTATCTTTGAAATGCAATCTCTGTTTAATGTAAGAAATGTGGGCCAGCAAATGTGCATAACAGCAACATCCCATGTTAAAACTGGTCAAATAATTTTCTGTAATGTGGTGAATTGATAAGTAAATATGATGTAAAATCAAGATAACCTGATATTTGTTCACCCTGCAACTAGCACCCTTGGTGTATTTACTGTATATACACTGAGTGTGCAAAACCAGGCTTCAGTTTGATATCTCATCCAAAGGATAGAACCTCTTGTTCCTACAGGTAACACTGACCATAGAACTGTTCAACACAAGAATAGACCCTTTGGCCCTAGCTGTCACTGTGCCTAACATGAAGCCAGAACCAACCCCCCCCTCGTATCCTGACTGCACATAATCCACATTCCTTCATTCCCATCATACCAATATGCCTTTCCAAATGTCCCTTAAATGCCATTCTCATATCTGCATCAACCATCGCCCCCAGCAGCACGTTCCGCCTGCACATTGCCTTTAAACCTTGCCCCTCTCACCTGTAAAGCTCGACCCTCTAATATTTGATTTTTCCATCCTGGAAAGTGGTTTAGATTGTATACTCCATCTATGCCTCTCATAATTTTCTATATAATGGCTTGCACACCAGACAGGTCAGGAATAAAGTTGTGGAGAAGTTTAAAGCAGGGTTAGGTTATGAAAAAAAATATCCCAAAGCTTTGAACATCCACGGAGCACTGTTCAATCCATCATCCGAAAATGGAAAGAGTATTGGCGCAACTGCAAATCCTACCAAGACATGGCCGTCCACCTATACTGACAGGCTGGGCAAGGAGAGCATTGATCAGAGAAGCAGCCAAGAGGCCCATGGTAACTCTGGAGGAGCTGCAGAGATCCACAGCTCAGGTGGGAGAATCTGTCCACAGGACAACTATTAGTCGTGCACTCCACAAATTGGGCCTTTATGGAAGAGTGGCAAGAAAAAAGCCATTGTTGAAACAAAGCCATAAGATGCGAACTTGTGGAGGAAGGTGCTCTGGTCTGATGAGACCAAAATTGAAGTTAAATGCAAAACGCTATGTGTGGCGGAAAACTAACATTGCACCTCACCCTGAACACACCATCCCCACTGTGAAACATGGTGGTGGCAGCAACATGCTGTGGGATGCTTTTCTTCAGCAGGGACAGGGAAGTTGGTCAGAGTTGATGGGAAGATGGATGGAGCCAAATACAGGGAAATCTTGGAAGAAAACCTGTTAGAGTCTGTTAGCAAAAGACTTGAGACTGGGGCGGAGGTTCACCTTCCAGCAGGACAACGACCCTAAACATACAGCCAGAACTACAATGGAATGGTTTAGATCAAAGCATATTCATGTGTTAGAATGGCCCAGTCAAGTCCAGACGAAATCCAATTGAGAATCTCTGGCAAGACTTGAAAATTGCTGTTCACAGACGCTCTCCATCCAATCTGAACTTGAGCTTGAGCTACTTTGCAAAGAAGAATGGGCAAAAATGTCAGTCTCTAGATGTGCAAGATGGTAGAGACATACCCCAAAGCTGTAATTGCAGCGGACAGGTGGTTCTACAAAGTATTGACTCAGGGGGCAGAATACTTTTGCACGCCACACTTTTCAGTTTTTTTATTTGTAAAAATATTTGAAAACCATGTATTATTTTCCTTCCACTTCACAATTGGAGTGTGAACAAGGAGGACTGGCTGAACCTTGTTGCCTTCCACCACAGTGAAGAATGCTGTGGTGGATGTTTGTGTTAAATCTTATTGTGTATTGGGTGTTCTTTTTAAGTGTATCGCTGCTGGCAAGCTATCAGGCTTGAAGACCATGATTATCTGTGTCGGTGGCTGGGCAGGTGTGATTAAGGCTAATCATGGTTTTAATAAAGACTAACTTACTTCAGTTTCTGCAAGCAATCTTCTGATACAACAGCTGGAGTTAGCTGAATAATTGGCACATTTTTTATTCTGACTATTTTAAGAATGGCTTTAAAAAAAACAAACCTATGAACTCCAGTGCACATGAATCTTGACTTTTATTCATGTTAAAGCATCTAAAGAAGCTGAAACATAGCAGAGTGACACAACTTGCAGAAACTGCTGCCTAATAGCACCAGTGAGCCAGTTTTATGTGGACCTGGTGCTATTTATTTGTAGTAAGCACATTCTCCCAATAACTGCTTGGGTTCCCTCTGAGCACACTGGTTTTCTCCCACATCCCCGCATGAGCTGCAGGCTGGGACTGTGGAGGCATTGGTGTGCTTTCTTGGCTGTAGATTTAATGTGTCTGGTCGATAACTGATTGGGGAGATTTTTTACCCCTAGGTACCTGAAACTCTTGGCCAGCCCCTCTTCTGTATCAGTGATGCTGACTGGGACATGTTCATCATCTATTTTCCTGAAGTCAATAACTAGCTCTTTTGTGTTGCTGGCATTGAGGGGGACGTTGATGCCTTGACACCAGGTGAATCTCTTTTGTACTCTTCCCATCTCATTCGCCTTGGTGTACGCTGATCTTAATCATCGATCGAGATCCAACCCATTACATGTGACGTCTGCAAACTTGTAAATTGAGCCAGAGCCGAATTTGGCTGCACAGGTGAACTAGCAAATTGACAAGTGTGAAGTGTTGAACTTTGATACGTCAAACCAGGGCAGGACCTGCACATAAATGGTAGAGCCCTGGAGAGTGTTGCCAAAGAGAGACAGCTGGGAGTACAGGTGCATGATTCCCTAAATGTGTTGATTCAGGTGGTTAATTGTGGTTAAGAAGGTACATGGCCCGGCTTGCCTTCATTGGAAAGGGCATTGAGCACAAAAGTCGGGACATCATGACTGCAGCTGTACAAGTATTGGTGAGACCATCCTTGGAGTATTGTGTGCCGTTCTGGTTACCCAGCTTTAGGATGAATGTCATTAAGTTGGAAAGGGTGGAAAATAAATTCACCCGGATGTTACCTGTGCTTACCTGACTCAGTCTAAAGAAGAGTTTCGACCCGAAACGTCACTACAGTATTTCCTTTTTATCCAGAGAGGCTGCCTGGACCCGCTGAGTTACTCCAGCATTTTTGTGTCTATCTTTGGTGTTTACCTGGGCTTGCAGGCTTGAGTTACAGGGATAAACTGGATAGGCTGTGACCTTTCTCTTTGGAATGTAGGAGGCTGAGGTGTGACCTTATTGAGGTGTACGACAAGACGAGGTAATGTATAAGGTCAGTGCTAACTGTCTTTTTCCCATGGTAGTGGATTCAAAAGCTGGAGGGCATAGGATTAAGGAGAGAAAGGGAAGAGATTTTAAGAGGAACATTAGCAGCAAATGTTCTCATTTTAAAAGAGATATTTGCAGAAGAAAGGGGTCATGGGATATGGGTCAAATGCAGGCAAATGGGTCAATATTACAACTAGGTCAGCATAGAGAAGATGAGCCAAAGGGCCTGCTTCCATTCTGTACAGCTCTATGACTCTACGATACAGTTACGAGTGTATAGGGGGGCATAGTAAGGGGCTGGGAACATACCATTGCAGGGCACCAGCATTTAAAATTATTGTGCAGTATGTTTGTTGGTTGCAAGAAGATTCGTCTCTAAATTACATTAAAAACAGCTGACATCTAAGCATGATTCCTAGAAGTTAAAATAGCATTGGCCAGGATTGCAGCAGGGTTAAGAAATGAAAATACCATGTCCCAACTTTAACACATCCTTCTAAACACTCCTCCTTCTGGGGATGGAAGACATTTAAAATCACAGCTCTGGGTTTGCACAAAAGCATTACTGTCCATTTTGTACTGACTGGCAAATTATAACAGAAATATCTTAATTTTAACAACCTAATGTCTCCTTATAGTTTTATCTTTTCAGATTATGCCCTCACTTTAATCCTCTCTTCCAAAAAAGAGTTGTTAACATCTGACATTAAACTGAAATGTCATATATATAAAGCAGATGAGCATCATTCATAGTTATTGACAGCCTCACTGTTGATATCTTTATTGTCCTGTGTGGTGTTGGCAGTCCTGTCAACTCCTGCTTTCTGTTTTCAAAGAGTACCATTTGATCTTTCTCTCTGTTCATCTTTTAAATGTCTATAAATGACAATTCCCACCATGATGCATATAAAACCATTGGCCAATATGCCAGCTGCATTGGAATAGAGTTGCTTGGCCCATTAATTTTACCATCCATTAAAGTAAGAACATAAAGTTTTGCAAATAAAGGCACTCCCCGACTTGCGTAATGGTTACGTTCTATGAACCCTTACAAAAGTCAGATTTTATGTAGTTGTAATCACCATCCCCATCCCTGCCAGTAATAACTCACTGAGAGCATAAACTGTCTCATCGTGTCCAGCTGTGTCTGGGGCTCATTTTGAGGCGCGCGGCCTTCTGGGTAATTACCGCCATTGCCGGCTTTTTTCCGACGTAGTCGCACAGTGTTGTGGAAATTACAAACAGTCTTGATTGCACTAGAGACTGAGGACAGAATTGTTTACGACAGCGCAAAGTCATGTATTAATTTAGTTAATTTAGATACAGCAGGAAACAGGCCCTTCATCCTACCAAATCCGTGCCAACCAGCGACCCCCGCATATTAACATTAGCCTGCACACAGTAGGGACATTTTTTACATTTACCAAGCCAATTTATCTACATACCTGTATAACTTTGGAGTGTGGAAGGAAACCAAAGATCTCCGGGAAATCCCATGCGGTCACGGGGAGAAAACGTACAAACTCCGTACAGACAGCCCCTTAGTTGTGATCAAACCCGGGTCTCTGGCACTGTAAGGTGCTGTAAGGCAGCAACGCTAACCGCTGCATCACCGTGTGCTAAATTACCCATTGCATAAGTCGGGGAGTGTCTACCTTTTATTGCATACCCTGATGGAAACACCTACTGTGTCATGATTAAAAATGTCCAATTTATATCTGCAACATATATGAACCTCTCTCTTTCCCTGCACTATACAGAAACCAATGTCTAATTATTGAATCATGGGCTCAATCTACCCCAAAACTACCAAAACTACCGATCTTTAATGTAAAAACGATACATCCATCTGGTCTCCCGGATAAATATTTTTAAAATAATTTTATACCTTCAAAGAGCAGCCTGTTCTTCCCAAAATTGCTCCTCAATCAATGGTGTATCATAATTGTGGATGATTTGAAAGGTGTGTGAAGATGATGCTGCAGAATTGGAAGGTCTTTACCAATTGCTTGTCTCTTCTGTTTCATCCACCCGCATGTTCCTATCTAAATATAGAAACAAGGATTCTTCCACTCCTGATTGATTATTATATCCTGTAACATCACCCCAATCCCTATGATCTTTTGCCCCTTTTGATCCTTTATTTTAAAGACCACTAAAGGTATGATGTTCCAAATATATGCCTCAGCACTGCCACTGAGAGTCTATCGCAGGAAATCACATCCACTCAAAAAAAAGGCCAACATTTAATTTCCTTCTCGGAAAGAAAACATCAGTGGATGTTCTTAATAACTCTCTGATCCTCGATTTGCCTCTCAACATTCATCAATCCCGCTCCTTTTAAACATGTTGGTTGACTCCGAGTCAACGCCCTTCTGTGAGAGTTTGATCCTCACTTCCTTTCTCCTGTGGAGGAAAAACATTCTGATTTCTGCTTTGCTGAAGGCCTGTGGTAAACAAAGGGTCTATTTAAAATAAAGCCTGCAGACCCCTCTTTTGTTTATTTAAGCAAGGAAGCAAGGTAAATATATTTTCAGAATTTGTGCACTCTGGGTTTAGTTCTGCAGCTTAATAACTAGGATTCTTACATCCACTTTATTTCATATGGAGCAGCTTTTTTTAAACAAGCAGAAATTAACAAGGTACATAGTGAGAGTGCAGCTCAATATTAGTCACACTGAAGATAATTCAGCAGGTATTGTACATGGTTTTAGAGACCCCTCAGCCTGGTTCAGTATAGCATATAACTTCAGTACCTGTTTTTACTATCCAACATAAAGTACCCAAGGTATTTAGAGCAATGAGCTGGTTATTTTTCTAGATATTAACTTCCGATGGATTGCTCCCTACTGCTGTGAACAAGCAATTTTCCCACCTTCCTCCTTTTTTTTCCCTTACATAGTAACCCACCTGGGGTTCATTTGGTCACGGCAGGGAGAGGGCATTCTGCAAGGGTTGCAATGAACTTTGCACTCTCCCTCTGTAGAAGAACTGAGAAATGTATTGGGATCAATGTTGTAAATGTTATGTGCTTGAGCCACAATGGGATTGAGAGTATCTGAAATGTTACACTGATTTCATGTTTTCAGTCAAAAATCAACTAAATGTCACAAACACTCAGGGGCAAGAGTGCCAAATCAAAGCATACACTTAAAAGGTGGTATGGTGGCTCAGCAGTCAAGTTGCTGCCTTACAGCGCCAGAGATCCGGGTTCGATCCTGACTACCGATGTTGTCCGTATGGATTTGTACATTCTCCCCATGATCGTGTGGGCTTTTCCCGGGCGCACCAGTTGCTCCCACGTTCCAACGACATGCAGGTTTGCAGGTTAATTGGCTTCGGTAAAGATTGTAAATTGTCACAAGCGTGTAGGATAGCATTAGTGTATAGGGATCGCTGGTCGGCGCGGACTCAGTCAACAGAAGGGCGTGTTTCCACTGTATCTCTAAACTAAAGTGAAATTAACTAAACTAAACTAAAGTTGCAGAGGTCTGCTCAGTGGTTCAGTTTAATTTTAAAATGCAGCGTGTAAACAGACCCTTCAGTCCACCGAGTCCACACTTACCATCGATCACCCATGACATTAGTTATCCCACTTTCACATCCACTCCCTCCATATCAGATGTAATTTAGGGAGGCGAATTAACCAACAAACATGCACAACATTGAAATTGACCGAATAATGGAAGGCCTAGTGGATGTGGAGAGGATGTTTCCAATAGTGGGAGAGTTTAGGATCAGAGGACACAGTCTCAGAATAAAAGGACATACCTTTAGAATGGAGATGAGGAGGAATTTCTTTAGCCAGAAGGTGGTGAATCTGTGGAATTCATTGCCACAGATGGTTTTGGAAGTTTGGTATTTTTAAAGGTTCCTGATTGGAAAGGGCATGAAAGGTTAGGGGCGAAGGAAGGAGAATAAGATTGAGAAGGAAAAATAGATCAGCTCTGATCGAATGGCGGACTAGAACTCAATGGGTCAAATGGCCTAATTCTGACCCTATGCCTTATGATCTTTGGGATGTGGGAGGAAACTGGAGCAGCCAAAGGAAATCCACACAATCACAAAAATGTGAAAACTCCACACAGACAGCACCCAAGGTCAGGATTGAAGAGTGTTGTGAGGCAGCACCTCTATCAGCTGTGCCATTGTGCCACAGGCAATAGCATATGATGCTGAGTTTTTACTATTGTCGAGACCTGAGGCATGCTTTCAACTAGCAAGGATCCACACCAACAACCTTCCTCACCAAATTACCCAACTGCATACACATCCCCCCTCCTGCACTCTGATGACAACATTAGTTGACATATCGCCTGGCCAGTTCCCCCCCCAATGAAATATTAGGTATCAAAGCAAACCATGATTATTTGTTTAATCTCTATCTGTAATTTTTTCAGCTAGGCTATAAAGACAAAAATGTCAGCAGCATCTGAAAATATCATTCAAAGTAATGAACTATTGAGTGTCATCTAGCTTCTCAAAGCTCGATGACTAATTATTGTTGTGGGAATACTCACACACCCGTTGAGCATCCTTTTGAAAATAATGGCTTATAGCCATGAATGGAACAGTTAGACTGAGTGGACGAGACTGTTTGATTTAGTACTGGTTAATATTTGTCCAACAAAAAATCTGAAGAAAAACCACATGAATCTTTCAAAATAGTATCCCCTGTCCAAACTGAACAATGGTATCCTTTCTAATTATTTGACACTTCATTTGTCATTGAAGATCGTATTATGTTTAACAGTGATTTTCCAAACAATTTCTTGTTTGGTTAATTTCACCTAACATTCCACAAATATTTCAACCATTAACGTATTTTTGTATTGACATGATGATGGTGTGCAGTAAAACTGAGGTCTTCTTCTTCTTCTTCTTTTGTGTGGCATGCACAGCCATAGGTTGTTGGACAACTTGTTGTATTTGATCTTCCGTTTGTGCACGTCGAGTTGATTGCATTAGTCGAAACAGGGCAGAGCATGTGAAGGTTGCAATCTTCCACCCCGTAAAACTGAGGTCTGGGACTAGCACTCAGGCAACTGTACTTACAGTGCCAAACAGAGATCAAGGGTTTAAGCTAACCTTCTTCCTGGTCTTAGATTAGAGATACAGAATGGAAACTAGCCCTTCGACCCACCAGGTCCGCGCCGACCAACGATCATCCTTACACTAGTTGCATTTCATCCCATTTTTGCATCTACACACGAGAGGAAATTTACAGAAACCAATGAACCTATAAACCGCACGTTTTTGAAATATGGGAGAAAAAACAGAGCACCCGGAGAAAATCCATGTGGTCTTTGGGAGAACATACAAACTCTGTACAGACAGCATTGGTAGTCAGGATTGAACCCGTGTCTCTGGCATTGTAAGATAGCTACTTTTCCGATTGGTCACGCATTGCCCCTTCTTGGTGCAGATGATTTTGTGGCATATTTGCTCCACCACAGTCATTTGCCATTCATCGAAGCATGGATTTTGTTCATAGATGTCGCTGTATATGATCATAAACTGCTGCATTGCAGTATCAATCAATGGTATCGATGGTTCTTTATTGTCACGTATGCATTGGACAGTGAAATGTTTGCACTGGTCGCCATAATTTGGCGCTATTTACAGAAGAAAAATACTTACGTCAGCCACATTGGCGTAAGCACCAGTCAGGCAGGACTGAGCTCCTGCCTGTGGTAAGTTAAACTTAAAGGTAAGTTTATTTTTACTTACCAGGGGTTTTAGGCAGGAGCCTCTTTTTACAGAGGTTTACTGCCAGTTCTGCAGCCCGACAATTTGCCGGTTATGGACTGTGGTGAAATTTCAGTCCAACCGCAAATGCGGAAAAAACGGCAAAATTGATCGGGTTGTGAGACAAGGAGCCGCTAACAGTGCAGTTAGCAGCTCCCTGGCTGCAGGAATACCGTAAAAACGGCAAGAAATAAAGCAGTGTCGCTGACAGGGTCAGCGGCTCCCCAGCCTGCAGGAATGCCGTAAAAACGGCAGGAAATTAAGCAGAGTCACTGACAGAGGGGTCAGCGGCTCCACAACCTGCAGGGATGCCGTGAGAATGGCAGGGAATATTAAACTGAGTCACAGTGGGGTCAGTGGCTCACAGACGTTGGTCCCCAGTCAAAAAATTACTGGGACTAATTCAGCCCTCAGGTGAGTTGGGATATAAGGATTCTCCTTATAATCAAAAGTATGTATTTTATTGTGTTTTTTCTTTGAGTAAAAAACTGAAGGAAAGTAACAAGTTATCGTTATATGATATTGTTCTGACAATGTTGTTATTGTTTAAGCACAGGTTGCTATGATTTATATTTTCACAGGTAAAGCTGTACACTAAATGTTGATTTAGTGAACTTACACAGCAATAGCGCGGGCCTATGGGACAGGCCACACCAGCAGCGTCGGACAGGGCTGCTTCATATATAAAAGTGCCGGCCTACGGGAGAGCCGTGCCAGCAGCGCCTGATTCAGGGCTGCTTCATTTGTGACATTACCGGCCTATGGGAGAGCCGTATCAGCAGCGCCTGACAGGGCTGCTTCATGTGTGAAGTGCCGGCCTACAGAAGAGTCGTGCCAGCAGCGCCTGATGCAGGGCTGTCCATGACAAAAGCGCCGGCCTTTATGAAAGGCGGCGCCAGCAACGCCTGGCAGAGGGTTGCTCAAATTCACACATATCTGCTCGCCCACGGAGTCGGGAGATGATTCTCCACCGGGGTTAGAGAGCAAGGTCCACGGAGTCGGGGGATAAATTCCTCACCGTGGCTGGATAGTGCGTTGAAACGACTATCCTTTTACAGCAACTTTGTATACAGTGCTGCAAAGGTCTCCCTCTCAGAGGCAGAGACCAAGATGGGTCAGTATCCTGCTGACACTGAGTCTCAGGGTATGGCCGTGGGGCATACCCAAAGGGATGAAGGGCACGTGTCAGAGGTACCTTTCCGGACAATAAGTTGCCATCCCAGTAAAATATTCTATTGGGGTTATGCCAATGGGTTATTATCAGTATTTGTATCCTACGGCCTGCGGTAGCGTCTGTTAGAGTTGCCTACGAAACACCCTTCTGAGAAGGGAAGAGCAAAAGATCAAGATGACTCCAGGCTCTAAAGATGTCAATAGAACAGATTCAAGCACATATGTGCCGGCAGTGAACAACGCCAACAGGGGGATGTGAGAGCCAGCCGCTGAACCGGTTATTCAGGTAGGTCTATTCTACAGGGGAAGAAGCCTGGCAGATGAATTAATTCGGCCATGAATGGGCAGAAGTCATCGTTCAGAACGCACCCCAGGTGCTCATCGGCAGTAGCGGTTCACTGGAGCTGGGGGCAGCATGATAGATCAGAAATCCCTGCACCTTCCAATCATGCTCAACTAAATGGGTCTAGCACTTCCAAAATTTGGGTAGTGCACCGTTCACAAGTTGTAATATTTACATTTGTTCATACAACACACAAGGGGTAAAATATTTGGTTGAGGCACAGCCGGAGCATTCCAAGCAAGTTGGATTATGGCCAGGGTTTGGAAATTGGGCTGAAGTTCTCATGCAAACCACCCATGCAAAAGGCAGGATTGGCATGTTATTATGAACAATGTTGAGTATCTGGCATATGAACTTCTGTATGTAAAAAAAATATTCCTGACTTCAACAGGTTGATGAGGTAAGAGATTCATGTTATACAAATCCCATTACAAAGGTTATCAAAGACAATATAACTGTACAATATCAGTAAGCTTTGCAGTATGGGATAAACTGTTGTTGGTCATTGGGATTTACCTGTAATTATTATTAGCCTTGTCTCCACCTTGTGGCAAGAGATTGGGGTTATACCAATCTGTTACTAAACTGATTAAAGTAATTGGCAATATAGCAGCTGGGTTGCAGCTGAGCTAATCAAGGAACTGATATTGTGTAAGTAGCAATTAGATCATTGCTAACAACCTTGTGCTATTGTCAGCTGAGGCTACTTCAGCCACAATGATGAAGTAACAGTATTCAGCATTGCTGAACATGACAATACTCATTGAACATGAACCTATCTACAGTAGTGTGGTCGGTTGAATTCAGTTATTATGAACTGATGTTAGAACTCTAAGATGAGTAGTTCCAAATACCTACTCAAAGGTAGTGGAGATTGTATGAGTACCAATTCTTCAGTTGTTGGTATCAACTAAATATAAACACTTAATGCACCGTTGAGTAAGGTTTTGAGTGAATATACATATTCTTCATGCACAAAGTTAAGTTGCTGCTCTACAATGGTGACATATGTTGGTCTCATGGTAATTAGGAAGAATATCCTGTAATTAATCTCCTTGCCACTGGTGTATTGTCCAGTTTAGATTGATGATAACACAGAATAAATGTTGGAATGTTTATGCATGTTCACTGTTTGCAAAAATATGTGACACAACAGTGCGGAGAAATATATTCTCGTTTCAATAGGAGGAATGGACTTTATGTCTTCCTCATTAGCTGGGTCTTAAAACAGTCAGCTAGACCTCGTTTGGATTCGTTCTATCGGACTGGCCAAGCGTCCATGTTGCCTGCTTCATCAGGCATTATGGCACAACGGTATACAGTTATGCCAAAAAGCAAGAACTTGCTGTTTTAAACTGTGGTTCAGGAGACTGGTCTTTGCACAGTAAACGATTATTGACTTACACATTTTCAATGGATTAACTTATGCCTCATGTTGTCACATTTAGCCATGAGGGTGTTCACTGCAGTATGCATGGATAGCATCCAAAAAAGCAGTACATCTCTATTGAGGGGATCAGGAATGTTGTTAAAATCTTATGATACATTTGATATGATACAAATTACTGACATTTCCAGTTCATTTTAACTGATATTGACAATAATTCAGTTATAGAGAAATTACAGCTGTAACATAAGGGAACTACATTGTCGGGTCCAACCCGGATATCAAGTTGTTAAAAAGATCTTGATACAAGTACTCACATCACAAGATTATGCAGTTGGTTATTGTAAATGTGTAAACATTATTTTGCTAAGGGGTTCCAGCTACATCCTTAGTCATGACTCTAATATCAGCACAACGACGGCAAAACTTTGCAAACGCTGTTGCTGGACAGGATGGAATTGGATGTTCATGCCATTACATTTTCATTCTGGTCTACACTAGCAGAGCTGACCAGGGCTGGCATGGTTTTAAGATCATTTGAATACCCCACTGTCTCAATTTATGTTATCAAGGCCACCAGTATCCTTAGAAGTATGGATTCAGCACTGTGTATTCGTTAATAAACAATTACACAAGAAAAGGTCGGTTCAGACTATTTCAAGGTGGCTGCAACAGGTATTAACATTGACGATTGTATGTCTCATTCCACCAGGTCAGCATCAACGTCAGTATATCATTTAGAGAGTGTGTTTACATCTCATTATACTTGGGCAGCAGCTATGTTGGCGGTCAAATGGAGCGATGTGTCCTTCGACCAAATTTTAGTGGCCGTCGGATGGGCAAATGAGCTGATGTTTCAGAAATGTATCATCGGGCAATTGTCAATCCAGGGCTGTTTTCCAATGACATTTTAAGTACCTAAATTTTAGGGGTACTACTGTTTGTTTACATTGTTAAATAAACCCTATCATTACATTGAATATAATGTTATTACTAATGCATTTATTTCTCTTTCGAGTCAATCAAATGCAGTGGGATGCCGAGATTGTAATCTGCGGCATGAAATCACAAAGCTTTGAACTCTTCACGGAATCACTCACGTGACTCCGAAGTAAAATAGTAAGATTAAACGAGAACTTACCAGTTTGAAATTTGATCTTGATTTTATGAGGAGGAACGTTGGTGATTACGTGCCCACCACGCCCAACCCTCTCTCATAAAAGATCATCTGGTAGTTCTCAAGTCACTGATCTTACTGGTTACTTCGGTGTTGTTTATTTGTGATTTCATACCGCTGCTTTGAAGTTTGCTGCGCAGGCGTCCTGGCGGGCCTTCTTCGCATAATCACCAACGTTCCTCCGCATAAAATCAAGATCAAACTTCAAACTGGTAAGTTCTCATTTAATCTTACTATTCTCCTGCATACCAGTCTTTCTGTAATTTGGTTGTAAGTATGGTCAAAGCTCCCCCTTAGTCATTTCCCTCCTTTATTAACACTAGCCTCAAGAATTGGAAACTCATCAGATCGATCTGACAACAGCTGCTGCTAATTTCAAATAAATTGAAATATGCCAGCCAGCATATGTCACTGAAAGTCGACATTAACTTTGTCTGTTGAAGCACATTGCTGTTTTTTAACCTATATCTCCCTGCCGTCCAATGAGTTTAATTGCCAGTGGGCAAAAACGCTCCTATAATCCCAAGACTCTCCAAAGCCAGAAATTCCAAACCGTAGCACTTCACAAAATGTAATCAGCCATTAGTTAGAAACCAAGGGAACAATCCCTCATCCATGTGAGTGAAATAATTCAAATTGATTACTGGATTATTTAGAAAAGGTTTCATTTATTAAAAATAAACATTAGTCCATGGTAAAGTATCTGCTGCTGATCCGAGATGTCAGAAGCATCCTGGAAAATCCATCACTTCTCCCATTTCAAACATTTGAATCTGTATTGCAGTTTAGGGACATAGATTTGTGATCGAAAGAACAGAAGAAGGCCTCTTAAGAATTTGTAAATGCTTTGTTATTTTTATCTTTACACTATTATTCCCTTTACCTGCTGGGTTATTTTGTTTTTTGAATATCTTTGTTACATAATAAATCCAGTTTTCAAAATGAAGTAAAATATATCAGTTAATGCCGTGCCTGATTGATCCATTAGAGGGAACAGCAGGCACCTCATGTCCAAAGTATAATGTAAATAAAAAGCAAAGTACTGGAGTATCTCAGCAAGTCAGGCAGAGGCTCTGGAGGACATGGGTGGAGATGTTTACGGAGAGGACACTTCTTCTTTCTGAAGAAGGGTCCCAACCCAAAACATAATTTATCCATGTCCCCCAGAGATTCTGCATGACCTGTTGAGTTACTCCAGGACTGTGTGGATTTTTCTTTTGTAGACAATCATCTGCAGCTCCTTTTGTTTCCGTGTAAGAAACTTTGTTCAAACCTGTCGTCCACTGCAGACTCAAAGTAGAAATTTCCATATTAAATGAGCAAAGATGGAGAGTGTCTGCATTGTCTTTATCTGCATTGTGCATGTGACTCTATCCGTGAATGGTGAGGTCTCAGGGCCACTTTGATTTTGGCATTCCAACAATTCCCATTCTTTTTCACAGGTTTTAAATTGCTGATGGCCACATATTTTAGTGTTTTGACTCTGACCTAAATTTGCGGCGCAGTGGCGCAGCAGGTAGTGACGCTGCCTGACAGTGCCAGAGACCCAGCTTCAATACTGACCTCAGATGCTGTCTGTGTGAAGTTTATATGTTCACCCTGTGACTGTGTGGGTGCTCCGGTTCCCTCCCACATCCCAAAGACGTGCCGGGTTGTAGATTATTTGGCCTCTGTAAATTGCCCCAGGTGTGTGGAAAAGTGTGATAGCGTAGAATTGATGTGAACAGGCCTGGACTCGGTGGACTGAAGAGCACGGCCTAAATTCCAAGCTGAAAATCTAAATAATTCTTCACTGATCAATCATCTGTGAGACATACAGATTCCAAATCAGAAAGTAAAATTAGAATATGCGATTCGTGGTAAAATCACAAATTTAATGCAAAATAGAGAGCGGTGTTAAAAAGTGTTCTTTCCAAGCTAGTCAGTTGATGACAAAAAGCAGTATTTGGAACAGAACTGCGCAAAGGCCAGAGTATGAGGGAATGAGAGCCAAGTGTCGGGTCGCCACCTTCAATTGATCTCTGGCTCCTCTTTGTTCTTCTTATTCTTATCATGGAGATGCAACAGTTAGCACTGGGTCTTCACCACCGTGAAGAGCCAAGTTCGATCTTTTGCAGAGTTTGCATTTTCTGAGACTCGGTGGTTATCCGCACTGCACTCCCAAAGACCTGCTTGTAGATTAATTGTCTGCTATGAATCAGCCTTTGTGTAAATATACATGACAAAAGAATCAAGGCATGTAATTAAGAATAATTTACAGGTCTGCAGGGAAATAAGTAGCAGAGAGAATGGGGTGGATAGGATTGTTCTATTGGAAGCAGCATAGGCTAGGGGCTCATTGTAATTCTTCTGTGTGGTCATAATAAGTATCTGCAGATGGCTCAGGGTTCATATTCAATTTCTCACTCATTCCATAGCAATCGGACGTAAAAACATAGAAACATAGAAAATAGGTGCAGGAGTAGGCCCTTCGGCCATTCAATATGATCATGGCTGATCATCCAAAATCAGTACCCCATTCCGGTTTATTCCCCGTATCCTTTGATTCCCCTAGCCCGAAGAGCTAAATCTAACTCTCTCTTGAAAATACATTGTGTTCTAGAACTGCATTGGATGCACAGCAATACTGTAACTGAGAGTGTTTTGTGATCTGACCATTATTAACTGGCATGTATTTACAGCTTTGAGAAGTCACTTTGGTCAACCCATAATTAATGGAAACTGGGCCATAGATAGGCCAGGCACTTACGAGGCTGCAGGAACCTTGTTCAAGTATAAGAGGCCAAATGAGATCAGCACCACAGCGGGGAATCCTTCATTGCCGACGGGCCAACGAATGATATTCTCAACGTCTACGTAAGTCTAAGCTTTAGCTCGGAGCGGGCAGAAGGTTTGAAATGCAACAAAGCTTCACAATTACCCTGTTCATAAATCAAAGGCTGCAATCCTCTGAGGTTAGAATAGAAAACTAACAGCAAAAAGAAAGCTGCATAAATCTGGCAATCAGTCAAGAATAACTAGGCGACAGTTGTAGAACTCCAGAAAAATAGAAATGAATAAGAAACTTAATGTGTCAATAGAGTATGAGTGATAGAAAAGGATATTGGTACAATATCAGTGATAAATTGATTGTCAGTAAGATGCCTTTGATAGGAAGGAACGTTAATATAATTTTGGTGATTGAACAAAATAGTTTTATAATATTTGAGAGAGTGTTGAATTCATGGTCCGTGTTTTGTGGTTAGTGGGTGTTTGCCATTAATCAAACTGCCTGCTACCTACAGACTTTCATGAGCTTTAGAACAGAAAACTGTATAGTCACTTGAGATCTTTTTAACTTCCATGTCCAAAACGGGGGGAACAGTTGAGCCAAGCAGCTGGGCAACGGAATCATGCAGAATTTTATCGTTGGATCAATGGTGGAATTGTGCAATGTATTGGTGTTTGTAAGATTAGACTCTTGCTTCAAAATTCAGCTCCAGTAAAGTCAATGTAAGCTATTATATCGCACATTAGCAATACCAGTCTGAGGATAAATATCTCTCCCAACCACCATATTCTCATTAGCTCATGCAGGATGTAAACGAAGCGGGATAAGTTAGAACATTTAATTCATTGTAAAGTGGAATACAGAGCAGGATTAACAGAGATCACAGGCCCATTTATGTTTCAAATTATCCAATCGTTATTAAATTCAAAAAGAAAAGAGTCTGCAGTTGCAAATTGTTACTGCCAGCACAATTATTTGGCAATAATTAAGACATGACACATTTTCAAATTCAATGCACATCTGAACTTGCCAACTCTAACATTGTGCAGTATGAAATGGGTGATGATGGAGAGTAACTGCAACTTCAACTGCATGCCTTCCCGTGGATTTCAGTATATAATTCCACCATCAGAGGGCAAGTTTCATGGCCACACATGTACGAGTTATGGAAGATGTGGGCCAATTTCCCCACAGTAAGAGAAAATGACAACATCAGCATTGTTCATATCATAACATGCAGGTCACCAATTGTGATGAAAGTGATATTAATATAAAACTGTGATTGTGGACACTGCAAGCTTGACAGCACTTACAACTGTATTTCAAAGTATCTCATGGGAGAATTTAAAGATCAAATTTAATTGTAATTAAAGATCTGTGGAGTCAGAGATCTTTAAATATAACAGAGCTAAATGAATATTATTGCTACACTTAATGAGAAAAAGTAAGTGCACATTTCATAATTCGAGAGCAAGTTATTGGCATGGATTTTTTTCTTTCACAGGCAACCAATGCTTTCCACCATTAGATTTGTTGTTGAGGATAATAATATAATTTATTATCTCAGACAATGCTAAATAATGCCAGTGGCTATCACCACATTGTATATCTAGTTCTAAGTCCCTTGTTTAATTCTAAATTACATTAGATATCAGTATGAAAAAAAGTCTACAATTTTTATCTTTAGAAGTAAACAAAGCCAGTCTGAGGATAAATATTGTCAGTTCAAATGTCTGACCACTAAACAAGAGAACCCTAAACGTTAAGGACAAGGAGTTTATTAGCAATTCCTCTAAATTGCAGATGAGAGGTCAAAGAAAAACAACAGTTGATTGGACATCATAGACATTTAAGCAGAGAGAATACAAATATCAGAAAGTATTAAGTATGTAATGCTGTAAAATAATCTAATTTTCCGTCAGCTAATATTTTATGTTGCAGACCTCTTTCTGATTCATCAAACAATTCTATTTATTCTAGTATGAATGCATAATTTTACTTTATTTACATTTTTTGCAGGTGATATATCAACAAGCAAACCCAAAAGTGCATTTTGAATATGTTTTGCCAACTGACAACGTTGTCAGCAGCCATTCTCTGTCACTTACAACGGGGCGCCATTTAGGTAAAAGTCCTTTTCTCCCTACTTCCTAGACTATTTAGCTTTTGGTATATTTTTTTACTGTTTATCCTAGTTGCATGTTCACCAAAACCAAATGGAAATGGAAAAGGAAAAGGAAATGGATTGTGTTCATAATCACTGTCAATCTTCTTCTTTTCATATCCTTCTTGTTACAAGTGTTGACCTCGCTGTCATCGTCTGTCCTGTAAAGGACGCAAGCTTCCGGCGACAATCAGTGGAAGCCATCACTTGTCGCAGGAGATGATGGTGCTAGCAGAATTAGCTCAGGATACTTCCAGTTTCCAGCCCCCGCGACGTGGACGCTTCTGCTATGGGTCATCACTGTCAACAGCCCATGTAGAGATTTACAAGGGTGACTCTGTTGGTTCAATGGTGCTTTATTGTCACATGTGCAAAGTACAAAAGCACAGTGAAATTATTTTCTTACAAACATCCAGCAGAGTATGGCCATACCATCCCCGATTAGCAATTGTACAGAAATAGTCTACTGAGCCCGC
Organism: Okamejei kenojei; assembly: GCA_035221665.1. Lineage (NCBI taxonomy): Eukaryota > Metazoa > Chordata > Chondrichthyes > Rajiformes > Rajidae > Okamejei > Okamejei kenojei. The sequence goes on along the minus strand of CM069131.1, from coordinate 48,812,653 downwards.
ATGCGCTCATGTTTTAACACCATTTTCCAAGTCCAGTTTATTATGAGCCATGCCCGATTCAGGCAAGCCCCAAGCTGCTGCTGGCCTCCAGCCATCGCCTTCCTTGGTCGACCAGGCAAACAACGACCTCTCCTGCCCGTCCACCTTTGTGTCCTGGCTGCGCCTCCCACAGCCACTCTCTCCTCTCACAAATGCAGAGGGAAACTTATATATATTTCGGAGAATCATCATTCACTTAGCCTGTTTGCCAGTATACCCAAAGTTAAAAAAAAAAATCATTTTCCTTTCCCATAAAGAAAATGTGAATTCTATGTAGAATATAGTGTAGCGTGAGAGGCAATTCTTTCCACATTAGAGGGTTGTGGGTATTATGGGAATGAGCTGCCAGAGGATGTGGTTGCAGCAGATAAAATTACAATGTTTTAAAAACCTTTGGACAGGTGAATGGATAGGAAAGGTTCTGAGGGCCAAACACGGGTGAATGTGACTATCTTAGTTGGGGGGCCTTGGTCACAAAGGGCCTGTTCCGTGCTGTAAGATTTAATGACACCTGACTCTTCTTGACATTATTTGTTGCGAAGGTAGGGGTAAGAAAGGTATACAGCTAAAAAACCTTGGGCCTAAACCTCTAGGATGGCACAGTGCACAGCTGCCCTACTGCACAAGTGACCCTGGTTCGATCCTGACTATGGGTGCTGTTTGTAGTTTAATTGGCTTGTGTTAATTGCTGCTAGTGTGTAGGATGTGAAACCGGATAACAAGAACCAGATGGTCGGTGTCCCTGTGACTACAGTTACCGTTGCAGAAGTGTGTCCAGCTGCAGCTCCTGGCAGATCCGCATTGAAACGATTGGAACTGCGGCTGGCGATCATTACTGGAGCATCCACGATGCGGAGAAAGTCGTGGATAGCACGTACAGTGAGTTGGTCACACCGCAGGCAAAAAGGTAAGAGGACAAAAAGGGAACGGGTGGCCAATAGCCAGCAAAGCAGTAGGCAGGTAGTGCAGGAGTCCCCTGCGGTCACTCCCTCCTAAACAGGTATACCATTTTGGATTACTGTTGAGGGAGATGGGCTCATCAGGGAATGCAAGCAGCAGCCAAGTTCATGGCACCATGGGTGGCTTCTGCAGCCACATGATGGGGGAAAAAAGAGGGGAAGGGCAATAGTAATAGGGGATTCAATTGTCAGGGGAATAGATAGGCGTTTCTCTTTCTGCGGCCGCAAACGAGACTCCAGGATGGTATGTTGCCTTCCCTCAATGGTGCAAAGGTCAGGGAATATCACCTGAACGGCTGCAGAACATTTTCTGAGGGGAAGGGTGAACAGCCAGTTGTTGTGATACATGTTGGCACCAACGATATAGGTAAAAAAAGGGATGAGGTCCTACAAGGTGAATTTAGGGAGCTAGATAAACTTAAAAGTAGGAACCTCAAAGGTAGTAATCTCCGGATTACTACCAGTACCCTATGGGCCAGTCAGAGTAGAAAATAGGAGGATAATGCAAATGAATACGTGGCTTGAAAAAGTGGTGCAAGGGGGAGGGAATTCAAATTTTTAGGGCACTGGGACCAGTTCTGGGGGAGGTGGGGACCGGTACAAACAGGACGGTTTGCACCTGGAATGGAATGGAACCAATGTTCTTGGGGGAGTGTTTTTGGGCTATGCTGTCGGGGAGGATTTAAACTAATGTGGCAGGGGGATGGGTACAAGAGCAGAGAGGCAGGTGGGTGTAAAATGAGGTAAAACAATAGGTAGCAAGGTGAAAAGTAAAAGGGCAGGCAGACAAAACCAGGGCAAAAATCAAAAAGGGCCACTTTTCAGCAAAAATTGTATAAGGGTAAGTGCGTTGTCAAAGACAAGCCTGAAGGCTTTGTGTCTCAATGCAAGGAGGTAATTCGTAATAAGGTGGATGAGTTGAACGTGCAGATAGCTATTAATGATTATGAATAGTTGGGATCGCGGAGACATGGCTCCAGGGTGTCGTAGGCTGGGAGCTGAAATCCAGGATATTCAATATTCAGGAGGGATAGAGAGAAAGGAAAGGAGGTGGGGTAGCGTTGCTGGTTAGAGAGGAGATTAACGCAATGGAAAGGAAGGACATTAGCTTGGAGATGTGGAATCGGTATGGGTAGAGCTAACAAAACAGTAACTAAGGGCAGAAAACGCTGGTGGGTGTTGTGTACAGGCCACCTAACAGTAGCAGAGAAGTTGGGATGTATCAAACATGAAATTAGAAATGCCGTGCGACAAAGGCAAAACATTATAATGGGTGACTTCAATCTACATATAGATTGGTTAATCGAAATTGGCAGGGTGCTGAGGAAGAGGATTTTTTGGAATGTATGCGGGATAGTTTATCTAAATCAACATGTAGAGGAACCAACGAGAGAGCAGGCTATTTTAGACTGGGTTTTGAGTAATGAGAAGGGGTAGTAGTTAGCCGTCTTGTTGTACTGCCCCCTTGGGCAAGAGTGACCATAATATGGTTGAGGTTCTTCATTAGATGGAGATGACATTGTTAATTCAGAAACAATGGTTCTGAACTTAAGAAAGGTAACTTTGAGGGTATGAGACGTGGAATTGGCCAAGATTACTGGCAATTAAATTCTAAAAGGGTTGACGGTGGATTACAATGGAAGACATTTTTTAAAGACTGCATGGATGAACTACAAAAAATTGTTCATCCCAGTTTGGCAAAAGAATAAATCGATCGGGGAAGGTAGTGCATCCGTGGATAACAAGGGAAAATCAGGTGATAGTATCAAAGCAAAGGATGATGCGTACAAAGTAGCCAGAAAAAGCAGCATACCAGAGTACCAAAATTCGACTGGGAGAAATTCAGAGACCGCAGAGGAGGACAAAGGGCTTAATTAGGAAAGGAAAAATAGATTATGAAAGAAAACTGGCAGGGAACATAAAAACTGACTGCAAAAAGTTTTTTTATAGATATGTGAAGAGAAAGAGGTTAGTTAAAACAAATGTAGTCCCTTGCAGTAAGAAACAGGTGAACATGGGGAACAAGGATATGGCGGACCAATTGAATAACACTTTGGTTCCGTCTTCACTAAGGAACGACATAAATAATCTGCCGGAAATAGACAGGGACTGTGGGTCAAAGGAGGAATTGAGTGAAATCCAGGTCAGTCCGGAAGTGGTTGTTGGGTAAATTGAATAGATTAAAGGCCGATAAATCCCCAGGGCCAGATAGGCTGCTTCCAGAGTACTTAAGGAAGTAGCTCAGGAAATAGTAGATGCATTAGTGATAATCTTCAAAACTCTTTAGATTCTGGAGTAGTTCCTGAGATTGGCGGGTAGCAAATGTAACCCCCGTTCTTTTTTAAGAAGGGAGGGAGAGAGAAAACGGGGAATTACAGACCAGTTAGTCTAACATCGGGTGTAGTGGGGAAACTGCTAGAGTCAGTTATTAAAGATGGGATAGCAGAACATTTGGGAAGTGGTGAAATCATTGGACAAAGTACAGCATGGATTTACGAAAGGTAAATCATGTCTGACGAATCTTGTGGAATTTTTCGAGGATGTAACTAGTAGCGTGGATAAGGGAGGAAGAACCAGTGGATGTGGTATATCTGGACTTCCAGAAGGCTTTCGACAAGGTCCCACATAAGAGATTAGTATACAAACTTAAAGCATACGGTATTAGGGGTTCAGTATTGGATGTGGATAGAGAACTGCTGGCAAACAGGAAGCAAAGAGTAGGAGTAAACGGGTCCTTTTCACAATGGCAGGCAGTAACTAGTGTGGTGGGGTACCGCAGGGCTCATGCTGGGACCCCAGCTATTTACAATATATATTAATGATCTGGATGAGGGAAATTGAGGCAATATCTCCAAGTTTGTGGATGACACTAAGCTGGGGGCAGTGTTAACAAAAAAAAGCTGTGAGGAGGATGCTACGAGACTGCAAGGTGACTTGGATAGGCTGGGTGAGTGGGCAAATGTTTGGCAGATGCAGTATAATGTGGATAAATGTGAGGTTATCCACTTTGGTGGCAAAAACAGGAAAGCAGGGACTATTATTTAAATGGTGGCCGATTAGGAAAAGGGGAGATGCAGCGAGACCTGGGTGTCATGGTACACCAGTCATTGAAAAGTAGGCATGCAGGTGCAGCAGGCAGTGAAAAAAGCGAATGGTAATGTTAGCTTTCATAGCAAAAGGATTTGATACAGGAGCAGGGAGGTTCTACTTCAGTTGTACAGGGTCTTGGTGAGACCACACCAGGAGTATTGCGTACAGTTTTGGTCTCCAAATCTGAGGAAGGACATTATTGCCATAGAGGAGTGCAGAGAAGGTTCACCAGAGAACTGATTCCTGGGATGTCAGGACTGTCTTATGAAGAAAGACTGGATAGACTCGGTTTATACTCTCTGGAATTTAGGAGATCTTGAGAGGGGATCTTATAGAAACTTACAAAAAATTCTTAAGGGGTTGGACAGGCTAGATGCAGGAAGATTTGTTCCTGATGTTGGGGAAGTCCAGGACAAGGGGTCACAGCTTAAGGATAAGGGGGAAATCCTTTAAGACCAAGATGAGAAAGACTTTTTTCACACAGAGAGTGGGTGAGTCTCTGGAACTCTCTGCCACAGAGGGTAGTTGAGGCAGTCATTGGCTATATTTAAGAGTGAGTTGGATGTGGCCCTTGTGGCTAAGGGGATCAGAGGGTATGAGGAGAGAAGCAGGTACGGTATACTGAGTTGGATGATCAGCCATGATCATATTGAATGGCGGTGCAGGCTCAAAGGGCTGAATGGCCTACTCCTGCACCTAATTTCTATGTTTCTATGTTTCTATCTAGACTGCGGGTGCTGTCTGCACAGAGTTTGTACATTCTCCCTGTGACCTGCATGGGTTTCCTCCATGATCTCTGGTTTTCTCCCACACTCGAGATGACTTGTAGGCTAATTGATTGGTATAATTGTACTTGTCCCTAGGGTGTGTAGGGTAGTGTCAGTGTGCGGGAATCGCTGTTCAGCGCAGACTCGGTGGGCTAAACTAAACGTCCCATTTTTGCTCTGTATCTTTAAAATAAACTAAACTAAACTAATTGATTTTGCAGCTTCGTCCATAGCACTGGTAAAGTTAGTACATCATTGATGATGATTTATGTATATTCCTTTTTCGTTGACAGCTGAGAGTTGTTCTGAAGAATGAGTTAGCTTTTCCCTCTTGGTTCCAACAACACGTTCCAGCTATTTATTCCTTTCTCAGAAATGGAGCATTGCTGACTAGGACAGTGTTTATTGCCCATCCCCACAGTGCTCGAGTGCTAAGTGCTTCACCAAAACCATTTCAGGGGTTATTTTTAAGAATGCATCACATTGCTCTAGATGTGTAAATGTGGACCAAGACTGGAGAAGGAACGCAGATTTCCTGGCCATCAGGACGAGGAAGAGCTAGTCAGAATTTTATCAGAAGACGCAAAATATGGAATAACTAAGCGGATCCAGCCACGTCCCTGGAGAATATGGGGTCGGGCTTCTTTCAGTTTTTTTTTCTCCTTGAGGAGATTTCACAGCATCATAGAGTAATACAGCATGGAAAAAGGCTCTTTGACCCAACTTGCCCACACCAACCAACATGCCCCATCTGCATTAGTCCCTCCTGCCTGTGTTTGGCCCATATCCCTCTAAACCTATCCTATGCGGTGCCGGCTTGAAGGGCCGAATGGCCTACTCCTGCACCTATTGTCTATTGTCTATCCATAGTGGAGCAGTCAAAATGAGGAAACAAGGAACTGCAGATGCTGGTTCACCAAGGAAAGACACAAAATGCTGGAGTAATTTAGTGGGTCAGGCAGCATCCCTGGAGAACATGGATAGGTGACATTTCAGATCAGGACCCTTCTTCACATGAGGGTCCCGACTGAGCTATTCCAGCATTTTGTGTCTTTCCTTGGTGAACCAGCATCTGTAGTTCTTGTAGCTGGGTTTTTATGGGAATCTGATAAGTTTATGGTTATCATTGCTGAGACATACTGTTTGTATTTTGTCCATATTAACTTAATTCAATTCTGCAGCTACCATGGTGGATCTGAACTCTGGATTGTTAGTCCAGGCTTGTGGCTTGTGGAGTCCAAGAACCCAACAACTGTGCAACCCAATGTAACCTAGAAGCCCCACTCTAATGTACCATTCTGGATTTTGATTTAAAAAAAAAGCCCTGCCATGCAACTTTTTGAAATCTTTTTTTGGGTCTTCCAGAAGAAGCTCTCAATGGTCAATTGGCGTACGGCGTCGATGGTGACGTGTACGTTCTCCGCGAAAGAGAAGTGGGAAACTTTGTAAGCGGGGTCCATGCGAATCAGCTGCAGTCCAGAGAATACCAGAAGAACCCTGAAGAAAGTGGGAACTCCTGGGGAGAAGGGTCACGGAAAAAAAGCGTGATTTCAACTGGAAACAAGTTGGAAAGCACAGAATGCACCGTCACTTGTGGCACAGGTGAGAAATGGTTTCAAATTTCTATTATCCCAGAATAAAGCTCTAACTGTTCGCATCTCTGTCAGAATAATGTTGGCATAAAATGACCTTGCCATAGAAGGAGTATAGAGAGAAGGTTCACCAGGACTGATACCTGGGATGGCAGGACTTCCATATGAAGAAAGGACTGGATAGACTCGGCTTGTACTCGCTGGAATTTTAGAAGATTGAGGGGTGATCTCATAGAGACTTACAAAATTCTTAAGGGTTGGACAGGCTAGATGCAGGAAGATTGTTCCCGATGTTGGGGAAGTCCAGGACAAGGGGTCACAGTTTAAGGATAAGGGGGATGTCTTTTAGGACCGAGATGAGAAAATCGTTTTTCACACAGAGAGTGGTGAATCTGTGGAATTCTCTGCCACAGAAGGTAGTTGAGGCTAGTTTGTTGGCCATATTTAAGAGGGAGTTGGATGTGGCCCTTGTGGCTGAAGGGATCAGGGGGTATGGAGAGAAGGCAGGTACGGGATACTGAGTTGGATGATCAGCCATGATCATATTGAATGGCGGTGCAGGCTCGAAGGGCCGAATGGCCTGCTCCTGCACCTAATTTCTCTGTTTCTATGACCTATAATGATTTTCCATTTCTTGGCTTTCTGAAGCACTACGTAATGGTTGGAACAGCCACATCTGATGCCTGTCACATAGCTTTATAACTGGAAAATCATATAGAACCAGCAGCACCTCAGAGGCACACCAAAACTGGTGTTGCCACAGTTCGGACAGTTGGTGTCTATCGTTCCCTTGCGGCTTGTACAAAGCTGAATTTTTCTTCAGGTTGATTGGTGTGGAGCCAGTCAATCTAGCAATCAAGCAAAGGGTTTAAGAAGGAACTGCAGATGCTGGAAAATCGAAGAGAGACAAAAAATGCTGGAGAAACTCAGTGGGTGAGGCAACATCTATGGAGCGAAGTAAATAGGCAATGTTTCGGGTCGAACCCTAAAGAGTTTTGACCCGAAATGTTGCCTATTTCCTTCGCTCCATAGATGCTGCCTCACCTGCTGAGTTTCTCCAATCGAACAAAGGGGTAGCCTTTGAATTACCTGAGCTACCATCCATCTCATTGGTAACCGTTGGACAAACATTTAATTGTACTTTACTGGACTTTTTTTTGCACTGTACGTTACTCCCTTTATCCAAAAACTGTACACCCAGGGGTCGGTAACCTACGGCCCCCGGGCCAAATGCGGCACGTAACCCAAAATCATCCGGCTTGCAGGCGGACTTTTTTTTCCCGTAATCATCCGGCCCGCCGAGGCACCCGAGCAGCGGCAGAGCGCCCCCGAGCAGCGGCCGAACTCTGGCTGTACCGCATCCTGCACAAAGCCGCCAGCACAGCCGCGTAGCTTCTGTGAACATGTTTAAGAAAGAACTGCAGAGCTGGAAAAATCAAAGGTTGACAAAACTGCTGGAGAAACTCAGCGGGTGAGACATGCAAAGATTGCATGAGGCTGCCCCCCCCGCTGAGTTTCTCCAACATTTTTGTCTACCCGTGAACACGTGATTTGATGCCTGCCACCTGGGGTGGGATGGGGGCGGGATCCATGTGTACACATGATAGATGTGGCCCACCATCCGCTCACAGACATGCGTCCTGGCCCCTATGCAGAACAAGGTTGCCGACCCCTGCTGTACACTGTGGATGGCTCGATTGTAATCAGGTATCTCTTTCCGCTGACTGTATAGCACGCAGCTAAAGGTTTTTCGGTATACGTGACAATAAACTAAACTATAAATTGAGGAAATACTTAGACAAGTATAGATATAGGATATTGGCAAGGCGGTGAGGAGAATATGCAACATGCCAAACTAACGTGTATGTAGCTGAAGGGAATAACGCATGCATGCATGATAAAGCTTGATAGAAAATAATTTGTGCTTTTGATGTTAAGATAAAAAAGAGTGGAAGGACATTCATGGGAAGCATAAACATTGGTCTGTTCCTACAGTGTAGATTTTGTGTTTTCTTTGGCATCTCTTGGGATTAAGAATGTCAGCACCCCTTCACACATTAATGCGCAGGCATGCACATTCCTTCTTACACTAATCCCACCTCATTTCCCTCAGTCCCCTAATAGTGACTCAATGCCCCAACCATTTCCTTCACTCTCCCACTTCCTCCACCTTCACACATCGCGTTTTTCCTTCTTTCTTGCTGCTTCCTATTCCTCATGATTCCCAGGCACTCTTCCCCATTTCCCATCACCACAGTATCCCTATTTCTCCACCTGCCTGCCATTCACTCATTTGCAGTGTGAAGGTACCTCCAACCATCACCACACAGCCTGTTTCACAATTGTCTTATGCCCAGGATCTCAACTCTAACCCATCTAGACCAAGCCACAATCATGTTGTGGGCAGTATCAAAGGTCGTTCCTCACAGTATTTGAACATTTTTAATTCTATATTTATTGTATGGCTCTTTGGCACTTAAGTAACCTTTGCAATTAATTCAACACATTTGGCCTTTAATTGATAGGTCTTTTTTTTCCAATGGTTTAAAAGGTTTTAACATAGGGAGAGGTTTAAATGAATTGTATATTGAAGGAACTGCAGATGCTGGTTTAAACCGAAGATAGACACAAAAAGCTGGAGTGACTCAGTGGGACAGGCAGCATCTCGAGAGAAGGAATGGGTGACGTTTCGGGTCGAGACTGAAGAAGGGTCTGGACCAGAAACGTCACCCATTCCTTCTCTCCAGAGATGCTACCTGTCCCGCTGAGTCACTCCAGCTTTTTGTGTCTATCTTCGGTTAAATGAATTACTGTGCAAAGACGTTCATCGTGAGAAAAATTAATGTGGGAAGCACTTCGATTTTGCTCAAATCTGAATTATTTTTGACAACTCGAGGAAGGATGAGTGAAACCTGCAAGAATAAAAATCAGAGATAAAATGTTTTGGCAAATCCATTTGTGTAGCTTGTTAGCCGGAATACATTCCCCTTTGTCGGGCAAGGAATGAACCATTAGGCTGTGTGAAAGCTGGCTAGCTGGTGCATCTGAGTTAGACTGACCAGCAGTATTCTGTGGCAGGCAGGTGTTGGCATTGTACCTGACACACTTTAGATCTGGGAATCCTTCCAGATTCTAAATTCCTCATAGGGTGGCATTGTCTCCTGTATCTGCTTCCATATTTGTTTGCAAACCAAATGTCTGTGATACTTTAGTTTGTTCAGAAGCAGGCGGACCACAAATCTCTGCTGTCGATTCAGCATCAAAATGCAAACATATGCATGAGACAATAGCATGTTCTATGCTAACAGACATCCGTGCATCTTTAGAAGGGTGGAAAGTATAACTGTAGTGGACATGCTCTGATGCAGTAACATCTCAGTTTTGCACGCCAACGTATTGATCCTTCCAAACAGAGTAGGGCCGAGAAAGTCTTTGCATGCTTCATTGTTTTTATGTATTACGCAATAGAGTTTAATAGTAAGATTAAACGAGAACTTACCAAGTTTGATCGTTATTTTATGAGGAGTTACGATGAGGGATTATGTGAAGAAGTCCCGCCTGGTGCATGATCGGCATACTTCAAAGCAGCGGCATGTAAAACACAGAACCAATAGCCGGAGTAAGATAGTAAGGCTCAACATGGACTAGAACTACCAGATGATCATTTATTTTATGAGGGTTGGGAGTGGAGGGCACGTAATCCCTCATCGTAACTCCTCATAAAATAACGATCAAACTTCAAACTTGGTAAGTTCTTGTTTAATCTTACTATTTTACTTCGGAGTCACGTGAGTGACTACGTGAAGATTTTGTAGCTCTGTTTTTTATGTCGTAGATTCATTCCATACGACACTCTGGCTCAGTCAACACAGTAGTGAGTAAATAATACATCTTTTAAACATTGCTTCAATTTATGTAATAAGTCTTTTCATTATAAAAGAATGAAAGTAATAACCCTTCTATCATAGGGGAAGATTTATAACCAAAGATATAAATCGATAATATAAAACAAAGCAACAATCAAAGAGAACCCAACACTGCGTGTCCAACCCTGACACCGTGAGAACTGGTTTCTGGTAACTTTGAAAAGTTTCCCTTACATCATCCTACGGCCTCTAATTTTTGATCGAGTGGCCCGTCCTGTGCCTTTGCCGTGGATGTACCTACCTCCCTGGTGGAGTGATTTTTAACATCTCAATGTCTACTCCTGCTGAGTCCCAAAACCTGTTTTAACCATCTAGAATGTAAGTATCTAGAACCATCAGTTTGTACTGATACTTTTATGTGTTTTTTTTGTGTGTAATAAATAGTGCTGTCTCACCACCACGGAGACTCTTGCCTACTTCAACATATTGAGTCAATGCTTAACCACACACAATTTTGGTCGACAGGATAGGCTTTAAAATTTAATATAACAATTACAGCACGGAAAACAGGCCCTCTCGGCCCATCCAGTCTGTGCTGACCATTTGTTTTCCCCTAGTCCCATCTACCCGCACTCAGACCATACCCCTCCATTCCTTTCACGTCCATATACCTATCCACTTTACTTTTAAATGTTAAAATCGATCCTGCCTCCACCACTTCTGCTGGAAGCTCATTCCACACAGCCACCACCCTCTGAGGAAAGAAGTTCCCCCTCACGTTACCTCTAAGCTTCTGTCCCTTAATTCTCATGTCATGCCCTCTTGTTTGAAATTTCCCTACCCTCAATGGGAAAAACGTATCCACGTCAACTCTGTCTATCCCTTTCATCATTTTAAAGACCTCAATCAAGTCCCCCCCTTAACCTTCTGCGCTCCAAAGAATAAAGAGCTACCTTGGTTCCAGCTTGGTTTACCTTGGTTCCAGCTCCTCCTGGTCTGCTTTGTTTGGTTAAGTCATAAACATATAAGACAATGTTATCTGTAGCCACATGCATACAGTCTAACGTAACATTTGCAACGTTTGCACTCTTTGTGCTGATACTAAAGCCATGAGCATTATTACTTCAAATGTTAACTTCCGAAACAGTGATAGAATTGGAGCCCATTGCCTAAGCAAAGTAAGAACTATGCTGACCTCCCAAACTTCTGTATTTCTACTTTGGGCAGATTTTTATATATATATTCCTTTCCCATATTGGGATATTAACGGATGAGACCCGATAGATTCATGGTCAGCAATTTGTCCTAAATAGGACGATAAAGCACTATGAGCCCTATTAATGGCCCTATCGCTTAGGTGCTGATCAAAATGCAATCCAGCAAGGAACTCCAATATATCTGTATGATAAAATATCTTTGACTGTCTACCAGTCTTCCAATTTCTTTATATAAACAAAATATTGTTTTTTAATGCTATTTTCCCAAGCTGCAGTTTAAACATTCATGGTCCTATCCGACAGTCCAAGCTCTTGTAATGGTCTGATCAGAACCTGCAGATTAACAAATTCATATGAATTCATATTCATCATGGATGAATTTCTGCAAACAATTACTGCAGCTAGGAATCATCATAAATGGTTCAATTATCATTCTAAACATCAATGAGAACCATGACTGTGTCCAGTTTAGGCCACCAAACCGCCAGTGGCAGAGTCTTGCTATATTTTCATCAGACATTGCCTAATCAGACAGAATGGGGAACATAAAAGAACATATTTCCCCCCCAATGTAGTGAGAATGCATCCACAGCTACTGCTCCTGGGTTGGGTTCCCATGAGACGTATTTGGGCAATTAGTGATTTAATCTAGACGCAAACAGATCAATGTCAGGTAATCCATACCACTGACGATGTTTTTCAAACTTGTGGATTTAATATCCATTCTGTATTGTCTTTACATTTTCGTGATCTGTTGTCAGCCACAATATTGTCTCTCCCTGAGATAGATAGCTGAAAGCCAAATATTCATAAAGATACACCAATGCCACATCTGGTTAACCAGATAATCACATGATAATGATCTTACTCGACCCATGTGATTGATATATGCCACAGCTGTGGTATTGTCTACTTGTAATTGGACATGCAAATCTTTCATAGTAGAACAATAAGCTTTTAATCCATAAAAGCTCCTAACAACTCCAAATAATTAATACCAAATGTTTGGAGAAATAAGTTTCTTGGACAATCCATCTGCCACCCCCTGGTGTTATTGTCCGTAGCCCCCTAGATAAGGGACGTATCAGATATTAACCTGATAAGAACAGATATTACACTTTTCTTAGCCCAAAAAGACGAGAAGCTATCCACCATCCGAGAATACTTGCTTCAGTTTGCAATGACTGCTGGCAGCTGAGCTAATATGTTTTTTAAGCAGCTTGTGGAACATTCTCAATCCACCACTGTAATTCTGATAATGCTTCCTTTGGCAATTGCATAGGCCTGTCAAAATGGCCTGCACACTCTTCTAGTGCTTGTGTTTTTGCCCTTTGGAGCTTTTTTGGTAATGCAGTGGACCAACTCTACAGCAGAAATAGTGTTACTAATTTACCTAAGCTCCTTCTTGGATGGAGGGATAAGGCTTGTCAACAAGGCAGCGACACACATTTGTAATATTGACACTTTGTCTCTTGGTAAATTTACCGAACATGGTACTGAATCACTCACAAACCCCAAATAGTAAATTGTTGGGGATGGCTGAAGCTTAGATTTTGTTGGATGGATCAGGACCCTAGCCTTTCAACAGGCTTGTAGTTGCTGCACTAATTTTTCAGCTGACTCCTGATCAGCATTGCCAATTAAAAATGTCATCAAGATAAACCATGACCATGTGTCCTTATCAGTGCAAGTGCTGGTTTCAACCATTGTGTGAACAGCCTAGAAGCTGAGCTTAATCCATTAGATAATGCCTGCCTTAAATTGCCATAGCAGACACATCTAATTATGTACCTGTGAACATGATGATAAATTGGTACTAAATCATACGCATCCTTTAAATCTATAGTGACCAATTAACAACTTGTTGATAACAACTGCCTTGCAGTGTTGAAGGTGTCCATTTTGAAATGTTTTATACTGGACAAATGTATTAAAGTGTGTGATGTCTAGAATGACTCTACAACCACCATCTTTCTTCTGCCTGGGGAAATTATTTGATACAAATTGTTGTGGATGCTTACTCCATTTTTTCCCCATACACTTTCCCTAAATAAATTTCTTACCTCTTCTTTATTTGAGATTTTTCAGGTGCAGAAACATAAAATAGGATTACGTTTATTCTGTACAGGTGGATCAACTCCTTCTACAAATTTTATTGTAGATCCTTACACAGTAACTAATATAAACCGATCAGCTGTTATGCAATATCATTTATCATAACACACCTGTAATCTACCACCAATCGGAGGTTCAACGAAAGCTTCCTCTGTGATAGAATAAAGATTTTGTACCTCTCCAAATGCACGTGATGGCCTTCTTTCCCCAACAATATGGGTTTACATAAGGCTGTGCTGGATGAAAATACTTCCTCACCATACTCCTGCCTCTGTTTGATCCAATATCAAATCCCCTTCACATTGGACCAGCCAATTTTGAAAACGTTTTATGAGGCTGATAGTCTTTGCCTCTTTATCAATGTCTTTGATGTGTTTTTAGGCAGGTTTACTCCGTAAGTAACCAGGAGTTTGAACATAGCTTGATCTGTATTGACCTGCAAATCTAAAGTGCAAAATGGTCCGAATGGTAATTTCCTGTCATACCATTGAGCTCAACATATGAGCTATAAAACAATGACAACTTGTCTTTTTTAAATTTTGGTCATTGCACAATCTTTCACTTGCTTCCCACAAGCAGTGATGCCACCCGCAAACTTGAAATTCTTTGGAATCGTATTCCCTGTGCCTCCGCACTATTGAAGACATGGGTGCCCTAATCGGATTCACCGTTGGCACCCGAGTAAAGCACAAGTTTTTTCATATAAATCTGCTGTTTCAACCATAACAGCCTCCTGAAGCTGGTGAGAAACCAATTAATGTTGGCCACCATGGTTACCTTCCATTGCCTCACCGCTTCCTTCAGGTATTGTACTTTGTACCCATTAAGTACACCTGGATTTATACTTGTGCTGTGGTGGGTACTTATGACCAAAAACACCACTTTCAGGGTCAGTTTTTTACTGCCCTGGTACTCCTGAGACTTGCTCAAGGAGACTACCTTCAGCCCAATCCGAGGTTCATATTCCCACAGTGGTAAAAGCACCATAATACTTGTAATATGGAAACCCTTCAGGGCCTGCCTGGGAATATTCTGGGTTTTTAGACCCTTGGTTGAAAAATAATCTGGAGTATTTCTCCATTTAATTCATTCTGAGCCATAAGGCTTTTCTTGTCTGGAGGCCTTTCCTTATTAGAATCATCTAAAACCACGGCCTCATTTTCCTCCCCACTGGAGATTCTTCCCGTGGCTTTTGGTTTGTGGAGCGACTAAAGGCTCCCTACGGTTAATTTCGACGGCCACCGGTATCGGAACCGGCTCCGCACTAATCTGCTGTCCCAATCGCTGTGCTTCTACCCGGGGACGCATTTTAACCTCCGTTTTTCCTCCGGAGTTTTTTTTTCCCTTTTACGTTCAACTCCTGCTGGCTCTGCACGCCAGCACCACGGAGTTTTGAAAACACGCCCTGTAAGTAATTCTATCCACTTACCTGCGGGCCTGTTCCTTACCGCTGGTGGAGCTGCGCTCTGCAGCTCTTTGCCTACCGACAGCGTCGACGTAATGCCGGCCGTACGCCAGGCGGGACTTCTTCACGTAGTCACTCACGTGACTCCGAAGTAAAACAGAAATTGGACTGCGTGTTTATGTTCAAAGCTTATTTGCTTTGGGTTCCATATGCAAGGTGATGCTTGGTTGGGTGTAGTGAGGTTCAAAATGTCAATGTGTATTTAAGCAGTAGAATATTGCATGGATGCACCCAAGAAGAAAGCATGTATCGATTGCCCCAATGCATCGCACATTTAACTTATCTTTTGAAGTGCAAAAGAACTCTTGGGGCCCCTGTTCCATGCATCCAGGTTGGAAACTTTACATGCTTAGTGTTAACACTTTCTCTCCTCTACTGGGCCTGTAAGATTTAGGATTAGAGCTGAACTTTCTGTACAGATTATCCTCCACAGGCTAAGTATTTCAATGTTAATTATTTCACATGACCAAGTGATCTGTTTTTTGAGATATTATGATGGTGCCTGGAGCAGGTCAGCTTTGCTTTTGAAGAATTAACTATTTCATTTATCAAATTACTCTTTGCTATACACCATCTAGTTTGGGGGTTTTACCACTGCAGCTATTCTTCAGGACGAATTGGTTGACTTGGAGGTGCATTCAATAATCCTGAGATCATGAAAAAGCAATGTCAATATAATTACTAGCATCCTCCTTAACTTGCCATTTCTCAATGCACGAATGCTTGGGCAGCTCAGCACTTGGGAATCTAGCCTCCAGGTTAAATCTAAGCCTGACTAATAAATGATGTGTTCAAGTAAAATGTCTTCAGTTATTGACTAATTACTTTGCAATGAATCGACTGTAGAGCCAGTTTATGACTAATACCCACACCCACCTTCTTATGTTTATGGTGAATTTAATTGTGCCTAAATTATCTTCCTGTTTGCCTTAACTAATCAAAACCAAACTGCAGCCCCTTCCCTATGCATATGTTTCAGATTTCCGCTGTCTTTGTACATTTATCCTCATTGATTCCTTCCTACATTCCTTGGCCCATTCGTTAAATTTGTCCAGATTTTTTGTCTAACCATCTGCCCAACACAACTCACTCCTGAACAGAGCGAGCTGTCGGCGACAAGTTTTACAATCTTACAAGAAGTCTCTCTGCTGTATTATTTATGAATAATGTGAGTAAGAATGGATCCAGAATTGTCCCAATAAAAATCTAGTTGCCCTTCATTTTGAGCTTATTTCCTCCTATCAGTTCTTCCTCCTGTACAAAACCAATTTTTCATCCAGCTGTCTAAATTTCTCATTAATTCCGTGTCCTTATTTTCAAGTAAAGCTCCATGAATTCATGACAAAGTGTATCGCTTCCATTGCATATCCAGTGACCTAGTGCTGATGTCTGCCTCTGGAAATCAAACTGGTGCCAAGGTGATTATATGGTCATTCACGTTAATGGGTGTAAAATCACAGATTAGGATACCAGGATTTGCAGGGATCACATAATTATGGATGAGGAAAGCCATTTGGCCCATCTATAATTATCCTTCCAGAGTCATTCTTGCAGCTGTTTCATTGGAGACTTTTTTTTTCTCGACTTACCTCATATGCTCTTTGGAACTAAATTATAATTGGATAAATCTGGCAATAACAAATTCAGTCTCGTACACAGTCAAGTTAGATCTTTAGTTTGAAGAACATTTATTAATGGTCACTCATGAAGTTATATTTACTAATCTGATAATTTTCTTGTTCAACATTACTATTGAATTTAAATATACATGTCAATTTATTTCAGTACTTTTAACAACTCTGCACAAACACTGCATTTCTAAACCTCCCATTTTTCTTTATGTCCCAGGTTTCCAGTTCTAGGAACATCATTCTTTGATCTTTTTCAGACCATTAATACTTTTCTGTTTCTTGTTTACCAGAATGAGGAAAAGTATAAAGTTGGCTCGCTACCACTGATTTATATTCTACTGTTCAAATTGTGAGTTACATTGTGTTGCCTTTGTTAATTTCTGCTGATAGGGTGAATAGATTAGGAGGAAAGTCTAATAAAACCGCTAGGTCGCTTTTTCAAACCTTTTTTTCACGTTCTTTTAAGATTTATTTTCGTTCTTCACCATTTATATAGCATTTTACATATGGCTGTATAAAGTTATGCCTTGCTGTTCATTGATGTTTCTTTTCCAACACATTCCGCGAAGCAACCTCAATAGACTACAGCAGCATTAATAGCGGGAAAGACTGGTGCCAAGGAAGATCAAGTGACTGCCCTCTTGTTGAGGTTGTTGAGGTCAGCAGGACTTCAAAGCCCGAATGAGATGTGCAAAGCAACTTTGTAAAGTTTACTGCCTGCCATAAAAAGCTAATTTTAAACAATAGAACAGCTATCTTTCACTGCTCCATCTCTGATGCGGCTGCATCAAGATGCTGACATTTCTTGCATCTGGAGACTCGAGATGGTGCTTGCTGGGCAATAAGTTGTTCTTTAGCAGTCCTGCAGCACATCGCTCCACTCTAACAATGTAGAGTGATGAGAGCAGAAATGTTCATGTTAACCACCCAGTGATAATCAGTGAATAACCCTACAAAGAGGGGTAAGGATTAAGAGGGGTATGAGAGGAAAATTAAGAGGGACCTGATCGGGGTCCACCGAGAATGAAGAGGGACCTGTGTCCATGGGCGACAGCAGGCCTGGTTCGTCGTTGCGAGAAGATAAGACCGTACTAAGAACTTTTGAATCTATGTCAGCGCCTGAAATGTGGCAACTCTTTGTGTACTCCCAAGGTGAAGTCTGCAGTGTGATTATACCGGATTACATGCAAAAAGCAAATAATTTCACTGTACCTTGATACATGTGACAATAACATATAATTGAATAATTGAATGAGACAACAGTAAACCTAAAACTAATTGTCTAATGTCTCAAATAGACACAAAAAAGCAGGTCAGACAGCATCTTTGGAGAAAAGGAATAGGTGACGTTTCGGGTTTAGATCCTTCTTCAGACTGACAGTCAGGGGGATTAGTTGGAAATTAGTATTTAGGACTTAGTATTAGTTTACTGATTTTCTAATTTGCAATTGTCTAATATCTGTTCATTCATAGAAGCCAGTTATATTTTCAACACATTTATTGAAAAATTGTATTTTAACAAAAACCTGGTAATGTGGCCATATATTTGCAACAGATTGTTGTAAGTGTCAATAGGACTCATCGCTGATCGGATGGAGCAGATCATCCACTTATTGTAGACCCCACACTATTTTCATCCAATTGAGATCTTGTCTACCAGTGACAACTGGTTGAACGTTACCTTCCATGTCTTTCCGCAGGGGTACTCTAGAGCAGAACCATAACACACTTTTATCACACAAGTACTTTCTTGAGTAACTGATGCAAGAAATTGTTTCGGCATCTCGAGATAGCCACAGCACAGCAAAATAACATTGTGCATTGTGTATTTGAAATGGGTTGCATTAGACAAGCCGCAAGGTCGGAAGTTGACAGCCACACTTAGCCAAATGCCAATGCAGGTAAAACTCCCTGTAATACAGGGCAAGTTGTTTGGAACCTTTTTTAAAATAGGATCAATGGATGGTCTATAATAAGAGATATACTTTTACATTTTCAAGCTGCTGCCTTTCAGACAGTGGCTCCTTCACATTCCCTGGAACAATGCGCCTGCTCACACTTTGCCAAAAAAAACAGCCAATGGTTTTTAATAACTGGAGATTTCTCTTCTTCTCCAGTATTCTAATAAACCATTCCAAAATACATGTCAGATATGTGACCTACAAAATAATAATAGGCCTGTTTGTACTTGGTCCTTGAAATGCAGTGCATTTCACAGCATTTTACTTCATGTTATGACTTTCTGAACTGTGAAGGAATACCGAAATGGTAGATACTAAGCCTGCCGAATGGGTTAATGTGTGCAAAGACAGAACATTATCAAGCTTATCACTGATGCTGACCAAAGTCTTCGAAGCAGTGGATGAAAAATACTGTTCTAAGGATGTGAAATACACGCAATGGATGAAATAGGTTTCTGTCTGTGAGAGGAGATACTAAACTGAATCCTCATTGTCCTGAGATTAGCTCTTAGGGCTAAAGGAATCAAGGGATATGGGGAAAAAGCAGGAACGGGGTGCTGATTTTGGATGTTCAGCCATGATCATATTGAATGGCGGTGCTGGCTCGAAGGCCAAATGGCCTACTCCTGCACCTATTTTCTATGTTTCTATGTTTCCTCCAAGATAGACAGAAAAGCCCCCATGCCACCTTTTGGCATGGAGTCCTTCCAAATCCCAGACCGCAATATATCCCTCAATAATTCCCATTGTTTACTTTATCACCTATGATTAGACTTTACTTTAGACTTTAGAGATATAGCGTGGAAACAGCCCCTTCGGCCTACCAGGTCCGCTCCGACAAGTGATCACCTCCTACACATGGACTATCCTGCACACCAGGGACAATTTAACAAGTTGTAAATTTGTAACTTGTAAACTCCGGAAACCAGAACACCTGGAGAAAACCCACGTGGTCACAGGGAGAACGTACAAACTTCATGCAGACAGCCCCCGTAGTCGTAAACGTACCCGGATCTCCGGTGCTGTAAGGCAGCAAATGGCTGCAGCTGCACACACTGTACCGATGCCCTAAATGATGGGCCTTGCTCTGCACAATTTACATACTATGTTCCCCTACCTATTGAAAGTCCCAAAACCACAGAAGTGCATTATCAAGAAATAGATTGGAGCTTCATAAGATCACAAAAGATGCAACATGAATGTCAGTCTTTTCTTGCTGGCAGCAACAGTATTTTCTGTGCTGCCTGCACCTGTATCTAGGACAGCTGACCTTGTCCTGAGAATGTGAGATTTATTCATCACAATGTGTGTCAGGTATTTCTGGCATGTAACAAGAGAAGAAGGAGTGCCTTGAGAATGGCTGCCAGCTCATTCAGGATAGCCAGAAGCTGTACTTTGGGCATTGGAGTAGAGGAAGGACCTGATTATGGGAAGGCCAGGTGAGGGTGAGTTTATGATTAGCCAACAACTAAAAATCTTTCATTTTAGAATAACTGTCCTTCATGAGCCTCTCCACACAATCACAGACCCTGTAACCGTAAGGGTCTCGCTGAGTTATTTTACTCAAGCCAGTATCCTGACCATTTACATGATAATATTACATGGCAATATTATGAATTGTAGGGAATGGGAAGGAGTACATTTATGTAAGATGAACAGTATTGTCTAAGGTATCTGTCCAACAACAGGATCTAACTGTGTAATTGTAATTATTTTCTCCCTCCTCTCACCTTGCCTCCAGAGAAACAAACGTTTTCCATTTATTCATTTCAAGGGCATAAAATTCTTGATTCTTTCATATTATGAGATTCCTGTAAGATGGATCAAATTTCCGCATCCAGTCATTACATTTCTATTATCTACTGACGTGTAACTACTGGCTAGAATGCAACTAAAATCCACCCTTCTTGCATTACTTGAACTACCATTGAATCTACATCAATTAGTGTTGAACCATACCACAGTGCACTTCATGTAAAAACATATCTCCAGTACTTCAGTAGAAAGAGCAAGCTAAAATTTAATATGTGTTAATTCAAATTCTTTACAGCACATAATCAAGTTCTTTAGCTGAAGGAGTGTTTGTGTGAACCATCAACCACCCATTTATACTAAGCCCATTCTATTTTCTCCATACTTCCATCAACTATTCCCCGAATCCTCCACTCTCTTACACAATTGGAAACAATGAATGAAACCACACTACAGAGCGGAAGTGCAGAACCCGGGCGGACTGATGTTCAGATAACAACCTCTCCCTAAATACCTCTAAGACCAAGGAGCTGATTATCAACTTCAGAAGGACACATAATGGGGAATACGCTCCAATCTCTATCAACGGGGACAGTGTGGAGAGAGTGTCCAGCTTTAGGTTTCTGGGCACACACATTTCTGAGGACCTCACATGGTCCACCAACACCGCTGCGCTGGTCAAGAAGGCACAGCAACGACTGTTCTTCCTGAGAACACTGAAAAAAGACTGGTCTGCCCAACAGCTGTTGACAACCTTCTACCACTGCACGACAGAGAGCATACTAACATATGGCATCTCTGTGTGGTATCTCAGCTGCACGGGAGGCGGCGAGGAGAGCTTTCATTCGCGTCCATCCACAGAGCGCTGAAGATAATTGGGACACCGTTACCAGCCTTGGAGGGCATCTACTATACACGGTGCCTCAGGAAGGCCATCAGCATTCACAAAGACCCCTCACACACTTGCAATAGTCTGTTCGAACTTCTACCTTCCGGCAGGACGTTTACAAGGCCTTCTACGCCCGCACCTCCAGACTTAGGAACAGCTTCATCCCCAGAGCTATAGCTGCTCTGAACTGTTCTCCCCCCCCCCCCCCCCCCCCCCCCCCCCACCGCATGAACTGTCCCCTCGGATGGTCACGTCGCACATCGACCCGGCACAGACCTATTTGCACTTTATACTGTTTTACTGGAGGTTTTTTTAATCTTGTTTCTCTCGGTGTCTAAATTTTTAATTGATTAAGTTAATTACATCGGATGGAAGTTGCATACCAAATCTCGTTGTTACCTCTGTGCAATGACAATAAAATATGTTTATTATTATTATAAATTACACTGGTTGTTCAAACTATGTTCGGGCTTGTCTATGGGGTGTGGTGGATAATAATCCACCATTGCAGAGTTCCAATTAATCCAATTAATCCTGGCAGCGCTGATATTTTTAATACAGTTGTTGTGCTTAACTTTGGGCTGCGTGAGTCCATGGGAAGGAAATGTGTCCCTGGTTCAGTCAAGAAGTTAAGATCTTATTGCCTTTGCCGGCGGGCCCGACCTCCCATGGCCAACCTGGAAGACCCTCAACAGATTACAAGTGGAGCAGGGGAGGTGCAAAGCACTTATGAAAGCATGGAACTGCCAGGCAGAAGACGCATGCAGCTGTGGAGCAGTACAGACAATGTCCCACCTACTGGAGTGTGACGACGCCCCCCGGTGCAGCCCCCAGGACCTGGCTGAACCGACCCGACCAGCTGTGACCTGCGCCAGATACTGGCAGAACGACATCTGAGATTGCAACGGACTCGAAGAAGAAGAAGCCCTTGAGAATGCTGCCTGACCTGCTGAGTTCCCCCAGCACTTTGTGTTTTGCTCAAGAATCCAGTGTCTGCAGTCATCTATTTGCAAATGCCCAACAACTGCAATTCTGCCGTGTTGCAAATAATGTGAATATTCTCATTATTTCTAAGAATTACTCTGAACATGAAAGCAATTTGTACGCTGAAAATTATTTGCTACATTCGCATTCAAATTCAGATTTGACAATTGTCCTGCACCATAGGGTGCAGTGAAATTCCTTCTTCACATGAGTCTCACAGTGTAAACAGTAAAATGATAATAATAGGTACAATAGTAAATACTAGTGTAAATAGTGTAAAAATAATACTAAATTGTATCCATTAAATAACTGTATTAGGTAGAGTTAAGTGTAAAGGGGCGCGAAAGAAATGATTTTGTTTTGGGGTCTGTCAACAGTGGAGAAGACGCTGTTCTTAAATCTGGATGTCCATGCTTTCAAGCTACTGTATCTTCTCCCAGAATGTAGAAAAGGGAATGGAAAGGGTGGCAGGCATCCATGATGATATTTGCAGCCTTCCTGATGCAATACTCCTTGAAGATGGACTAGATGAAGGAAGTGATGAGCCTGTGATGGATTGGCAGCGTTCACCACTCTGTAGGTTCAGGCAGTCAAGAGCAAAGCAGTTACCATAACAGGCTGAGATACACCATGTCCGAATACTTTCTACAGCACAACTGTACACGTTCGAGAGAATTATCTGGAAACGTAGACAACTAAGAAAGTACATACACTGATTTATTTTCTTGATCACGGTATCAGTGTGAAGAGACAAGGATAGGTTGCCAGTGATGTTGTTGCCAAGAAACTTGAAGCTGTTGCAGCTCCACTGATGAGAACCCAGTTTCAACCCAATTTGAAGTGCAGCTGAGTCTATGAAGAATGTACTTCTCTCCCCTTTAAATGAATTAAACAAGACATATGGTCTGGGAAACAGAAACTAGCAAAGTTGTGATGTTGACACTGCATGTTGTGTTGCTGCCAGTTATTGAAACCCTGTGTCATGCTTCTCCATGGTTGAGTAAAATCAGATATTTCCATTAAGCATAGCCAATGTAAATCAGGTTTGGTAATAATGCAACCGACCCAATTGTGATTGTACAAAAAGATTGTAAGTGAAAAACTTTGAGTGAAGAGTGAGAAACTGAAATAATGCTGAGAAAAGCTTTATTATTACATTTCAGATCAGAGGATTGTAAAACACTAAGGTGATCAGTTCTTCGTAACTCACGCTGCACACCACCATGTATAATAAACACAAATGGCCATTCAGAGCCGTGTCTATTATAAGATGATAGATGCAAAGTAACTACAGGCTGAAAATTGGATTGCAACCTCATCGCCCATTTCCATGAATCTGATGTGATTCCATTTGTAATTCCTTAACTTTAACCCATTCGTGTTCATGATGGAAGTTCATGTTGTTTGCAACCAATTGGAATTTGGGGCTCAAGATGCTCTTGACTTTACTTTAGACTTTAGAGAAGCAACATGGAAAAGTCTGACCCAACCAGCAATCACCCCGTACACTAACACTATCCTACACATGCGGGATTGAACCTGGGTCTCTGGCGCTGTAAGGCAGCAACTCCACCGCAGCGCCACTGTGCTGCTCTTTATTGGTGGTTAGTGGTTAGTTAGTGGTTGGAAATTTCCAAGACGTATCCTGCCAATTCGACATGCTCATCAAATTATGAATGAAAGAGAATATATGCTCATATAAGAGCTCATATAGCTCTCAAATTTGTTCCGCCATTTAATTGGATCATGGTTGACAAATACCTCAACTCTCTGGCTTTTAACAACCTAGATTAACAAAATTTAACCCCATTAAATGGAAGTTCCTGATACATTGCTTATCGCTAAAGCTGAAAATGTTTGTTGACTGCTTAATTTTTGCTGCATTGTATTCATTAAGAAGTTATGCAGAAGTAGGTGGTGCCCTTGTTAATAATGAATATCCTTTCTTGATTTTTAGGGAGCCGTGTTCTCATTTTTAAGTGTGTTAACAGGAATACACATGAAGAAGTATCTGAAAACTTGTGTGAAATTACAATGAGGCCAACACCAGAGGAGGAAGCTTGCAACATCCAGCCATGCCCAGCTTAGTACGTTCACAAAGACATTGCTTATTACAATAACTGGTCTGAACCAAAAATATACCTATTTTGTATTTATCTGCAGTTGATCTGAAGGCGAAATACAGTGCAATCACACACAGAATAAACTTTACTCAATTTTGTTTTAAATGGAGCCCTTCATAAACCTGGAGAACAGTCTCCATAGTTTGGATGCAATCCAACCAGGGGCCAGCAGAAACAGAGACTTAATCAAAGCCCCATGGAGGCTATGAAATTGCAATGTAATAACAAGTAACCACTGGAGATTGAGCAGATGCAGTAAAAATGGAAGCAACGTTTTCTGCTTAAACGTATAACAAATGTTCTTCACTGGTGGCTTTATTGAATGGCAGTGATCATGATAGGAACAATTTTGATCTGATCTTTTAGGGGTGGCTTGCTGGTTGCTTGTCAAGATGAGGATTTATAGGTTGGTTAGGGCAGACATGGAAACTTGCTTTTCCAGCATAAGCACAGGGTGGGTTGGTGGGGGTACAGAATTAAAGCTCTCTCTTGTAGTCTAGTAAAATACTTTAATTCTAGCCAGCAGCCCATTTGAAGAGTTTCCATTTCCCCCACCAAGCCATAATCTGAAATTAGAATAAATGTATTTAGCATCTGCAAGGGCACACATTGCAGAAACTTTGCAGAACTTGTCCACCAGCAAGTCGTAACTTCATGAAGGTCATTTAAAATTATTTAATTCGATTTGAATACCCTGCTTTTAGTTTTTTAATCTCTTTGTTGTTTGTATCACTCAGCGGGTTTCAGGGAATAAGGAAAAAACGCTTTCCTCTCTTTGATTTTGCATGTGACATGAAAGTTAAAGGACACTGTGGATGGATTACATGCATGCTTTTTCCAATCATTCTGCAAAAGTCATTGAAGTCATAGTCACACAGCATGGAAACAAAATGCTTCAGCCCAAATTGTCCATGCCGATCAAGATGCCCCATCCAAGCTAATCCCCCTTCCCTCATTTTGGCTATATATCCCTCTAAACCTTTCATATCCATGGTACCTGTCTAAGTGTCTATAACATTTTGTTTCAACTACCTGCTCCGGTACCTGCTTCCATGTACCCCACCAATCTCTGATTGAAAAAGTTCCCATTAAACCTTCACCCTCTCATCTTAAACCTATGTCCACTGGTTGTTGATTCCCCCATCTGGGTAAAAGAGTCTGTGCATTCACCCTATCAATTCCCTTCATAGATTCATAGAGTGATACAGTGTAAAGACAGGCCCTTTGGCCCAACTTGCCCATACCAGCCAACAATGTCCCAGTTACACTAGTCCCACTTTGCCTGCACTTGGTCCAGATCCCTCCAAACCTGTCCTATCCCTTTACCTGTAACTGTTTCTTAAACGGTTAGTTTAAGAAACAGCCTTAACTACCTCCTCTGTAGCTTTGTTCCATACACCCACCACCCTTTGTGTGAAAACGTTACCCCTCGGATTCCTATTAAATCTTTTCCCCTTCACCTTGAACCTATGTCCTCTGGTCCTCGATTCTGGCAGGAGAATTTGTGCATCTACCCGGTCTATTCCTTCTCATGATTTTTGTACACCTCTATAAGATCACTCCTCATCCTCCTGCGCTCCAAGGAATAGAGACCCAGCCTACTCAACCTCTCCCTACAGCTCACACCCCCTAGCCCTGGCAACATCCTCATAAATCTTTTCTGAACCCTTTCCAGCTTGATAATATCTTTCCCATAACATGGTGCCCAGAACTGAACACAATATTCTAAATGCAATCTCACCAATGTCTTATACAACTGCAACATGAATTTATATACCTTTGTAAGATCACTCCTTAGCCTCCTGCACTCCAAGAAATAAAATCCTAGGTTGCCCAAATTGTCCCTATAGTTCAGGCCCTCAAGTCCTGACAACATCCTGAAAATCATCTCTGCTCTCTTTCTAGCATAATGACATCCTTCCAGTAGCAAGATGATCAAAACTGAACAATACAAATGTGGTCTCACTAATTTCTTGAACAACTACAATGTAGCATCCCAACTGCTAGACTCAGTTCCCGAACTGATGAAGACCAATGTACCAAAAACCTTCTGTACCACATTTTCTATCTGTGATGCCATTTTGCATAGAATCCCTGGAAATTGTGATGTAAGGATGAATTTTGGCGAAAGGACCTCCTGTCCGGAAAGCAGGGGCAAATATTGAGCTCCACAAGAAGCCACTTTGTTCAAAAGTTTTTAATTCAACCATTCAGTTTTAGAAACTACAGGACAACAGAATTTGTGTAAAGAGTATTTTCGTAATGTCCATTTACCTTTTTTTTCCTGTTTTTGCTTTTTATTCTTTCTTTCCTAATTGCATGATCTTCACTGACAAGTGTAAGCTAGAAATATTAACAAAGAATAAAGTCGCGAAATATCCTGGAGTAACTCAGAGGCCAGAGCATCCTTGGAAAACATAGATAGGTGATGTTTTGGGTCATGACCTTCTTGCAGCGCCGACACAGTGCAGGAATGACAAGGCGCTCTCGGGTGGATTTTTTGATTAGTGTAGAGGAGCTGCAGTACAGCACCAGATACCCGAGTTTGATCCTAACTACGTTGCTGTTGGTACAAGTTTGCATACAGCAGTTCTCTGGACACAGATTGTGGGTGATTAATTCTCCAGTGCGCCGGTTTCCTACCACACTCCAAAGAATGTACAGGTTTGTAGGTTAATTGGCTTCAGTAATATTGTAAATTGCCCCTAGTGTGTAGGATAGTGCTAGTGTATGGGATCGCTGGGCGGCACGTATTTGGTGGGGCCGCAGTCCCTGTTTCCTCACTGTATCTCTAAAGTCTAAAGTCCTCAGACAGGAGAAGGGTCCTCTCCCGAACATCACCTATCATATTCTTCAGCGATACTACCTGACCTGCTGAGTTTCCTCCAGCACTTTGTGTGTAGTTTTTTTGCAACCAGTATCTGTGGTTCCTTGTTTCTAAATATTAACATGTTTATTCACACAATGATGCACTTGCACAATGTTATTACAATGTCAGAAGTATCAGAAATATTAGTCAAGTCAAGTCAAAAGTCAAAAGAGTTTATTGTCATGTGTCCCTGACAGGACAATGAAATTCTTTCTTTGCATAGCACAACGGAACATAGTAGGCATTGACTACAATTACATACGTAAATACACACATGAATGAATAAATTGATAAAGAGCAAATAACAGATGGAGGGGTATTAATGTTCAGAGTTTTGTCCGAGCCAAGTTTAATAGCCTGATGGCTGTGGGAAGGAAGTAGCTATTCTGAACCGGCGTCGATCAGGAAATATCAGAAATATTAGAAGTTCTTTCTGATAGTTTCCCACTTGGAAGGATCTCACGTATGTAAACCCATATTCTTACTTTTCTCAAAGCTGGGACCTGGGTGAATGGTCTGAATGCAGCAAGACATGTGGACCTGGGATACAACATCGGCAGGTGCTTTGCAGGCAGGTCTACACCAATCGAACGACCAGTGTGCAGCCGGAAAGATTGCCGGCACCTCGAGAGACCTGAAACGACAACCACTTGCGCAGTTGAAAATCTGCAGTGAGTGGCACATCAGGAACATGAGTGGAGCGAGGTAAAATCAACTCAGGGAGCATTGACAGAAGCAATTGGCATAAATAGAGACCACACACAGTCTTACACTGACATCATCTCTCTCTAACCTCTGTGGTAGAGTAACCAGGAACCATTGCCTTTCATCAGTTTTGAACATGTAGTTAATACAAACTTCGAGTAATCAGAGGCCAAGGCAATGATTCACCTCCCAATGTGAAGGGTATTTTATCTGAAAAGCAGCAACAAAACAATTAGTATTCTGGTGAGAGGAGATTGATTTAATAAGTTCAGAGGGTGGTGGGGTTTATGGAACACGGTGTTGTCTGAAGAAGGATAGGTGACGTTTCGGGTCGTGACACTTGAGTTGAGTTTAGTTTATTGTACACGTGACAATAAACTAAACTCAACTCTATGGTCACCATGCCAAAAGGTCACCTATCTATGTTCTCCAGAGATGCTGCCTGACCTGCGGAGTTACTCCCAGCACTTTGTGTCCTTTTGCGGCGCGAGAGGAAGTAGTTGAAGGAGGTACAACAACATGTAAAACTTGGACATGGTACATGGGATTGGAAAAGATGTAGTGGGATGTGGGCCAAATGCCGGCATATGTGACTAGCTTAAATGTGGGCATCATGTTTGGCATGATGATTGAGGGGGCTGCACAGGACCTGTTTCCATTCTCTACGACTCTATTAATCAAATCAGTTGCTTGAACTTGGTAGCCATGCATCCAGTAAACATCATCAGCACACCCCAGGTCCAACTCATGCCCACAACTTACTCAGCTTGTGGCAGTTCTAGGTCTGATTTTGAGACATCAATCCAGTAACAGACTGGCATCACCATCCCACAACTCACCTTACAGATTCCATGGAAGCCAGTATCTTCACGATATTGGAAGTTCATAAGTGATAGGGGAAAAGAATTAGGCCATTTGGCCCATCACGTCTATATCATTCAACCATGGCTGATCTACCTTTCCCACTTAACCCCATTTCTCCTGCAGCTTCTTCCCATAACTCCTAACCCCTAATAGTGAATGCCCCTGAGTGAACCCTCAGTGTGCTCACTAGATCTCCCAGCAGCTGAAATGCTTTGCTAGAGAAAACAAGCAGGTGTCGGACTATACGCCCAACAGAAAGACTTGTATCAAAAAATTTGGACAGGCAGCGGTTGAAATTGAAATTTAAAGGACTGATCCTTAATAATTGTTGCAATAATTTGTTACGGCAATGGTCGGGATCTTTTTAGTTTAGAGTACAGCTGGGAAACAGGATCCTTGGACCCACCAAATTCATGCAGACCATTGATCACCCATTCACACACTAGGTTTTATGTCATCCCTCTTTCACATCCTATCCCTGCACACGGGGGCAATTTACAGAGACCAGTTAATTCATAAACCCGTGGATTTTTGGGAAACCGGAAAGGGGGCATGACATGAGAATTAAGGGACAGAAGTTTAGGGGTAACGTGAGGGGGAACTTCTTTACTCAGCGTGTGGTGGCGGTTTGGCGGGTGGTGGCTGTGTGGAATGAGCTTCCAGCAGAAGTAGTGGAGGCAGGATCGATTTTAACATTTAAAAGTAAAGTGGATAGGTATATGGACGGGAAGGGAATGGAGGGGTATGGTCTGAGTGCAGGTAGATGGGACTAGGGGAAAACAAATGGTCGGCATGGACTGGAAGGGCCGAGAGGGCCTGTTTCCGTGCTGTAATTGTTATATGGTTATATGGTTAAACCAGAGCACCCAGGAAAAAAAAAACAATCACAGGAAGAACATGCAAACTCCACACAGACAGCACCCGAGGTCACTGGCGATGTGTGGCAGGAGCTCTACCAGCTGCGCCACCGTGCCATCCACCTTATCAAACACCTAAAGCGGTATGCTATCATTAATCAGTCCAGCCTGATTCCTACAGTGCATTCAGAAAGTATTCAGACCCATTCTTTTTTTCCAGATTTTGTTACGTTACAGTCTTATTTTCAAATGGATTAAATTCATTTTTTAAATCATCAATCTACACACAGTACCCCAGAATGAAGAAGTGAAAACACGTGCTTAGAAATTTTTGCAAGGTAATTAAAAATAAATAACTGAAATATCACATTTACATAAGTATCCAGACCCTTTGCAATGACACTCAAAATTGAGCATAGGTTCACGCTGCTTCCATTGATTATCCTAGAGATGTTTCTACAACTTGATTGGAGTCCACCAGTAGTATATTAAATTAATTGGACATGATTTGTAAAGGCGCACACCTGTCTATATAGGGTCCCACTGTTGACAGTGCATGTCAGAGCAAAAACCAAGCCGTGAAGACAAAGGAATTGTCCGCAGACCTCCAAGACAGGATTGTGTCGAGACACAGATCTGGGGGAAGGGTATAAAACAATTTCTGCAGCATTGCAGGTCCCGAAGAGCACAGTGCCTCCGTTATTCTTAAATGGAAGAACTTTGAAACCACCAAGACTCTTCATAGAGCTGGCCGTCCGGCCAAACTGAACAATCGGGGAAGAAGGGCCTTGACCAAGAACCCAATGGTCACTCTGACAGAGCTCCAGAGTTCCTCTGTGGAGATGGGAGAACCTTCCTGAAGAGAACTATCTCTGCAGCACTACACCAATCAGGCCTTTATGGTAGAAGTGGCTTCCGGCCAGTCAGAAGCCACTTCTCAGTAAAAGACACATGACAGCCCACTTGGGGTTTGACAAAAGGCTTGAGAAACAAGAATCTCTGGTCTGATGAAACCAAGATTGAACTCTTTGGCCTGAATACCAAGCGTCACGTCTGGAGGAAACCAGGCACCGCTCAACACCTGGCCAATACCATACCTACGGTGAAGCATGGTGGTGGCAGCATCCTGCTGTGGGATGTTTTTCAGTGGCAGAAACTGGGAGACTAGTCAGGATCGAGGAAAAGATGAACGGGGAAAAGTACAGAGAGATCCTTGATGAAAACCTGCTCCAGAGCGTTCTGGACCTCAGACTGGGGCGGAGGTTCACCTTCAAACGGGACAACGGCCATAAGCACACAGCCAGGACAACGCAGGAGTGGCTTTGTAACAAGTCTGTGAATGTCCTTGAGTGGCCCAGCCAGAGCCCAGACTTGAACTCGATCGAACATCTCTGGAGGGACCTGAAAATAGCTGTGCATCGATGCTCCCCATCCAACCTGACAGAGCTTGAGAGGATCTGCAGAGACGAATGTGAGAAATTACCCAAATACAGGTGTGCTGAGCTTGTAGTGTCAGACCCAAGAGGCTGTAATCGCTGCCAAAGGTGCCTCAACAAAGTACTGAGTAAAGGGTCTGAATACTTATGTAAATGTGATATTTCAGTTGTTTCTTTTTAATTACTTTGCAAAGTTTTCTAAACACCTGTTTTTGCTTTTTTTATTATGGGTTATTGTGTGCAAAGTGATGATAGAAAAAAATAATTTAATCCATTTTAGAATAAGGCTGTAACTTAACAAAATGTGGGAAACGTGAAGGGGTCTGAATACTTTCTGAATGTGCTGTGTATACAGGCCATACACTGCTGAAAGCATCTAATTCGGAAAACTTGCAGATCATCAGTCAATTATCATCTCATAATCTCATCCAGCTGTGGAAGTTTGGTTAAGAGGTTTGGTTTAGAGAGATACAGCCCAATGGCTCTGAATTAATGGGATTTTAAATAGAGGAACTGACTAGAGAGGAAAGGTGTAAACCAGTAAATAGATAGACAACTAATCCTTCCTGGAGTCGCCCTTAGCCAATTGGTACCCAGACGTGGCGTCAAAGGACGAGAAGCTGAAGCAAAGAAGTGGAAGCAAAAATACTGAACGGAAACAAAGCCGAAAAGCCAACTAACCGAAAGGGTGGGATGCCTAAACACAAACTAACCGAAAGGGTGGGATGCCTAAACACAAACTAACTGAAAGGGTGGGACGCCTAAACACAAACTACTGAAAGGGTGGGGATGCCTAACACAAACTAACTCGAAAGGGTGGGACGCCTAAAAACAAACTAACTGAAAGGGTGGGATGCCTAAAAACAAACTAACTGAAAGGGCGGGATGCCTAAACACAAACTAACTGAAAGGGCGGGATGCCTAAACACAAACTAACTGAAAGGGTGGGATGCCTAAAAACAAACTAACTGAAAGGGCGGGATGCCTAAAAGGCCGCTGTGCCGAAAAGCCAAATAACGGACATGTCGTCGCCGGGGGACGGGACTTGTCAGCGATTGGTCCAGACCCCCGCGTCCATCACATAATTGGCCGGGGGAGATGGGAGCGTTATTTGGCTTTTTGGCACAGTGGCCTTTGGGCGAGTTGGCTTCTAGGCGATGTGGCCTTTCAGTTAGTTGGCCTTTCGGCATAGCGGCCTTTGGGTGAGTGGGCTTTTAGGCGTCCCATCCTTTCGGTTAGTTGGCGTTTCGGCTTCGTACGCTTTTGGTTATTTGGCGTTTCGCTTCATTTCCATTCGGTTTATTGGCTTCCACTTCTTTGCTTTGGCTTCTCGTCCTTCATCGTCACGTCCACACACGGGCCAATTGACTGGTCAGACAGCTGTAGCTCTAAACTTAAAAGGCAGCTACTGTAGCTTTGCTATCCAGATAGTCATTCTAATACCTTGGCTAACCCTGAACAAGGAGGTAACCCAGCCAGCTCGCACATCCATCCCCCACCAGCAGATCTGCAGGTTTGGACGTATCTGGGTATTTCACATGCTGGGCGCTCAGGATGACAGCAGACAGGCAGAACAGTGGCGCAGCACTAGAGATGCTGTCTCACAGCGCCAGGATCCAGGTTCAATCCGACTACGAGTGCTGCATATTCAGAGTTTGTACGGTCTCCTGTGATCGCATGGGTTCTCTCCAGGCATTCCGGTTTCCTCCCACATTCCAAAGACATGCAGGGTTTGTAGGCTAATCGGCTTGTGGAAATTGTCCCTTGTATGTGGGATAGAACTAGTGTGCGGAGTGATCGCAGGTCAGTGTGGACTCGGTGGGCATTTTTCCATGCTGTAACTCTAAATTACACCAAACTGTTATTATTATCTCATCCGGGAGAAGCCCTATTGGTCTCACTGGACCAATATTTCAGATATTATATCAGATATCATTTTGGGACGATCATTGTGATTGTGAGGTAAACTGCATGATTCACCCAGTCGGCCACAAAACCACCAGAGGACCTGGTTACATTGTACAGGCTGCATTTTCCAAGGATTAACAAGGCTTTTTCTTGAATTTGGCAGCCGTCTCGGCAGCTCAGCATTTTTAGAGGTTAGGTAAGGTTGACTATATCATTATGGCTCCATTATCGTGAGCTCGAGTTATTTTACAGAAGGCATGTGCAGACCAGGCATTAAGCATAGTATTTTACAGGATGGATAATTACCATAACTCTACAGTTCGGTGGATCGACTAAAAAAAAAACTGTATCATGAGGTACAATATTCACTGAGAAATATAGAATTAACAAGGAGAGTTAAATACCTTAGGTGGACACAAAATGCTGGAGTAATTCAGTGGGACATGCAGCATCTTAGAGAGAAGGAATGGGTGGGGACGTTTCAGGTCAAGAACCTTCTTCAGAGTTAATTCCATCTTGTATTTTCTTTACTATGTAATTTGTTTCGTTGTGGGTCTTAAATCTTTTGATGTAGGTCCAAAATCAATAGCTCATTGCCTTATAAAAACTAACAGTATATTTGACTGGTCCATTTCCAACCAACAATTTTAGCATAGCTGGCTTTCAAATTTCAATGACATTAATTGCCATTAGTGGCTTAATAATATGATCAATTATCAAACAGGAAATAATCAATTGCTACAGGAAATTTAGGATTCAGTTTAGTCTATGAGAACTCCATTTTGGTTTAATGTAGAGATACAGCATGGAAACAGGCCCTTCAGCCCACTGAGTCACGATGATCAGCAATTGCCCGTACACTATCCTACTTAAACCCCTGTCTCACTGTGCGAGTTGGACCTCGAGTGACCCCGAGTTTTCACTCGTGGTGATCACGTTTAGCGGGGGAACGTCGGGGGGAACGTCGGAACTCGCGACGAGCAACTTATCGACTCGTGGCGCTAACGGCAGGTATTACTCGGGGAAACTTGTTAACTCGTGAAAAAAAATCAAAAATGTTTGATTTTTTCCACGAGTCAAATTAAATGTTCAAGTGTAAAATGGAAACATTTTAACTCGTTGTAATAACGTAGTGGCCCCGTGCGTTTATCTTAGTGTCTCGTGAGTGTACCGTGGGAACTTTAATAATCTGTTCTTTTGCTCGTAAGACTGAACCAAAGATAGACACAAAAATGCTGGAGTTTATAAACTCAGCGGACCAGGCAGCATCTCTGGAGAGAAGGATAGAGTCGAGGACCCTTCTTCAGACTTTCCTTCGCTCCAGAGATGCAGCCTGCCTGTCCCGCAGAGTTACTCCAGCATTTCGTGTGTGTCTATCTTCGGCTTTCTGCCACTTGTCCCCGTGGCTTCACTCTGTCTCAATTGAACGGCTTAAAGACCTGCCGAAGGGGCAAGTCTGGGGTGGTGGAGGGTGGGATGTGTCCTAACGTGTGATGCTCCATCCACCCCCCGGGGCGTGAGTGTGGGATTGGGAAGGAACTGCAGATTGCTGGTTCACACCGGAGATAGACACACACAATGCTGGAGTAACTCGGCGGGACAGGCAGATCTCTGGAGCGAAGGATATGGGTGGCATTTCGGGTAAGTCTGAAGAAGGGTCTCGACTCTATTCTTCTCTCCAGAGATGCTGCCATGTTCCGCTGAGTTGTGAGTGTGTGTGTCTCTCTCTCTCCCTCTCTGTCTATCTGTGTGTATCTGTGTGTGTGTCTGCTGTCGGGTCCCGTGTGGCCGCACAAAGTCACCCGAGCTGCTTGATTCCTCTGAAGTGGTGGCCAGCTGCTGTCTGTGTGTGTGTGTGTGTGTGTGTGTGTGGTGTGTTCTCTCTCCCTCTCTGTCTATCTCTGTGTGTGTGTGTGTGTGTGTGTGTACTGTCGGGTCCTGGCGGCGCTCAGTCACCCGCGCTGCTTAATCCTTGAAGTGGTGACCAGCTGCTGTCTGTGTGTATCTCTCTCTCTCTCTCTCTCTGTTGTGGTGTGTGTGTGTGTCTCTCTCTCCCTCTCTGTCTATCTGTGTTTTGTGTGTGTGTGTGTGTGTGGTGTGTGTGTGTGTACTGTCGGGTCCGGGCGGCTACTCGGCCGCTCAGTCACCCGCGCTGCTTAATTCCTCTGAAAGTGGTGGCCAGCTGCTGTCTGTGTGTATCTCTCTCTCTCTCTCTGTGTGTGTGTGTGTGTGTGTGTGTGTGTGTGTGTGTCTTGCTGTCGGGTCCCAACGGCCGACTCAATGTCAGTCACCCGGGCTGCTTCCTTTTTTAAAATTATTTAAAATAGAGATCCATTGCAAAAAAGTATTTAAAAACATAAAAAAACAAGAAATGCTTGGTAGAATGCGCATTTTCCCATTGTAGGTCATATCAATAGATGCGGCCCCGCGTGAAATAACTCAAAACCACAGGATGGAGATGTATTTTAACATTGTTGCTTTATTAAACCATACTTCATTCACGGTTGGCTCAAGAGTAACAGGGAAGAGAGGAACTTGCTAACTCGGGAGAGGAACTTGCTAACTCGGGAGAGAGGAACTTGCAACATCGCAGCATTACATACCCGTGGGACTCGGCCACACACTTGATCATACACTTGCAGTCTCGTGCGCAGCCACGAGTCTATCACTCGGGGTACCTCGTGGGTCAACTCGCACAGTGAGACAGGGGCATCACTAGGGACAATTTACAAAGGCCAATTAACCTACAAACCTGCAAGTCTTTGGGATGTGGGGAGGAAACCGGAGCACCCGGAGAAAAAGAAAACTCATGCGGTCACAGGGAAAAGGTACAATCTCCTGAACAGACAGCACCTTCAGGCAGGATTGGATTGAAGCCAAGTCTCTGGCGCTGTAAACTTTACCGCTGCGACTCTGTGCCGCACCTCTTCTGAATGAAACCTGCAGACATTATTGGTCAGCAGGAGCAAAGAATGGGGAGTGAAAATGAACATTTGGGCAAAAACAAAAAACTACTCTTTCTTGCTATCTTCCACATTCACCTATCTATTAGTCACCTTCCTATCACAATGCACCCATTTCGGATATAGGAAAGGTTTAGAGGGATATTGGGCCAACGTGGGGAAACTAGACTGGGTTAGAAGGGGCATCTTGTTTCGGCATGGACCATTGGGCCTAAGGGCCTCTTTATGTGCAGTATGACTCTATGACTCTAATCCCAAAGCCCCTTACGCCATCATGCCCCTGCCTTTTGAAATGACAAGTTGAAATGGAGTTTAATTGTCTCATTACACAAACAAAACCATTTACCTCACCGAGACTGCACCAACCACCAACAAAAACCTACTAGCTAATCCAAAACCAGTTACAATTTATTCTCGACATATTCCCATCACCTGCTTCTCGATTCTACACTTACCTATACACTAAAGGGAACCTATCTTGGCCACGTAATGATAAAATGAGTGATTTGGGATGCCCACTCCGAGTCGAAGGGAGATATTGTCTCCACTCTGCCACATTTATGTCAAAGAACTCTGCCTGAGGAGTTACACGGTCTTCTCTAAATTACAACAAACATAAAAATTACAAGCAGTCGGTCAGAAGAATGAGAACAGAAATGGTTCCGTTCTGATATTGTTTGTTTTTTTCAAGAAGTTAGTTATCAGTTTATTTACAACTTATTTCTCCTCTCACCCTTGTGACATGCTCCCCGGTGCCTTGGAGTGGGGCGAGGTCTCGAGATGTAAAGTGCATCGACACCTTGGTGACATTGTTGATGATGAAGAATGCAACATGAGCTGAAGCTGCCGATACCGGAAAATTGTGACAGGGGCCCTTGCGCAAAGAGTTGGTTCCACACAGATTGGAGTCCAAGGGTAAAGAACTTTGTTATGTTATTTAACCTTAACTTCAGGACTACCATCGTCCCATCAGGCAGCTGGAAGACATTTGTCCATCACGTTAGTGCTGGTCAATGACAAAGCTAACCAAACCTATATCCACTCACCAGCAAATAAATCGGAGCCCTGCAAGTCATGGCATTACCATGCACTTCCCCTTGATTTGGGGGAACTGGGTACCTGAGGACATTGGTTTAGTGAGGAGGGAAAGATTCAATTGGAACCAGGGGGCCACCTTTTCACACAAAGGGATGTATGGAATGATCCGTGGAGGAGGTAGTTGTGGCGGTACTATGATGTTAAAAAAAAAATGTAGACAGGTACATGAATAGGATATGGGCCAAAACACAAGCAGTGAAAATAGTTTAGATGGGGCATGTTGGTCAGCCATGGGCAAATTGGGGAAGTGATGTTATCACGCTGTATGACAATGCCTCTGTGATTCTATGACTATACAACCACTTTGTTCATGTGATGAGAGAACAACTCCACCACCTCACAGGCAATGAGTTCTTTTTTTTTTTTTAGACATATTAGGCATCTCTGTTGAAACTTTTTGCTATAAAACCCAGTTTTTGCCAAATGTACATGAATCCTATCTCTTAGGGGACTTTCTCAAAATTTCATACAGTGAAGGAAGGCTCAAGGATTTGTTCCTGACTTATCCCTGCAGCTTAAAAAAAGGAACCACACCACTTAATTCCACATTTTCAGGCTCATATCTGGGATGCAAAAATAAAGGTGCAAAAACGTACTGTAGGAGCCCAGCCCAAGTTCCTGATCCCCTACTTCAGAAACTTCGGGATCCTTGTTGTGCACCAAATATCAATTATGCTTGTGGATAAACCAATAAATTATACATTTTCTAGATTTAAAGTTGCAATATGCGGCTCCCTATGTGTTATTCCAGTAGGGGGTTTATTTTCTGTGTAAAGTGTGATTTGATGGATAGCAAGCTTCTCACTGCATATTGCTACAAGTGACAATAATAAAAAACTAAACTATAAATAAACATCTTGTGGGTGCACATGGCACGCCCTAGCTTTCATAATCCCTTTATCCCCTGTCCCAGTTGAAATGTGACATGATTATTGTAAATTGATTGGTTGCTAATTTTTAAATTTTGTCCTACTGTAGTTGTCTGCAGAGTGTTGGACGGCATCCAAACGAGATCAGTGCGTGGTGTTAGTGTTTGATGAATCACATCAGTAGTGTACTTTAGAAGGCTGTGAAATGAAAAGGCCAGCCGATGTCCCAACTTGCAACTTGGTCCATGCAATGAGAATTTAGCTGGTTTATGGCCATGGAGCAGGTATGGATGCAATTTATTGATTTAAACACATCATGTCAATTGAATTATACTGAGGTATGGTATAAGTAAAAAGTAATGTGTTTGCCACAGTTGATACTTGCTAGTTCTACAACAGTCAGAGTTAGTGAGAAATTCAAATTCATCAGGAATTCCAAACAATTACTCAGTCTTTTAACCTGAGTTGGGATTCATTAACCAGGGGACAAAGATTTAAGGTGTGAGGGGAAATGTAGGGACCCGAGGGCAGTTTTCTTCACACAAACGGTGGTGGGTATTGGAAAGCTGCCAGAGGTGGTAGTTGAGGTGGGTACAATAGCAACGAGCATAATGGGTATTTTGGTTGGCATGTGACGAAGGGTCTGTTTCTGTGTTGTATGACTATGACTCTAATGCTGTCCCACGTAGGAATCCGGAAACAGAAACTTGGAGGACCTCTTTGCGCCCACGAAGGTTTCCGTGCCGGTTCCGGGGCTTTTGCCTGTTCCCCAATGGTCGAAAGTGGTTTCCGCTCTACTTCTGTGTTCCGGCTATTATTTTTCAAAAAATTCAAACGGCCCGCACTGAAAATAGGTTTCGTTTTTTAAAAATCGGTGATTTTTTAGTCGAAGCCAGTTGCGATGTAGTTGAGGTGGTGCCGGTGGTTGTCGAAGCGTAAGACTTCTGGTGGAATAAAACTGGTGAAAAATAGGTTTTCCGATATTTTGAAAACGGCACCTATTTTCATTTCGCGGACCGGTTTGAGTTTTGGATTAATCGGCTACAACTACATAGTCATGTGGCATTGATTTTTTGACTTTGCAGTGTTATTGATTTTTCAACATATGCGGAATTTTTGTGGTGGTTTTTATGGGTTTTACAGACGCTACGGTTTCATATCTGTTGTGCTGCTGCAAGTATGAATCTTGGTATGTTCCGTGTGGGGATATTGACAAGGAACCACTCTTGACTCTGTGCTTATGGTCCTTTCAAAGTGCTGGCAAGACTGCAGCAATGGAAACAATGCGCAGTTGTGGTCTGCCTGGAAAGACCGATGAAACAGTTATGTGGCGGAAGAAGACATTCAGTGCTCCCACTTGGTTGAGGCAGCTCGGACAGACCTTTCACTGAGGAAATGTGACGTCCATATGGTTCAAAACAGATTGTGAGTGCAGTTGTAAGTATTATGATTAAGGTTCTGTCTGTGGTGGGTACCAGTGTGGCATGTTTGGCGCAGCGATAGAGTTACTGACTTACAGCACTTGCGAACTGGGTTGATCCTGACTGTGGCTGCTGTATGTTTGGGGTTGTTGACATTCTCCTTGTGACTGCGTGGGGTTTCTTCGGGTATACGGTTTTTCGGAAGTGAATCATGGTCGGCATGGACTCGATGGGTGAGGCCCTGTTTCCATGCGATATCTCTCAAATAAACTAAAATAAATTCAATTTTGCTGAATGATTAATTCCATTAAGAGAACAGGAATTCTGATCATAAGTGTAGGAGCTGGATTTGGCTGTCAGCCCCATTGAAGTAGGCTCTGCCATTCAATCATGGACTGGTTTATTTTTTCTTCTCAACTCGTTCTCCGCCTTTCACTACCTTTGTTGCCCTTACAGATCAAGAACTTATCAACCTCCATTTAAATTAGCCAAGGCTGGCCTCCACAGCAATGAATTCCACAGATTCACATCCCCTGGCAAATAATTCTCTCTTCATTTCTTTCAAAGGAAAGTAAGTCAATTTTTTGCTGAGGCTGGCACTCTGGTCCTAAACTCTCCACTATTGGAACGTTCTCCACGTCACGCTATTAGGCCTTTCATTATTCGTGGATTTAAACGAAACCCCCCCCATCATTCTTCTAAACTCCAGCAGTTACAGGCACAGAGGCCATGAACGGTTTGGTTTAGGCTGCATTTGAAGTATTGCTACAGTCTGGTCACCCATTACCAGAAGGATGTGGGGGCTTTGGATAAGTGGACAAGATTTACCTGATTAAAGATCATTAGCGACAAGGGAGGTTGGACAAAATTTGTGATAGTTTTCTTGACCTGAACGCTCAAGGACTGAGGGGTGACTTGATGGAAGCATATAATATTGTGAGAGAAGAGATAGGGTCATCAGATTCTTTTTGCCAATGTGGAAT